>JAMXBB010000009.1:43971297-44396855 GCA_024138015.1 Lumnitzera littorea
TATGTATGTTTTAAGGTTTTTCACCAACTTGGGAATAATTTACTTACACTTATGAGCTTAAGGATCAATTGGCTTAGTTATTTAGGAACATCGTTTTATTATGCAACATATATATATCATATGATAATTTTATTGATTTATGGCTTTTCAAGCGTTAAGATAATTTTATAGAGTTTTAATT
This sequence comes from Lumnitzera littorea, assembly GCA_024138015.1. Taxonomy (NCBI): domain Eukaryota; kingdom Viridiplantae; phylum Streptophyta; class Magnoliopsida; order Myrtales; family Combretaceae; genus Lumnitzera; species Lumnitzera littorea. The sequence continues at coordinate 43,971,479 of JAMXBB010000009.1, forward strand.
TAATTATATATATATATATATATTTTTAAAGTACACGTATGTAGGGATTGTGATTTTCTTGCATGATAAGAGTTTCCAAATTATATAATTGGGTCTTTCAAGTTCGTTTTGAGTTCCAGGTTCAAAATTTTAGTCGGTTTTCATTTTAGGTAGTTTTATTGACTTAGAGAAATGTCTACGGCACTCGAATCCGATACTATGTTTAAAAGGTTAAATTTACGGAGTCTACAATATCTCCTTTTAATTCTTTCATTTTCTATATTTCTTCTTTCCATTTTTATTTTCTATATTTTTTAGTATACTAGTCTAAGTATACATATGTATGTGTATGTATACATGAAAAATATGCTTTCAAGTATATATGTGTTTACAAAAATATTACATGCATATATGTATAAATATAAAGATGTACATACTTACATATGTATATATATATATATATATATATACTTTTTTATTAAAGTATATACATATATATATATATATCTAGCACAAAAATTTTCATACACATATTTATGTACAAAGATCTATACGTATTATGTATATATATACATATGTATTTTATTTCATGATCTTGAGTACAATATAAAATGTATGTATACATATTTATGTGTATCTAAGTACATATATATATAAACAAGTAATTTAATTTTTTTTTCAAAAAAAATGTCTAAATATAAGCACATGTACATATGAATGTATATAAGCTGGACACTACTCATAGGAAGAACAATATTATTTTTTTTTCTTTCTTTTATTTTTCTGTTATTTAATTATTTTTTATATAATATACATATATGTCATTATTATAAATAAACAAAAAATGTTAAAATAGTCAAAATTAGAAAAATGCTCCTCAAACCAACCAAGAAATGCCACATCAAACCCTACATTTTTTTTTCTAACCCCAAAAATATATTTATATAAAAAAATTAATAGTAATAAATTAATTTAGAATAAGTATTATGATGATAGTTATAATAAATAGTAACTTAGAGCCTAAAGTTGTTGAATAAAGAAACAAAGTGAAATTGGACCTTAAGGCCCATAAAATAAAAAATAAAAATAAAAACCCTACCAGATCTAACCTAAAAAGAAAAAGGCATACAAAAATTCTATTTAATCAAATTAAGAGTGAACATATAAAAATAAGTTAGGTCATAATTAGTATAATTGGAAAACTTAAGAAAAAGGCCCGTTTTAGGCTAATAACCAAGATCACGGCCTAAAAATAAAAATAATCAGCAAATACAAAATTTAGAAAAATTATTTAGGCCTGAATGTAATTTTATTAAGCCTACTAGTCCATAAGATAAGCCCAATCAATAGTTAAGTTCAACACAAACACAAAAGCTCAATGAGGAATCTAGAAAATTTTAAACAAACCTAATAGGAATAAAATAGATAAAGGATAAGCCTACATCATTTGAGGTCTACTAATAAAATTTAAGTAAAGTCCACTTAATAAATCATTAAGAAAAACTTAGAAAAAAATTATTAAAGAGTAATTGGGCCAAAAAATTAATAAAATTCATAACCCACCAGGCCTATAGTGGAAAATGCGAGTTCTAACTTGCAAAACAGACTTGCTACATGAAAGTTGAAAACTATAAAAATCAATTATAAGATCATAAAAATTGGATTTCAAATAAAAAAGTTATATGCAATAGAAGATTTAGGAAAATTCGAAAAGTATAAGTGTAATGATTCAGTTATTCAAGTCATTTGATCCTATCAATGGATAACTAGGATAAATCCTCAAACAAATAAATAAATACCCCAAACGTAATTATTTAAAAATATATTTTATTTCCTTTAAAGGGAAAACCAATAAACACACATCATAAGATAGAATTTTAGATATAATTGTATGACCCAAAATTATTCAAAAAGTCAAAGTTCTATGCATATACACATGTACTTAAAAATCTAACATTCAAAAGAAGATATATTTCTATAAGTACAAATAATTAAATATATAAAATATAACGACCTTATTATTGCAATACAAAACAACAACGATGGTAACAACTAATAATAATAATCATAGTAATAATAATAATACTAATAATAATGATAATAACGATCACAATAATAATAATGCCAACAATGATGATAACAAGACTTAGGATCATATACTTACTAGAAGTAAACCGAGTATATGTATGCATACACGCACGATGTGATCATAAAATGATACTATGATATGATTGAGCTAAAGTTTTTCAGTTAATTAAATATACGGTTTCAATATTTTTCCACCTAGCTCTAGTGCATTGTCTAACTTATGCTATCATTCTACTATTTATCCTACTATACGCAGGCATAACAGTTAAATCATAATATAATAGTATATTATCAAAATTTATAAAAAGTGAGAAAAATTTTAACTTGTATAGTATTTACTAAGTTGTATGGTATTGCTTATATGGAAAAATAATATTTCTTAAATGCTACAATAAATAAGATAAGCAATGAGGAATAACATTAAAAGTTTTAATTAAATTATATGACTGAAGAATTATACCTGAACTTGATAAGAATCAACTATGGGAATGTAAAAATAAAAAAGTAAAATGAAAATGTTACATGCAATTCAAAACCTAAGTGGAAATGGGAATTATAAGTTAAATAGTTAGATAATTAGGTAGTTTGGCACTACATCTAGATACTCATTAAGTTTTTATTTACTGTTTACCAAGAGACACCAATTAGGAGAGCGAGCTGCCTATTGAAACTTGTGACTTGTAGCCCTTATAATTAAGTAAATATTCCCGATAACTCTATACTTGTTTTGTATTTATAGTTATTGCACCTTGTTAAATATTTCTCATGAATTTTTATTATAACAAAATGAGAAGAATGCTAATGAATCATCAAGAATGCAGGTATTCAAAAGGGTTCTCAGAAAATCTCAAATTACAAATTGAGAATGATTCGGAAAGTTATTTAGAAGGTTTAAATTATTTAACCAAGGAGATAATTCTAAAAATATTCAAAAGATACTTGAGAAGCTTTGTAATAAGAAGAATCGGTATAATATTTTAGAAACTTGTTTAGAGATTTTGATGGAAAGAAGATTGATACTCTTTAAAAGGTTATTAAAATAGTTAATCTAGAAGAGTAATGTTGAAAATTAATTCATATTAGATTCGAAGAAAACAAAGCCTAGCTTCACTAGATTGAATGTATTAAGGAAGTATACTTAATCTCGTTTTACTCAAGATGGAATTATGAATCCATAGGGATTATTTTAAGCGAACGTATCTTTTGACAAATCAAAGATTTATCTATAAGATTGAATAAGGATAAGATTGTTTTCAAATCTTATTATTTTTTTTTAAACCGAAGCTTTTCCAAAAATTGTTGATCAAGCATATTTCATTGTAAATATTCAAATATGAAACTTATCTAGAAGTTGCTGATCAAGCATATCTTACCATGCTTAGAGGATCAAATTTAAAATTCAATTCACCGAGATCTTCTCTAAAAACATCTATGATCTAGCTTGAAAAGGATAAGCATGTTTTGAAGATAATTCTCATCATCTTTTAGTCGTTAGAAGACTTAAGTATAAAAGAAAAAGTGATTCAAAATTATAGACATGAATCTAGAAACAACAAATTACATATACATTATACTTGAAATGAAAGCTATTTCTACCATCTAAAAGAGCACATAATGTATTTTAGATACTTCTCAAAAAAGATGAACTAAAGCAGATTTCTCATTAATCATTACTTATGTTTTTATCCGAAGTCCTTTTGAGATTTATATTGTTATTCCCACTTGTTTCTCTTGTAAAATTTGTTTATTGTTTGAGTTAGTTTTTACTTTGTAGATTTGTATTAGCTTAGATTGAAGAAAGGCTAAATAGGCAAAGTAAAGTGTAGTGAAGCCTATGTATGACAAATTCTTGTAAACTTCTTATGATTTTGTTATAGTGGATTAAGTGGAACGGCTTCGGTAAAGTGAAACGAGTCCCTAATAATGGAGCTAGAAGAGACCAATAGGTAAAAAACCGAAGCTCTATAACTCCATAGCTTGATATTCTCCTTTCTTATCCTTTTAATTTGCATTATTTAATTGTGTTGATTAGTTGTAAGTTAAATTATTAAAGTACCATTATTCACCATTTTAAGCTATTAAGAGGGATATTTTTCTTACATAAAAAATGTTTTCAAAAATTGAAAAATATCAATTCACCCCTTTCTTGATATCTTATACGGGACCAACACACCTAAATATTATATATATTGATAAATTGATGCTTGGGGCTCGGGATATGCATGTAGTTAAATATTGATTGTTTATTGTGCAAAATGTTGTTTAATATGGTAACTGAAGCATTGGTTATATGATTAATTACAGCATGATTTAGATGGTTTGCTAACATTAGTTGTTCATCTAATAATTTAATTTAATTATATTTGGCTTACCTTAAATAAAATGGATTATGCATCAACCATGCATTACATTACTTATTCTGACTATCACCTCACATGAAGGTAATGAGAGGCCATGGAAGGGTTATTTCTATATATTTAATCAAAGTATTTTAATATGGTGTGCTTATACAACATAACCTTATCTTGGTTAGTTGGCTTACCAAGTGCAAGAGATGCCAATCGCTTAACAATGGGCCGAGTCTTAAGACCTCCACTGTAGGGCATGAGTATGGACTATAAGGACCATCTTACCACCAAACCTGGGGCTTCGAGTTTTATTAGACATTGGAAAGTATGGAAATTATTTTCTTAGACCTAAAATGTAGAATTTCAAATGGTTAAAAGCCCAAGTGTTGGAACCTAGTCGTAATTGGTACCGATAAATCTCCAACCCTTATTTTGGAAGACGTTAAACCAAAAATTATATGCATCACCTGGTTAATTGCATACATTATCTGATATACTGTTTGTTTATGCATTCATATGTTTAATAATTAATTGTTTGATAACTTTCTTACGAAAATAATAGGAGGGATGTCTTACTAAGGTTATGTAGCTTACTCCTTAACAACCTATTTTATAGGTTCAATTAAGCTAAGACTAGGATAAGCTTCAAGTACAAAGTGCAAATCTAAGATATGTAAGAGAAAATTATATTTAGTTAAGAAACGTATAGCTGGTATAAGAACACTCCATGTAGGAAGTGTTCGTGTGCTAAGGTTCTATATCATTTAGTAGTTTCTAGAATCTATAAAATTGATTTACCCTATCTTATTGTTTTGTAGGGTATATCGATTTTTTGTGGTTCTAATGGATTGTCGATTGTTGGGTATCCATATTTACTTATATTATATGCTAAGTTAATAAATTAAAAATTGGAAGCCCTGGTGATTAATTAATTAGAGTCTTGTAATCTTTTATTTGTAAGATAGTTTCTGCATCATAGGTACACTCATAACATGGAAATTCTAAGCAATCCTACTAGGCTCCCTTTAAGGTCATTACAACACTTCAAACAACACAAATTAATAATAAATTTTTTTTCCCCTTTTTCTTTATAGAAAAAATAGAAAAATCCTAGTTTACTTGAATATATATTTAAGGTCCATTAACCGATTTCATGGATCCCTTTTATGAAAACTGCTTAGGTTTTAATAAGTTAGCTTATGAACTTAAGTCTTTGGTTTCTATTTTTCTAAAATTATTTTTTAGAAAAATCGTAGGCTATTAGCCAAAATTAAGGTCCATCCACCTATAAGCCCTAATCTTGCTTTTTTCCCAATTTCAATTGGATCGCTCCATTTAAAAAAAATTATATAAAACCATTTTCTAATCTATATAAGAGATTTATGAAAAGCAAACCGGACTTAATATAAATGGGGCTAAGAAAAGAGAGAAACTAAATTTTCAGCTCGATAAGGGGGTACTTATTTGTCTCAATTTTGTCCCATTATTTCTATTTTTACTCATGCTTAGCTTAAATTAAGGTCCTAAAATGTTTTTCTAGATTCTAAGGTTTTAAATAATTATAATTAATTTAGACTTGTGAGTTCTACTGAAAGTTATGTTGTGAGGCCTAATCTAAGTATTCCTAATTATAATTTGATTGAGAACCTTTCGAGTACCAAATTATATCAAAGTTCACAAATTAACAAATTATAATTAGGGTTTTTCCATTTGTAGCACACATGATACAAGTTTACATTAAGAGAAGGCCTCTAATTTCTTACACTTTATGCGTAACAAAAGATACCCCCCAACATTTTCGTAATGTCCTTCTTTTAGTAGAGAGTTGCTATGTAAACATTGTCTATGACCATCTCTTACAATGTTGATTTCACCTAATTGATATTATTTATTCTATGGAGAAAAACTACCCCTAAGAGTTCTGAAGGCTACTCTATCCCCTTTTATATCTATAAGTAACTAAACACAAAATAAAAATACCTAATGCAATGCGAAGGATATATATTGTTGAGGAAAGATAAATAAAAAAAATGAAAAGAAAAACCATGAGAAGGTGGCATGTCCTCAATACATTACCAACATAGGTTTTTGGAGCCTACTTAAGATTTTATCTTATTGGTAAGGATGTAAGTAGACGGATAGTTATAAGGTACTTAATTCCCCCACTTAAGATTTGTTGAGTGAAAATAAATAATAATATATTGAAACTTCAAAGACAAAAATGGTTTAGCTAAAGAAAAGGTTGTTCAACCCTTTCAATTGTTATTGTATTTTCCCCTTCGACAAGTGCTTTTTTAACTTGGATCCTGAAACTATATTGTAAATAACAAGTTAATAGCATTTGTAAATGAAGTAACAATTAATTTGAGTTATACTATAAAACACAATCATGAAAATTTGATTTTTCTTAATATATATATATTACTATATAGTTTAACTTTATAATTTCATCTATTTTTGAAAAGATTAATAGATAATAATTGATTATCTTTCTAATTTATTCTCTTTGATAAAGGTGGTTTTATTGTATATGGTTAAATTAGGGCATGTTTTTAGACTCCTCCCTCTTTATAACATACTTCTTTTGTTTGTCCTCATAAATTCTAACCATGTTTCTATTATATGTTTTTATTTATATTTCAACTTTTAGAAAATTGATGTTTAATATCCTTTTCATATATGTATACCATTTATAAAAGTTTTGGAACCAGTATAATACTCACCAAATTAATCAATAAAATAATTTTGAAAAAAAAAAAAACAGTCAGTTGGTGTAAAAAAAGAAAAGTCAAATAAATAAGTCATGCAAGTTGAAGTGAAGGTACCCTATTGTTTTTAACCCTATACCTAGAACCTACCCTGCTATCCTATAACATACCCATGTTGAGTTGCAAGTTAGGGTTAAAAACCTATAAGGTTTTTGGCAAGTTTTGGGTATTCTATTAGGGTAGCGAAGTGGTTTTGTATTTTTATGACCTATTCTAGCCCACCCCGATTCTATCCCCACTTAATGGCAACTTATGAGCATAGATGGTTCTATCACAATCCTTGAGATTCCTATAACCTACTTACTAAATCCACACATTTCATTTATCTGTTGGCTATCCTCTGCCATCTACATTATCAACTATTTGCTTTAGGACACATGGGTCCTTAGTGAGGATAGATGTGTTGAAAGAGAAAATCAATCCTTATTTCAAAATATAGAACCAACTGACCTAGAGTAAAATTCAAATGCAAAAATCTACAGGTACATTTCATTCTTGACATGAGGTGGAGCTGAACTTAGTCCATCCCATTAATTGGCTAGTAATAATAATATTAAGCTAAACAATTTAGGCCAATAACTACATCACATAAGCAAATATTATTTGTTGAGACATGGCATCTAATTTGGTTTTTCTTCCATATATCAAATTTCAATTTATGCATTTTTTTTATATGATGGATAGGCATAGATATATTATGACCAATTACCTCTAGATACATAAACTAACTTACAAGACCTCACATATTAGATAAGAATAGATTTATGCACTATTGCCCAAAGGCCTTTTCATTATACAAAATACATACATCTAACTACTGATTGGTGGGCCAAACATTCCAAGTTAAATTTATTATGCAAATCATGTAGCCAACTTCCATTAGTTATTTTGATATTAGAAACATACTTTGCTTTTGTTGAAGAAGCAAATATGACCAATCTCATTATTTAGGCCTCGTAATTGTTATTAGTTTTCAGTGTGTTAAATATGTCATTTCAAAGGGAAAATTCAATTTAATTTTCTCTTATTATCGTAAGCAAATTTGTTAAATGCCAAATAATCCAAATTGTATTGCTAATTAGTAGATGAATGAAGGTGATGTTAATCTTGATTTAAAGCAAAGACAGGTGAGCCAATGAGATGCATTTTTTACATTATTGGTTAGGCGACCAGCCATATGTAATATACTTTCATACTCAAAAGAACATCTCAACATAGTGAAAATTGTTGATAAATTATATGAAGAAAAAAAAAAAACTAAACAATGCATAAAATAAACTAAAATCTTTGGCAAGAGCACCCTAATTGTTTTCCTTCTCATATATTGGATAAGAATAGATTTATGCACTATTGCCCAAAGGCCTTTTCATCATACAAAATACATACATCCAACTACTGATTGGTAGGCCAAACATTCCGAGTTAAATTTATTATGCAAATCATGTAGCTAACTTCCTTTAGCTATTTTGACATTAGAAACATACTTTGCTTTTGTTGAAGAAGCAAATATGACTAATTGCATTATTTAGGCCTCACAGTTGTTATTAGTTTTCAGTATGTTAAATATGTCATTTTAAAGTGAAAATTCAACTTAATTTTCTCTTATTATGGTAAGCAAATTTGTTAAATGCCAAATAATCCAAATTGTATTGCTAATTAGTAGATGAATGAGGGTGATGTTAATCTTGATTTAGAGCAAAGACAGGTGAGCTGATGAGAGGTCGTTTCTGCATTATTGGTTAGGCGACTAGCCACATGCAATATACTTTCATACTCAAAAGAAAATCTCAACATGGTGAAAATTGTTGATAAATTATATGAAAAAGAAAAACTAAACAAAGCATCAAATAAACTAAAATATTTGGCAAGAGCACCCTAATTGTTTTTCTTTCAATTATTAATTTTAGACACGTGAATGAAGTATCTAGTATGTATCTAAAAACTATTTGGACAATAGGTAGATGTCATCGTATCGTATGCTCAGCTTTATAGCATTACGTACCCATGCTTCATAGGACATCATGTAGATTTTAAGCACCATTTAAGGTAACATTACACTTATCCCATTGCAAATAAATTAATCATTTAAGCTAATTATATTTCAAGAAAAACCAAAATCAAGATCCTAAACAATTTGAGATGTATTTCCATAAAGTCATAGAACTTTAGTTGTCATAATAAAGTTTTAACTCTTTAAAAAGGGTGTACTAGAGTATTGAAGTGTTCAATTTTTACAACCAAATGTCTTTAACCTGTCTACATATATGAAATCAAGTTTGACACTTTTACTAATTTTTTCTATACAAGTTTTCCTCATGAATAATTATTTCTAAGGCTTCGTTGAATCTATACTACAAGTTGCTAGTTTATAGTTACACCAGACCCAATGGAACCTACTTATCCACTAAACTATGTCTACTAATTCCTTCAAACTCTTCTAATCATGCTAAACCCTCCTTTAGAAGCATTCTTAAGGGAATATCATCCATTAATTATCTTTCTAAGACTAAAGTGTAATCTTAGCAAAATATTTACACTACTGTGTACCATAAGAGGGAAATTTTTCTTCAGTAGGGAGTTTTCATAACCACCTTGAGCAAAAAATATCAAGAAATATATTCTATGTTTTGATGTGAAAGTTTTAATAAGATAATTTGTGATAATGTATGGCCTAAAATAATTATATTTTGTTCACTTTCATTTTTTTTTTTATAATTCTTTTAGAAAGTTGCTTTTCCTTTTGGAAAATTGGGTTTACTTAAGACATGAGTTTTATTCACTTATTCTTATATTGAAAACTTTCATTTATAGTGAAAATTTTATGTGTAACTTAAAAACACTCTTATTTTTCTGTCTTCTAGGAAAAATGTACATATAGTATAATTTTGGTTATATTTTTAACTTTTTGAAATGAGAATTTTAATCTAATAAAAAATATAGAAAGCTTATTGCTTTGATATAAGATATAACTAATGTGACATTTTTTACTTCTATTTTTATAAATTCTCTATTTTTTAAAGAAAATACTTGTTAATATTTAATTAATAAAATTTATAAAAAATTTTAAGAAATAGAGAATAAGATTGAAGGTGGGCTAAAGCTAGCTACAACCCTCTTAGGGTCATTTTCAATGTTTGCTTTTATTGCTGGTGCATTGGTGGAGTCATTTTGATTGCTTTTAGGCTTAAAAGCAGCTCGAACTAGTGGTAATAGCATTGAGTTTTAGAGAGAGAAAATGGACAACGTTTCTTAACTTAAGAGCATGGCATGCCAAATCACCTCCCTTCGAACATGTCTAGAAGAATCTTTCCTATCGAATCAACCCATGGTATTTTGCCTTCTTAACTCCTTTGTGCTTTTTACCCTGTTGAAACTTGAGGCCCTTATTCTATCCTTACATAGGGATAAATCAGCTAACATGACTGATAGCTTAGCTGTCTTGTTTTTAAGCTACTCTCTTTAGGAGCCAATCTATTGGTACTACTACTAACTTACCCTTAAGCCATCCAATATCTAAGCTGCCCAAGTTAAAAGCCAGCATGGTACAGTTGTCTACTTGCCTCTAGCTTATTTTGAGGCCACTACACTAAGTCAAATTCCATTCTAGATGGGTAATGACACTTATCCATGAACTTTTCCTTACTATACTATATGATCATGATATTCTTTTTATCTTTTCCCTTTTTTCTCTTCCCTTTATACATTATTATTAGAATTTTCCTTTTTCGGTTAAACACCTATTCTTGTAATTGCTACATATAAGGGGGAAGGGGTTACCCTAAAGAGACAAGTATAAATAGCTTCATCTTTTATGGTCACAACATTTGTTAACATTTAATATAGTGAATATCCCTTATTTTCTCCATTATTGTTCTTACGTAAGCTTCTAGTTACTAAGTCCAATACTTAGATCTTATCATCCTCTTTAGTAAAGATTGTGGCGTGTAACCCATGTCACTAGCTTATGTATCATATTAAGCTTGGTTATTCAATTTGTGTAAGGTTAGTAGTATGTCATATTCGTTAATTTGTGTGTGAGTTTTGCTACACCCCTTCAACTCTCATTACTTCTCAAACCATAGCTTGGACTTAACCCAACCCTAATGATGTGCCCTAGAGCTAAGTTATCACAGGGTTTTACCGAAGTGAGTTAAATAGGTTCTTTAAAATATCGAAGAAAGCATAAGATGGTGTAGTTCAAATGTTCTAATAGCTTTGTGAAGCTGTTCACCAGATATGACATATTGAGGAATACTACATAACTTAACTCTTACTTGATATTATACACAAGTAAAAGCTAAGGTCCACTCACTACTAAACTCAAGCTACTAATAAGATTAAATAAGAGTGCAAGAAATGTACTCTATGAGGGTTTCTCACAAGAACATAAGAGAATATTCATTAATAGTAAGGTAAGGTGATTCTGGCTATAAAGGATAAGAGCTATTTATAGTAAGCCCTAGGGTTGCAAAGAAATAAGTGAATTTACATAAAGGGTAATACAAGGTGAGGAAACCCAATACAATGCTAAAAAGGGTAAATGGGACAAAAGACAAAAGAGAATATTTTACTAATGTCAAAAAAAGCAAGGATAGGTGGTGCATTACTATTAAATCCATACTAAGGGTAATGAGGTAATAGACTCGAGCTGTTTAGATGTGGGAATAGGTCAATAGAGAAGCACTTGAAGGTCTATCAAGGATCTTGGCACTAAGAAGGTCGACTGTGTTGGGATGGATTAGGAGCTCTACATTTGTGCTAGAAGTGAAGTAGAGTAGGGTGCATTCGAGCTAGCTAAGTAAAGAGTTTAGCAACATGCTTTCCTGATATTGGAGCTTGTCTTGGGTACGTTGGGAAGATTGGATTCTTCTTGTAAGACCTTACAAGTCCTAGACACAAGCTTGGGTAAGGGGTCCTAAGGTCAGCAATCCATTAGCTCTCTAAGTTTATTGAAGATTTACCCTCAAATCTAGTTCATCTTCCTCCTTAGGTACATATAGCATCAGGTTAGTGACATTCCATATCCTTCTAGTAGCTCTAACTCATAGGCATTGTTATTGATCTACTGAAGGACTCAAAATTGGCCATTTGATTTGGGAGATATTTGCCGATCCTCTTAGGAAGGAAACTCTCTTTACTAAGGTGGATCCAAACGAGATCTCTAAGGTTAAATGCAATGCTATTCTGACCTCTACTGCCTTATTCCTATTATTAGGTTGCTATCTTAGTTAGTTGCTCGGCAACCTTCTCGTGGGACCTTTAGAACTCTTCGACTCCTTATAAGCCAGTTTGCCACTCTTGTCAAGAGGTTGGGCTAGTGATCATATCCAAGGGAAAATTTAGGTTGAGCCCCTAAATGATCTTAAAGGGTGATTTTCCTATCAAACTATAGAAAGAGCGATTGTAGGCAATTTCAATAACTAGTAAACATAGATCCTAATCACATAAGTTCTTACTAGTAGTATTTTGGAGTAGATTTCCAATTGTTCTATTCATAACTTCAATTTGGCCATCTATCTAAGGTTGATAGGAAGTACTAAATATCAGTTTGGTGTCGAGCTTTTTCCATAGAGTTCGCCAAAAAAAACTTGTGAACTTTAAATCTCGATCAAAGATAATGCTTCTAAGGACTCCATAAAGCCACACAATCTCCTATGAAAAGAGATTAGCAACATATAGAGCATCATCAGTCTTCTAGCAATGAATAAAGCGGCTCATTTTGCTGAATTGATCAACCACTACCATAATAGAGTCACGTTTCTAAGCTATCCGTGGTAGTCTAAGCATGAAGTCCATGCTTAGGTCAGTCTAGGGCTACTTAAGTATAGGTAAAGATGTATACTCCCCATATGGTTCTTTCCTTCCTTTAGCCTGCTTGCACACCTTATACACCTCACACCTTTCTAAAACCTTGTGCACATCCTTTACCATCCTTGACCAATAGAAATATTCTTTCAATAGTTTGACTGTTGTCTTTCCCCTAAAATGACTAACTAAGCCTTTAGCATGAGCTTCTTGAACTAGTAGTTCTTTGGTCAAGATATTCGGTATACACATATGTCTACCCTTCATTGAAAACCCTTAGTTTAGATAGAACCCATCTACTAAACCTCCATAACTATACTTGACCAATATGGGTCTAAAGTAAGGATCTTGCTCATACTGATCAAGAAGGGTGCCAAATCCTAGTACTCGTGCTTGTAGGGTTAAGCACATTATTAGAATTCCCCTTCTTATACTTGATTACATAGTATAAGGTTTCTAAGAACTCTACCCACTTAGCATGACATTAAGAGAGTTTTTGTTAGCCTCACAAGTGTTTAAGGGACTCATGATTCATTTAGATAATGAATTCTCAAGGTAGTAGGTAATGTTTCCAGTTTTGAAGAGCTTAAATAAGATCATAAAACTCTTTATTACATACTAAATAGTTCAGAGTAGCACCACTAAGCTTTTCACTAAAGTACGCAATAGGTTGATGTTCTTACATGAGGATTGCACCAATACCAACTCCTAAGGCATCATACTCTAGTTCAAAGACCTTATCAAAATCAAACAATGCAAGCACAGGAGTTGAAGTTAACTTAGACTTTATCTCTTCAAAACTCTTTTGATTCTTGTCTGACCACTTAAACTTTGAAGTCTTCTTGAGCAGCTTGATTAAAGGTAATGCTATATAGCTAAAGTTCCAAATAAATAGCCAATAAATGAAGCTAGACCATGGAAGCTTCTTATATCTACCATACAGGTTGACATAGGCCAATCAAGTATTGCCCGAACATTCTCATCATCAACTCGGATACCTCCATTAAACACAACATATTGGAGGAACATAACCTTACTTCTACAAAACACACATTTCTTTAAGTTGCTAAACAAGTGTTCAACTCAAAGGATATTAAATACATCTCTCAAGCGCTCGACATGAGACAAAAGGTCGGCTTTATATAAAAAGATGTCATCAAAATATACCAAACATACTTAATAATTAGTGATCTTAAGACATGGTTCATGAGTTACATAAAAGTGTTCGGTGCATTAGTAAGTTGGAAGGGTATTAACAACTACCCAAACCATCCTTCATTTTGAAAGTTATCTTCCACTCATTTCCTGGTCTCATCCTAATCTGGTGGTAGCTACTCTTTGACATAACCTCTATCAATTAACTCATCAACCTGTTTCTTAAGCTCGAGTGCTTGGTCAAGGTTAAGCCTATAAGCATGTCGATTCAGCAAAGCTGTTTGTAGGCTAAAGATCAATTCAATGCCCAGTACCTCTAAGTGAGGATAACCCTCAAGGTAGCACATTAAGAAATAAGTCAACATATTCTTAGAGTAAAGGATGCATATTGGTTAGCAAAGATTCATCCTCTTTCAACTCGAGTAGCCTCTTGACCAATAGGAAGACAAATTTCTTCAATCTGAACATTTTTAGATATTGTGCTTGAGAAATCACCAAAGACTTCTTTTGCAGGTACATGGAGATCTTAACTTAAGATTCCTAAACTTCATTAGGGTCAGTATTGCCTTCTTGTTATCCTTCTAGAACATGTAAGTGTTCCTATATTTGTCGTGAAGTACTCTTAAGTCAAATAACCATGGTCGGCTAAGAAGTACGTATGAAGTACACATTGGTAGGACATCACATTGCACCTCATCCTTATATATGTCCCTAATGGAAATCAACACTCCTACTAACTCAATAATCAAAAGTCTACCTTTTTCATTAAGCTAGTGGATCTTATAAGGTCAAGGGTGAGAACAACTCGGTAACTTTAGGGTCTTCAACACTTCTCGAGCAACCACATTACTAAATCTTTCTCCATCTATGATAAAGACACATAGATTGCCATTTACATAGTAGTTCATATGGAAGGGGTTCTCTTTCTATTCATTCTCATCAGTAATAAGGGCACCGAAGGCTCTTCAAACAACTACAGAATATTCCCCAAATTTAGGTTAGGTTAGGTTAGGGTGTTAAAGTCTTCTTGAAACTTCTCTAACAAATGCCCAACATCTATCTCCTCTTCTCCTTCCCTTGCACTCTCTACATAGATCCATAGGGTTCCACCTTTTATGGTCATTACACACTAGTTCAGACAATGGTTAGCAACATGTCCATAGCCAAGACATATGAAACATTTAATATCCCTAGTCTTCCATCCTAAGCTCTAACCTTAGTCCTTACTAACCTCAAGCTCTTTGGCCTTAGCTTTACATTGGCCATCATTAGGTCTACTTAGAGCTTAACTACGTCGATCTACTCTGGAACCATAAGGAACTCAGTTAAATCTAAGTCGACTTAGCGTTCCAAGTCGAGCAACTTGAGCTCGGCTAAACTAAGTTCACCTCTACCATTCTATTCATTGAGCAACTCGTATTGTCTCTTCTAAAGTTCCTATCCTCTATACTTCCATTGCGTTTCCAATCTCAAGTCACAAACTGGACATAAATGTTATGATGGTCTGCTTCCAGCTCATCAACATCACATCAAATTATCAATAACTAAAATTTATGAACATACTCATCTACAGATCAACTGCCTTGCTTGAGCTCTTGAAGTCCTCAAAAAGTGTCCTACTAATAGTGTTCAGGGACAAATCTATTCCCTAATACTCACTTCATTTCAATCCAAGTTCAAATTTCACATCGTATTTATCAACGTGTGGTATGCAATTTCTTCCACCACATTGCTACATATTCAAAAAACTCTAAAGTTGTTACTTAAATTCAAGTAGCATCTCATAGTCATAGAAGTCAAAATCTTTCTCTACTTTCTCTTCTTAGTCCATATACTCATCTACACTCCCTTTTCTAAAGAAGGTTCTTTAATGTTTTTTATTCTTTAAGGAGCTTAAAGCCCTCACTCATCAAATTCATGAAACTATTCATCCTATTCTTCTTCTTCAACTTCCTCCAACTTTAGTCTCTACCAAGCGAGTCCTTATACTCGGTTAGGTTGTGCTTGTGGTGCATTCATAGCATTAGGAGCTCAAATTTCTATACCCTACCCTCTCGGCCTATAATGCACACCTCAATCATACTCAACATTCCTTTCTTATGGTCAAGTTTCCACTAGTCTCTGCCTAGACATAGACTAGTTGGTCACAATGGTGGTGAGTTCTATATCTATTTGTCCGTAATTCAAGGAGTATGTTGTTCAACATGACCTTAACCATGCACATCACTCTCAACATCAATAATCTCTCCTTGTATTCTAAGATTCAACATCCTCCCAACAAAAATTTCAATAAGTTTACAACCCAACAAAAGATTCCACACAACATTACTAAATACTATATCACACAACTTCAATAACTTGCTTTATTTTGGAGTAAAGAAAACAAAGTACAACAAAGTATGTATATTACTCACAATAAATTAGTCACTATAAATACTTAACTCTTGGTCATAACCTCAAGATTTGATACCAGAATAATATGATGTGCCTTAGAGCTAAGTTATCTCAAGGTTTTACTGTAGTGAGTCAAATGGGTCCTTCAAAATATCAAAAAAAGCACAAGATGGAGTGGTTTAGATCTTAAATAGCTTCATGAAGCTGTTCACTAAATATGACACATCGAAGAACACTACATGACTTAACTCTCACCTGATATTACGCATAAGTAAAAGCTAAGGCCTACTTACCACTACGTTCAAGGTACTAACAATATTAGATAACAATGTAAGAAATGTACTTAGAGAGGGTTTCTGGCATGAACATAGGAGAATATTAATTAACAGTAAGGTAAGGTGATTCACACTGCAAAGGATAAAGGCTATTTATAATAAGCCCCTAGGGTTATAAAAAAATATGTAAAATTACATAAAGGGTAATACATGGTGAGGAAACCTAGTACAATGCTAAAAATGGTAAATGGGACAACAAACAAAAGGGAATATAGTACTAATGCTAGAAAAAAGCTAGGATACATAGTGCATTGCTATTATATCCATACTAAGGACATTAAGGTATTGGAGCCAAGCTGTTTAGATTTAGGAATGGGTCGATAGAGAAGGATTTGAAGGTCTAAATTAGGGATCTCAACATTAGGCAAGTTAACTATACTAGGAGGGATTAGGAGCTTGACATTTATTCTAGTAGTAAAGTAAAGCAGGGTACATCTGAGTTAACTACGTAAAGAGTTCAATAACAGGCCTTGTTGATACTGGAGCTTGTCTTGGGCAAGATAGGAAGACTAGATTCTTGTTACAAGACCTTCTAAGCACTAGATACAAGCCCAAGTGAGGGGTCCTAAGGTCAGTAATCCATCACCCGATGTCGCTTGTCAACTCTTACCTTAGTAGATCATCTTTATATTAGAGCTTGTAGATCATCTATATTTAAGTTATGTCATGTGTATTTTAGTATTGGAGTACAGTGCAATGGTAAATGTAGTAGAGTGGAAGTAGTGTTATAGGTAGAGTTGTTGAGTTTAAATGGTCTAGGTTCATTCTAGCTTCTAGGTTGTTATTGTCTAGGTTTTTTTTTTCTTTTTTTTTTTTGTAGGTATTTGAGTAGTCAAGTAAAGGGTATGTAAGGTTTATGGAGTATCTCCATCTTATCTAAATATAGTTGCTATTGAAGGAGCAGTAATTGTGTTTAAGTTACTAAGAAAATGAGTAATCTAAGTTTTAATGCGATTGTCGGAGGCAACGGAAGTGGTGTTCTCTGCTACAAAAGACTAGTTGCTATTACTCTAAGATCTACTAATTAGAGAATTGAAGAAATGGCCACCATGATCACTAAATTAATCCCCATGTAGTGTGTTAACTAGCCATTAAATGACTTGTTGAGATTGCCTCCAAAGTTCCTTGAACTAAGAATGGTGTTAGGGATTGAGTATACAAAGCTCGACATTTAAGGAGAAACTAACCAACACAATATGCTCAAGATGGAGGAGTTGAAAGAAGAGCTTAGAGGATAATTTAATTGAAGGATGTTGAGGAAGAAGATGAGGATGAGGATGAGGAGTATTAGAAAGTAGATGAGAGAAGAGCTCGAACACCCTAAGCTACTAATAGTATTAAGATGCAAATTCGTAAATAAAGAACAACAAAAATAAACAAGGATACCCTTTAATGGCACAAGGAATGCTGATGAGTGCTTAGATTGAGAAGAGAAGGTTAAGAGGGTTTTGACTATTAACAGTACGAGGACTATGACAAAGTACACTTAGCTACCCTAGAGTTTTTCGAGTATGATACGATGTAGTGGAGACATTTCAAATTATGCAACGAAGAGATTGTTACAAAGTGTTAGAACATGGGCAAAAATGAAATGAATCATGTGAGCTAGGTTCGTTCCAAATTCTTACTTTTAAGACACTTTGGAAAGTTACAAGGACTCAGGCAAGGTAATCGAACCGTAGACAAATATGATCAAGAATTTCAAATGCTAATGATCAAATGCGAAGTAAATGAGCTAGAAACCTGGACTGTTTTAAGATTTCTTATTGGCCTAAGGTATGAGCTTAAAGACATTGTTGAACTCCAACACTTTACCACCCTTAAGGAGGCCATTAAAATTGTCCAATGTATAGAGAAGTAGAGGAGAAATAGGCTATATTGAGCTTAGTCCATCCAACTCATTTCATTAGCCTAACCTATTTAGATTAGTTCTAAAGAACCAACCAACTTAAAACTGAGTAAAAGAGAAGAGGTCAAATCCAACTTAGAGCCTCGAGTTGTTGAGAAGAAGATACTAAGGAAGTTTAAGAAGGGTCAGATGTTAGGACAAAAAATGAGTGAAATCAAGTGCTTGAAATGTTAAGGTTTAAGACACATGGCTGCTTAGTGTCCAAATCTTCAAATGATGGTTCTTAAGTTGATAGCACTAATGAAGAAGTTAAGGAGAAGGTGGTGGAAGTAATGGAGTGTGCTAAAGAGACTCTAAGGAGAGTTGTAGGGAATGTTTATACAAGGGACAAATAACTTTTAAGCTTTATTGTCTACTAAGTAACGAGCATTAAGCCATCTAAGGAGACCTAATAGAGAGAGAGCTTGTTCCACATCACGTGCAAGGTGAAGAACAAATGTATGCCTTAATGGTAGACAATGCGAGTTGCACTAGTGTCACATTTGTAAGTTTAGTTTAGAGGCTTAAACTATTGACCTTGCCCTACCCCAAGCCGAACAAGCTATGCCATTTTAATGAGAAGGGATCACTTTATGTTTTCTAACAAGTGTTGTTGGCAATCTCCTTTGGACGCTACCATGATGAGATCTTTTGGGACATGTTGCCTTTGTATGCATTGTACATACTCCTGGGCCAACCTTTGTTGTTTGACTAGAATGTCATGCATGATGGGTTCCATAAAACTTATGCATTTCAAAAGGATAGAAGAACAATTTTTGTTGAACCCCATGACCATTAGTCGGGTCAGTAATCCATAGATGAAATTGAATTGAGGTAGCAAACTATGTCTAATGACCTATTTAATGAGGGAATCACTAGTGAAGGAAGCTCATAGAGGCAAATTATCATGTCACTTTAGAGAAAAGAGAACTTACGAGCAATTGAAGGTTAGGTTCTTCTAGCAAAGATGTTATAGGTTGCACAACAAGTTGTTAAAAGGTACGCCACTTGCAAGAAGGTGAAGAGTAGAGTTGATCAAGGAAGGAATATACCCTTGCCTGTCCTGACCTACCCTTTAGTAGAGTTGAGCATAGACTTTATACTTAGCTTGCCCAAAACTGCCTAAGATAAAGATTCTGTGATAGTCATAGTCGATAATTTGGCAAGATGGCACACTTCATGCCTTACAACAAGACTAATGATTCTTTGGCTATTTGGTATACCTAGGAGTAGAGTTACCATTAGGTCTTACCACAACTAGGTAGGCCCCTTTAAGATACCTAATGAAAGGTAGGTGGAAAAGGATTTAAACTTTGTAGCTATGTGAAGCTACTCTATAGATATGACTCACCAAAGAGCACAATACAACTTAATCTTTGACTTGATATAACTTACAACTAAAAGACTAAGGTCCACTTGCTACTAACCTAAAGCTACTAATAAAATTAGATAAGACAGTAGAAATAACTTAGAGAAAATATCATGAGAAAATGAATATTCATAGATGATGTAATAGATAATTAGATTGTATAAGAGAAAGGATTATTTCTAATGAAACCTTAGGGTAAGATGGGGATGTAAGAAATTACAAAAAGGGTAACATACAAATGTGAGATTTTAGTACATACTCAAAAGGGTAAATAAGACATATGAGATAAAAGGATCATAGTACAATATGAGAAAAAAAGGTAAACAAGTGGTAGGATGTCATTGGTGTCATGCTCTAGTAAGGAGATTCCTTAAAGTTGAGCTATTCTGGAGTAAGAACAAGTTAGAAAGGAAACACTTGAACCTTGGTAGGTTAATTGTCAGTAGATAACTCGGACGGTGCATGGAGACCTTAGGTTAAGACTTCGGTATCAAATAGGTTAACCAAAGTGATTAACATTTAGAGCTTAGTAGTATGGCTTTCAACAACTCATATCAGAATGTAGTTAGACTAGCTATGCAATGAATTAAGCCATAGGCCATCTCGGTACTAGGATTCATACTCAGCTAGTTATAAGGTTAGCATATGCTTGGCTAAGCTATAGCCTTAAAGTTAAGCTCAAATAAGGGTTCCTTAGGTTAGTAGTCCATTAACTTTATAAGAGTGTCGAAGATTTTCGCTCAAATATTGTTCAATTTCCTCTTCTAGCACTTAAGGCATTATGTTAGCAATGTTAAAGGTCGACAACACCCCATACCCTTTGAGCAATTTAAGCTCAGAAACATTTTCATTGATCTGTAAGAAGAATCTTAAAGGGATTGTCAGACCTTAGTGAAAGCATGTTCACTCTCTTACTCAGGAAATGTTTCTTGCTGAGGTGTACCCAAACTAAGTCTCTAGGGTTATAGACAATGTTCTTCCTACCTCTGTTACCTTGCTCTTGCTGTCGGGTTACATTTTGGTTAACTATTCTGCAAGCTTCTTGTGTAACCTCTAAAACTTCTCGTCATGCTGTACCCCTTGCTAACTTTCTCCTCCATAAGTTAGGTTATCGATCATATTTATGGACAAGCTTAGGTTATGCCCATAAATGACCTCGAAGGGAGACCTTCCAGTTGAGTTATAGGTAAAGCGATTGTAAGCAAACTCAATGATAAGGTGACACAAATCTCAATTGCTTAAATCCTTTCCCACAATGGCTTGAAGTAAGCTTTTGATTGCTTGGTTGACTACCTTAATCTAACTATTAGTATTGGATGGTAGGAAATTTAGAGCATCAGCCTTATGCCAAGCTTCTTCCACTAGGTCCTTTAAAAGAAGCTCATGAACCTCACATGTCAATTAGATATAATACTTCAAGGAAACCCATGAAGCTGCATTATTTCCTACAAAAAGAGGTTAGCAACAAATAAAGCATCATTAGTCTTTTAGCAGGGAATGAAATAGCTCATTTTGCTAAACCAATCAACTACCACCATGGTGAAATCATGCATTTGAGTTGTTTTAGGTAATCCAAGCTTGAAGTCCATGCTTAGGTCAATCCAAGGTCATTTAGGTGTGAGAATAGTTGTGTACTCCCCATAAGGTACCTCCTTACCCTTTACACATCTACATACCTTACACTTCTCTAATACTTTATGGATGTCCTTCATCATCCATAGCTAATAGAAGTGCTCTTTCTATGGTTCATACGTCCTCTTATCCTTAAAATAGCCAGCTAGGCCTAAGCTTCCCAAACTAATAATTCCCGTACCAAGTTATTCGATACATACACCCATCCTCCTTTCATCAGAAATACTTGGTTCAAATAAAACCTATCCATAATAATCCAAAATCTACACATAGCCACAATGGGCTTAAAGTAAGCAATTTACTCATATTGGTCAGGGAAAGTGCCAAAATTAAGTGTCTAAGCTCGTAAAGTGGTGATAAGTACATGCTGGTGTGAAACACATCAGCTATACCATTAAAACTACTCTTCCTATACATTATCACATAGGAGAATGTCTTAAGGAACTCTACCCACTAAGCATGACATTATGAGAGCTTCTACTGACCCCCATAAATATTTTAGGGACTCATGGTCCAAATAAATGATGAACTTCTAAGGTAACAGATAGTGCTTCCAGGTTTAAAGAGGTAAGATAAGGGTATAGAACTTCTTATCATATGCTAAGTAATTCATTACTATGCTACCGAGCTTCTCACTAAAGTAGACAATAAGTCAGTGGTCTTGCATTAGAACTACACCCATGCCTACTTTCAAGGCATCACACTCAAGCTTAAAAACTTTGTTAAAATCTAGTAATGTAAGCACAATGGATAAAGCTAACGTGGATGTAATCTCCTTAAAACTCTTATGAGCCTTCTCCAACCATCTAAACTTAGAGTTTTTCTACACTTTAGTCTCTTATACCCTTACCTTCCTTCAACTATCATTAAGTTGCCAAAGGTTAGGCCATGTCGGTCCATATTAGAATTGTAAGTAAGTTGACTTTAAGAGAAATGTTGACCAATGTAAGAGCTCAGCTCGACTAGTTACACCTTTCCCTTTCAACTCTCTTGACAATGTAGATAGCCTCATCTAAAGTCTTAATCCTCTATAATTCCACTACATTCCAAATCTCATATCATGGGTTAAATATGAATCTTACCATAGTCCTAACCTTAAGTTCTTCTACATCACTATGGATCATCGGTAACTGGAATTCCTAGACATAGCCATCTATGGTTTGGCCACCTTACTTGAGCTCTTGGAGGCATTTAAAAGTGTCTTACTCATAATGATCAAGAATGAACCTATTTTGTAGGATAAGCTTCATCTCATTCCAAGTCCTAATCTCTCACTAGGCTTACCAACGTGTAGCTTTCACTTTCTTCCACCACATTACTATGTATCCTAAGAAATCAAGGGCAGTTAGGCTGATCCTCACTATGTCTTCATAATCATAGCAATAAAAAATCTTTTATTTCTTTTCTTCTTAATTAAAATTATCATCAGCACTGCTAATACTAAAGAAGCTTAGTATCTAGACCTTAACATTATCCATCCCTCAATCAACTCATGCACCTCTCTCCTTAAACTCAACCCCTCTACTACTTCCTCAGCAACTTCTTCTAACTCAAGTCTCTATCATGCTCTCCCTTCAACTCAAGCATGCTAAGGTAGTAAGATGTCCATGGCAACATTAGCTCAAATTCTTGCTTCATACACTCTCTACCTATCTTATTCAACTCAATTGCATTCAAAACCCTTTCAATAGGTCAAGCATCTACAAATCTTTGAACTATAATAGCTAAGTTAGCCATAATAGTGGTTAAATTTTTGTATTTGCTCATTTGTAGATCATGGGGTTTGTTGGTCATGATAACCACAACCTGGTGCATCACTCTTGACATCAGCTATTCTACCTTGCACACATAGGTTTTACATTATAGGTAAAACACAAACTCGAAGTATAGTAATCTACTATTAGTCAACCCAAACTATAAAAAACCCTAGTCTATTTTTAAGTGCTAAAACAAAGTCTAACATAGTATCTAACACTTCACAATACTCAGAACACCAACTCAACACCTCAATGCTACTTAACCACTGAGCACCTTCAAGTTCATGAATGCATCATTAATACACTCTCAGTTGAAACCTTGAGATTTGATACCGGGATTTATGGTATGCTTAGGTGTAAAGTTATTGCTAGGTCTTACCATGAGTAGGTAGATCCCTTTGAGCTGTCAAAGAAAAGATAAGTAGAAGGGGATTCAAACTCAATAGCTACATGAAGCTACTCTATGGATATAACTCATTGTAGAGTACAACACAACTTAATCTCCAACTTGATATGACTTATAAGTAAAAGACTAAGGTCCACTTGCCACTAACCTCTAGCTACCAACTAAATTAAATAAGAGTATAGAAACAACTTATAGAAAATGTCTCAAATGAAGAAGAATATTCATATATGATGTAATGGATAGTTTAACTATACAAGAGAAAGGACCATTTATAGTAAGTCCTTAAGATAACATGGGGATGCGAGAAATTTTAAAAAGGGTAATATACAAATGTGAGATTCCAATACATACTTACAAGGATAAATAAGATAAATGAGACAAAAGGAATATAATACTATGTCAAAAAAAAAAAAAGGTAAACATGTGCCAAGATGTCTTTAGTGCCATACTTTGGCAAGTGGATTCCCTTAGGTTGAGCTATCCTAGAGTAAGAAGAGGTTGGTAAGGAGATAGTTGGACCTCAATAGGTGGACTATCAACAAATAACTTGAATGGTATATGGAGACCTTAGTATCAAATGGGTTAGCTAAAGTGGTTAAGGTTCGAAGCTCAACAGTATGGTCTTCAATAGCTCAAATCAAAATGTAGCCAAACTAATTATGCAATGAATTAAGCCACAAGTTAGAAGAAAAGTACTTAATTAGCTATAAGGTTAGCATATGCCTAGCTAAGCTCTAGAGCCCATGGAGTCAAGATAAAGTAAGGGGTCTTGAGGTCAGTAGACCATCAATATCTCTTCTTCTTCTTCTTTTTTTCCTTATAGGAGATCATTTGGCTACATAGACTACTAAGAAGCATTGTCTTCGATAGAGATCCCAATTTCCTAAGCCATTTGTAAAGGACATTGTGGCATTAAGCAAGGACTAAAGCTAATGTTCTACACATCACTCCATCCATAGATGGATGGACAAACAAAGTTCGTCAATAGAATTTTAGGCTCTCTACTCTAAGCTACCATGGTAAGAAATTTGACAAATTGGGATATGTGTTTACCACTAGTACAGTTCACTTACAATCGAGCCATTTGTAGTATTATAGGTAAGATACCCTTTGATATCATTTATCGTTTCAACCTTAAGTTACCTCTCAATTATATTGTCCATACCTAAGCCCAATGAAGGGGACCAATATGTTAAAGGTCAAGCCTAAGCTCTACAATTGATCTACTGGAAAGTAATTGACCATCTCAGGCAAGCTAGCAAGTAGCTAGAGCAAAGAAGTTAAGGGAAGAAGGGAAGGCAATTCTAGCCAGGTGACCTCATGTGGCTACACTTATGTTACAAGCAAAAGGAAGAATAAGGTGCCTACTTAAGCTAAAGGACCGTCAAAGATACTTCAAAAGATCAATGATAATGCTTATTGACTAGAGTTACCTGAGGAATATGGAGTTTCCAACATGTTCAATATTGTCAATTTAAGACCTTATGTGCCCATAGAAGAAGGATAGCAAAGGAACTCTTTAGATTTAATCCTAAATCCTAATCAAATGAAAGGGGATGATGAGAATTAAACCCAAGGTCCCCTTACCTATGCTTAAGTTAAGGGAATTAAGAGTTTAGCATACTAGATTATCTCCCCCCATTAAAGTATAAAAGAGTCCTCCTTAGTAAATTGAACCAAGCCGCTTTTCCTTCCTAGCTCCTTCGTGCCTTTTACCTTACTACAACTTGAAGCCCTTGATCCATCCGTAGACAACTTAGCCAATTTGATTTATAGCTCAATTGTCGTATTTCTAAGCTGTTCTCTCTAAGTAGACTTATTAGGACTACTATTAACTTACCCTTAAACTATCAAATATCTATGATACCCATGTCAAAAGCCAATACAGTATAGTTGTTGACCTATCTCCTGCTCATTTCAAGGCCACTATACTCAAACCAAATTCTAGCCTAGATGAATAGTGATGCATGTCCATGGACTTTTTGATACTATATAATACTATGTGAATATTCGTTTTATCTTTTCTTCTTTGTACCCTTCCCTTTGTACATTATTTCTAGTATTTTCTTTTTTCAGTTAAATGCCCCATCTTGTAATTGTCAAGTATAAGGGGGGAAGGATTCAATTAAAGAGATGGGTATAAATACACTCATCTCGTACAACCATGACATTCTATTAACCTTCAGTATAGTGAATATCCCTTATTTTCTCCATTGTTGTTCTTATGTAAGCTTTAAGCTACTTATTCTAATGCATAGGTCCTATCAACCCCTTTAGCAAGGACCATAGTAAGTGACCTATGTCATTAGCTTGTGCTTCATACTAATCTTAGTTATTAGGTTGGTTTTACATAGAGCATCTTGTTGATTTGTGGCTTTTATTATCTTATCTTATTTTCTTTTTTTCTATTTAGTTACTTAAGGACTTACTTAGATATTTAGTTATATTATTTTAATTAATTTAGAAATTTTTTTTTATATTATTTACTGGAAGTATATTACCTAAGCTTATAAATATGCTAGCTTTGTAATAGATAATTAAATTCAATTCAGCTTATCCTCCATTTATTATTGACATTGATGCTATTAAGACCATTATGTCATTGAAGGAATATTAAAAATCTCTTATATCTATTTTTTTCACTTAATCTCTTATTGGTATATTGCTGATTGTTGTGAACCTTGTTGTTTAGATCCGTGAGTCATACCAGATTTCTTTTGATGGCTACCATAAATTCATCGATCATGCGTCATATCAGCTTTTGTTCTAATCAAGAAGTTTCACTTCAATATTCATGCATAATATCAAATAATGGTTTTGTCCTAGGCTTCTTTTTCAATTTCATAAATCCATAAAAGGATCACGATTAGATCTCCTTCGTATTCATAAGACATTTCCTATTAAAACCATAAAAATTTCTAAATACATTTTATCAAGATTTATTGAGTTTATTAATATCTAGATTTATATTGGAAACAATCTACATCATATTTAGTATTAGAGTGGAGGTTAAGATAGAGCATTCGATGATGTGTGGTTTATGATCGAAAATTTTGTAGATCTAAAAATGAAGGTACCATTTTGTAGGTAAATATCCAATTATCAATCTTACAAATTTTATATCTATCAATGGATGTATCATTGGTTAGTTACTGTATGCTGCTTAGTACAGGTATAGTTGTGGTTCATTACAAAATTTTGCATTTTTGTTATTGCTTTTTGAAAATTGGCTGTTGGTGGGAGTGACTTGATTTTTATTTGGGAGTTTTGCTATTAGTAGTTAATTTGTGAAGAGATGTCGAGGAAAAAGGGAGAGAATGCATAATTTCTTTTTTTTTTTTTTTGACAACATGGAGAGGCATATGCAAGATATGGAAGAGAATAAGAGAATATCTTAAAGAAATTATCAGGCATTAAGTCAACTAAGAAATCCTAGTGACCCATTCTAGAGCATAAAAGATTACATGTTGTAGATAGTTTAAATAAAACGATTGTTAAAATTAAGTGTGACAAATCAGATGTTGTATGCATTCTTAAGGGTATGGTTATAGGAATCGGGAGTAAGATTTATGAGAATATAGGAAGGAGATTTGAAGATGAGCCTAAGGCGCCTGAGGTGAAATCGAAGAAGCTTGAACGAGAGATTAAAAATATTGCATCAAAAGTAGAAATTGAAAACGAAAAGTGTTAGGCTTCTGAGAAGCAACGTTTATTAAGTGTTTTAGAGAAGCGGTTGAAGAAATCAAAGAATTTGCTGATGGGGAGCTCGCCAGATCTTATCCCGTCCTTATAACGAGCTCAAAAGCTAGTTCAGTCTTTGTTTTTATTTGTTGTTTTCCCTTTTGTTTTGTCTAGTTAATTAGGCTCTTTCGTATCTATTTATTATATGTAATTTTTTTAAGGAGTTTCCATTTTATGTTATTAATTAGGTTTTATTTCTCAAGCTTATAAATAGGCCAAATCATGTAACAGGGAATTAATTTTATGCCTTTTACCTTTGAATGAGTTTATGTAAAAACTTAAGTCCTATTATTGAATGTTGAGAGTATTTATTTCTTTATTATCATGTTCTTAGATTGTAGGGAACTATGTTATTTAAAAGCGTGTGAAACATTGGATATTCTATTTAAGACATTGATTGCTTAGACGATCATGTGTTATACATCAATCATTAATTGAATCAACCAAGTCCATTTTGAGAATAATGTATAATATCTATTATTGATTTGTCCATAAATATATTTTCTTTATTTGTTACTCATTTACATTAAGAATCTTAAAAATCATTTTTATTATTGAACCTGTAAGAACCCTAAATTCAATTCTATTTAAATTACCGGTTAATAAAGATTATATTTGGGTTGAAAGGGAAGTCGATCCTTATCATAATACTAATTTTATGGCGGTAAAATATTTTATTGAATCTAATTTTTCTTTCTTTCTCATGGGAAACACCAGATTTGTCATCTTCTCTCCTCCGAGAATTATTGGCCACTTTCCATAGAACTCCTAGGGATCTTATCGTGGTTCACAATTAAAAGCATAACGATGAGATTCCTATAGAGAAATGCATTAGCCCCTACCGCTACATCAAACATGCGACTCAGTATTAGAGAAAGTAAGTCAACATCCAATTTTTTTAAAAAAAGCATGCATGATACCAATCTTTAAGCATGATGTCATTGGTGGAATCCTTCTCGAGTAATGATGCAAGGCATCATTATTACATGTAGGGTACTTGTAATTTAATCTAATCTATGATGTAAGCATTTCCATTTATAGAAATAGGACACTATCGCATGCGCGGAAGCTGAAAAATCTATGTCCCACCATACCCTCCTAATCCCGTCTTCCATTAACTAAAAGTAATCAACAAGACCAGATTTCGTTATAACAATATAGCTGATAGGATCAGATAATTGCGTCAAATATTCTCGCATGATCTCTGTCTGTACTTCTTGATCTCATGACGATGGGAAGACCATTATCGGATTCTCAACAATGGTACTCAAGTGCTCAACTAGCTAGTTAGGTCGAAAAATGGCATAATAATAAACTATTTTGCTATGCCATATTATCTCTTGTACAATCATTGATGCAAAGTGATATATGGTGGCGACAACATTTATATTTACGTGTAGCTATTTTCTGAGTTAAGATATTACATCATAGGTAAATGTGAATGACGTATATGTTAAGAGCTTTACTTCTTTGTAAATGATATAAAAGCATACGGTATTTGGTGAGAAATATCTTGCATAGTCAATCTTATTCATCTTTTTGCTTAGCATGTCAAGTGTGTCATCACGAAATATTTCAAACAACTCCTTCGATCCATTACGAAACCAAAAAAGTTTTCCGTAAATCCATGTGTAGAAGGTGATCCGATAACTTCTTCAGATAAAGTATTACAGATGTGATGCTCCAGAAATTATTATTTCCTAAGCGAGTAGGGGAAAAAAATAAATAAATAAATTCTTCGACAGCAGCACTAGGTCCAATTATATCCTAAAAACGTAAGTATAGAGGTAGGAAGAGATGAATGATAGACTACAAAATTAATTCATCAGCTCAAATACCTACTTAAAACAAAAGGATAAATAGGTTGTCACCACAGAATCCAAGCACAATATAGCCAGTCCGTCACAAGTTCCTACTTGGATAGGTACATGTGAGGCTCATGCTATGCTCTTGATTTTTCCTATTCAAAGTTACCATTGCCTGAGAAGTGACATCACAAATGAGGTGAGTAAACGCCTAACCAATACCTATGTTGCATTAGACACATGAATGCCAAACATCATGAATTGCTCAAGTTTCAAAATCTAATGTAAAAATAAGCATAAAATATGCAACATAGTTTTCGTGCTCCAAAACTAGATGTAGCCCATGAATCCTCAATATATTAGCCTAACCTAACCTAAAATTGCAATTCAATTTTGAGATGTGAGTTCACATCACCGAAAACAATGATAATAAATAGTCTCATGTTGAAATCACCACTCTAGTGTACTATTATGAGCATAGTCTATATTTAATGTTAAATTAACATCCTATAACCATCAATTTGCTCCATTACAACTTCTTCCATGCTTACTAACTTAAACTGGCTACAATTTCCTCATATTGGCTACTTGTTAAGCTATAATCATTGCCTAAGTTCCTAACTATTAACCATCCGAAGAAACCATCCTTTCTTAAGACAAAAGAAACTTAGTTTGGGAGTTATTTATAGATCCCAATACAACCAATCACAAGTAACACAGTAATTAAAAACCAAAAAGTTATTAGTCGATTTTTCGTTTCTAATCCTACTAGTACAAACAAGTAACAATAGCTACTTACCTCTTCTTGCATACAAAACCTTTTTTTAATCCGTTTCTCCATATTCTTCCTATAATAGCAAATCAAATAATTAATTTCTTAGCTATTATCCATTCATTTCATGAGTTTTCATTTTATGTTTGTTTACTACCTTCCTGTTGGGCAATTTAAATTTCACAATGACCTATAAACTTATCATAAAATCCATTTATAGATTACATTCCTATTTGTTAGTGTAGTCAGTTTATGGAAGGACATGTAGATGAAGGGAATGGAGAATTTGGACAATTAGCTTAGAGGATAGTAAGGTGTAACTTACATAGGGGTAGAATAAATATTTTTAGAAAAATGCACATGAACTTTTCTTTCTTTTTCCTTTTTTTTTTATTTTCATACAAAATAAGGGTTGAAAGTTAGGACACATAAGTCGGAGGAGCAAGATAGACCTCGATATGGATTCAAAAATGGAGTAAATCAACGAATCAAGTATGGGTGAGAAAGAAGGATGCAATAGTGATGTAAGGCCTTCACCAATCAGTCTCTTTTGTGATAATAAATCTACCAATCTCATTGCTCATAATCCATGTTTATACAATAGAACTAAACTTATAAATGTTGATGTTGATTTCATTAGGAATGATGTTGCTAGAGGGTTTATTTCTGCCATTCATATCTCATCCACTTATCAACTCGTAGATTTGTTCACAAAGTTGACATTTGTTTCTCAACTCTCCTATTTGTTTCAAGTTGGGGCTTTGAGAAGCTTTCACACGTCATTTTCCAATAGGCTATTCTATTCTTTAGTTAGTTCATGTATAATATAAGATTACATCATATATGTATAAATAAGGGACTTCTGACTCTTGTACAAAACACGACTTTTATCAAACTCGTTTTGCTCCACACCAGTTCTCTGCTCTCTGTTTCTTTTCGGTTATTTCAATTAAAGCTTCATAACCTCTACGTCTTCTTTATTCATTCATGGTGGAAACCTGATCAATTTTCACGGTGATTTAATCTCTTTTCAGAGTCCTTTGCTAGTGAATCTGAACACCTTTGCAATGAAGGAGTTACAAAAGTATCACAAAATGATTGAATTATTTGCTAACTAAATCAACTTATGTTAATTTCTTTTTTCCCAAGGAGTTTTAATAACTAAATCAGAAAACAGTAAGAATTCAAACTTATTTTCATTTTCCACAAGAAAAGAAGCAGAACATAGCCTCGTCATTCGGCTGCATGCTTTCTTGCTAGAAATTCCACCTCTCAAACACTCCCTTTTTTCCCAAAATTGAATCCGACATCCATCCACATCTTTAAATGTTGGGAGACGGATTGCAGTTTCATAATAGACTATCTATTTTTGGAGTAATATGCGCCATCAAAGTACCCCATAGCCATACGGGAAGTTATAATTTAATAAATGTGATATATGCAATCACTTCGTCTAGAACATGATACAACTGGGGGTTCATCCTATTATGGGAAGAGAAGAGATTAACCTACCAGGCAAGAGAAGTATTTCCATTTAGTAAGTTTAGTTCCTTTTTAAGGGGGCATAGCTTACTTTTGCGATATATTGAATTAATTATATTATTGACCTTATCAAGATAGATTGGTAAGTGAACGATTCACATTCATTATAAGTCGAAAGTGATACAGCTAATGATATATATACATTTAATAATGCCCATATATTTTTTTAATTTATTGTATAAATATCCTTATTTCTTTTCTAAAAGGAAATTGTTAATTTGCATTTGTTCAATTCTAAAAGTAGTCTAGATATCTTTATATATTCCTAAGATGTAGAGTTTATGGACAATTTTGAAAAGAGAAAAAATTAAAAAAGAAGAAGAAGAATTTTCGATAGGCAAATTTATAAACTAGTATCTTAAGGCACTTATCAATGAGATAGACTATCATAAGTGATATATATACATATATATATATATTTTTTGTGAGTGTGTGTATGTGTTTGACTTAATTTATATCCTATTAATATATTTGTATTCATATTACTAGATCATAAGAGATCCCTCCATGATATTTCAATTGGATTCATTTGTGATGAGCAAATATAAAATTTGACACATGGATATTATTTGGATTAACCTCCAACAGTTTTTCTAACACACGAACGATGAAAATGATACATATAACGTTCTCCTTCGTTGATCTTCAACAGTTAAGCACTATAAGTAGCATGAAAGTTCCACCAAATATTTTTTTTCCCGATTAATGAGACCATTTTTGAAATATCCATATATAGCCAAGGTAATTATTTAACTAATTTGTTTTGATAAAAAAGTTTATGACTTATTTCCCATATCCAAGCCGTACTTCGTATTAGTTTTCTTTTACATTTTCCATATTCGTATCGTATCCATATCGCAATGTATGCACCTCATCATTTGACTGTTTTATATATTTCAATAGATTCATGTAAACTAACTAAATATGTTTGTGAGAAAAATAGTGGGGTAGATTACGAGAAAAAGTGATATATACACCACGCGAAGTTAAAAAGCAAATATAATGGCTCCCATTAACAAGAATTGGTAACTACTATTGAAAGATAACAACGACATTAGTTATTGATGGAATCAATGTCCAGCACCTGGGCTATGCCCAGGTTCTGTGGGTCGAAAACCGTTAACAGGCACAATCTCGTCCATCTTACCATCTTGGCCATTATTTGTAGCTCCAACATCACCTTCTTCGTTTTGGTACATCGTTCTCTCATTATGCCTTGAACACACCCTGCAAGTTTTAGGCCTCAAATGCCTTCCTTTAATCAAACAGATGTCACTGCACATAATCAAATACAGAGCAATGAAACATGTTACACTCAGCATTCTTCTCGCCATGTTCTCTTTAAACTTCTGAAATATATATGTATGACCTAGATGTATTAAGTTATATAGCTATGTAGAAAGGTGTTTTAGACTCTGATAGGCATATAAAAACCATTCCAGTGTGGTATTTATAGCATGTAAGAGAAGTTTCAAAAGACCACTTTAGGAGTGGGAAAACGTAAAATAATGAGAATATGCAGCAAAGTGACCACAGTCTGACTCTGTGTATATTGTTATGGAGCATGAAGGGTCCTCACTAGCGAGAAGATTCCCAGAGTACAGTCGGAATAAAATTTCTTATCATGATAGAGACGAAATAGGCATGTTAAGGGGGCTTAGTAGTGCATTTCCATATATTAAATATTTCATTTTAAACTTTAAAGAAAATGTGTTACTCTGCCCGTTCATTCTCCTCCCTAATGTATTGCACTGCTGCATTATGCGGATTTTTTTAGGTATATCTAGGTTACATTCGCTTTCTTATAGAACAATATCCATAGTTTATAGATATACATATTCGTATGAAATACTACTTTAGCATCCTTGACATCGACCAACTCCATATTGAAAATTTTCAAGTTATACAAGGATAATCTAAAATTGAACTTCATGTCACGCCTTACAAGCTATGAGACATTTGGTCTCATCCTATCGTAGAAACTTTCCACAGCAAATGTTAATAATGCTTCAACCTACATAGGTAATCCCATCGTTAGCTCTGCGTATAAGACTTTAAAAGATTTAGATATTAGGAAAAGCATGAATTCGATAGTAGCTTTATTTATAGGATAACTCGTACGCACATCATGCTTTCACCTTCTGATGAAAAAACAATATGTGAGAATCATTGAGATAAGTTCGGAACAAGTTTTTCAAAATCTAAATTAGACCTAGTACCTTTAAGGTTTCCTAAAATCTTATAGGATACCTTACATGATTTTTATCCTATTTTTATAAACCCACATTTATAGGGTTTTGTAGAACCTATTAAAAACTCGACTTGATTCGCTAATACTAAAAAAATTTTTAAAAAATAATTATTTGTAGGTATACACAGAAAATAAAGCAAATAGCGCATGGTTTATTTTGAATAATAAGGTAAATGACGTATGATTATTCAAAATCGAACCAACTTCTTTTTATTTTAAATTAATACATAATTAATAAAAAAGGAGATGGGTGTAAGGATTGAGGAATATGGCTAACCAGCTGAAAAAGAGAGTAAAGATGAGAGAAAAGGGTTACAAGAGTGTGAGAGTGTAAAACTATGAGAGAGAGAAAAAGATGGGGTTAGGGTTTCTTTTTAAAGACAAAATATGAAAGAGGTAAGATATATTTTATTATTTACAACTAATACTAAATTATTAATATCATATATGTATATATTATTACTTTTAATTAAATTTGGATTTTCCATTGTATTTTTCCTATATGTAAAAATTTGATCCAAAATCTTATAGAATTTAAGAACTACTTACGAGAACCCATCTTAAACCCTATAGAGTTGTAGTTGGTTTGATGAGTCAAAAACCTTATAATTATCCCTAATAGTACTCTAGTGAAACTCAATAGAGGCTTTTGGTTCCTTTTAGTTCCAGTATCAGAGGGTCTGGGTTCGTCCATTAAATGTAATAGTCTAGGCTTTAGTAACAAGAAGAGTATCCATATGGGTACTCATGGGCTTTGCATAAGCCTTACAAACAAAACCTAGGGCTAGGAAGTGCAGCCTATTCTAACGAGTGCATAGATATTGCCTTTGAAGAGTTAAATGGATTATTTATGTACTACAGTATACGACTTTGAATTGTATTTTAACACAACTGCAGCGAATATGCAAAAATTCCTTGCACTTTGATTTCGTGAGACAGTATTGGCTAAGTTGAGAATTGATTTTGCATTGACCATGGGCCGATCATGATGAGCCTCCAATTCCATTTTCTGCAGGCCATAAAAACTTGGACCTGTCTTACAACTAAACCCTCTTAAATTCAAATGGGAAAGGGTACTAGTGAGATTTTGTAAGGACAGGAATGATAATTAGATGTTTTAGCTAGATTAGGTTCTAGACGGGAAGGGGAATTGACATATATAGATGAAAACCTCGTGGAGCCGACTCGTCATCCTAAATCTTCCGATATTGGCAGTTCCCCTGTGGCCATGAGATCCTTTTTCTTGAATATTTTGATAACGTTTGGTTAATAGAATTAGACAATATAAAGAAAACTAAATAATACTATATAAAGAAAATAGGATAGTATAATTATCTTATATCAAATTTGTTATATACAGTATTAAATATAAACTTTTATAATTAGAAAAATTAAAATAGTTTAAAAATTAATTACTTATATTATAAATTATAATAAAGTATAATATTATGATCTAGGAACGTGGTTTGGGGTTATTTTTGAAATTTTAAAAATGTATTTATTTTATACCATAGAATAAATTTTGTATTATCAAATATATTATACAAATTTTTTAACTTTAGTTCAATACTTAAGGCCCTTTTGTCTAGTATTTTTAACAAATATGTAAATGAAAAAAATGAACTATAGAATTTGTTGATTGCTACACCATAGAAATATAACCACCATATTCTTCTTTAAACTCATTCTGATAAAGGATGTACAAACAATTTTCTGAGAAGGTGATGAATTGAAACAGCTAATCGAACTATTGATATTTACAATTTTGCCTATATTTCAACTGTAAAAGCCCTTTAAAGGTTTGGATTTTTCCCTTTATGTGAACCCTTTGTCATTAGGACTCTCATTCAAGAAGATTACATGCGTAAAAGGACTTGAGCCACTTGGAAGATCGATAATTTCATCATGCATGTTCTGATCATGATGGTATGAAAATCTTACAAAACTCTGCCGTTTACTTCTTTGATAGAAAAATGTCTTTGAATCTTTCGTCTAGGTTTAGGGGTACTTTGAAATAAGCTAAACCAAAGTCATGTTCAGTAGGCCGTTGATGTTCAGGGAGGTTACGATAAATAGGAGTGACATCATCGAGTACACACTGAAAATGTTTTAGGCTATTGCTCCCATGCTTCGAACTTTGCTATCGGGCCAAGATGCTCATTATAACCCTAAAAGAAAATTAGCATATCCACAAAAACACCTTAAGAGGCTCCCATGCCATCGCAAGAGGATGCGAAAGGTAAGGTGAAAATGTAGAGACTAATTCAGTAAAATAGATCACAAGGATTAATAGAAAATGACTACAATAAAAATAGTGAAGCCACTATTGCATTTGTAGTTGCGACGATCTCGTTCTCATTTCAGCTCCACATTTAGATACTGGAAAAATGGTTTGTATTATTATTAAAGAATCTTGGTTTGATATACCCAAAAGAATAATCTTGGTTTAGTCCAATTCAAGATACAAAGAAGAAGATTACAATGATCTTAATCCTAATTTTTCTAATGATGAAACCAATTTCTCTGATTACATATGAGAAAACAACAATGTTTTACATCATCATGAGAGATATCCTTACCTAAAACAACCGCTACCAACACTTGATAAATGCGTCTATCCATGCACAATGATATGGAGGTATTCTATAAGATTTTACTCAGTACTAGTAGTAGGCGCAATCTCATTCCCAAAAATTCTCTATACACACGTCACTAACACAAAAAATACAATTAATAACTGGGGACGTTGCCAATCTTGATCTCAAACATTGAGTATGCCCAAGATTTTGAAACCTAGATTTAAAATAATTCTAAAATGGGGAATTGCATTTGCAAACGGTATATATGCATGCATCGACGATGTCAGGCTTTCGTCTAATCCCCATTCTATATTCCTTCGTTTTCGATTTCCTGATAAATAAAGGAATGACCTCATTTGTGATCTCTCAATTTAATATATATTTGTGTATATATATACATATATATAAATATATCACATGGAAGCTTTTGAAGCAAGAGGATAACATGGAAGGATAGAAACAAAACATGTAAGGTTGTCACGTACTAATAAGACATATTTTTGTTCAAATCAAGTTCATTGAATTGCGTCTCTAGTAGTAAAGCTGGTAACACAAAATCGACTCCATAAGGAATATGATACTAAGTACTAGCTATATCAACTCCATCTTTCATTCTGCAATTGAATTGTTTTTCTTAGAAAATTTATTAAGCTAAAACTAATGAGATCAAAATATAGATCTACTAAAGCAATGATAAGCAAACCAAACAAGTGAGATCATGATTACGTCACCATCTAGATATCAACCTAATATTTCTAGTATATATGAAGATTAATTAATTGATTAGATACATTTGAACAGGATATCCCTTTCCTTTTGAGTTGAGATAAGCCAATTTATAAAATCGATTACTCTTTTTAGTTGTCGAATTTTTATTTATTATTTAGTAATGGAATTCCTCTCCCATATCTAATTATTTGAATTAATATCTACTATCCTACATAAGTATATGTCATGATAACAATGTAACGTTTTGAGATAAAAATAATAAATATATAAATTAACAAACATTAAAGGGTTTCTTTGGACTTCTTTTCTAAATTGAGTCAAAATAATTTTCGAATTTTTCATCTTTTGATAAAGGATGATTTTGATACAATTTGTGATGCTTAGGCTAAAATTAATAAATATCCAAGCCAACAAATACTAATAAACCTTTCTTTCAATTACTTAGCCTAAAAACTTTTTAATTAGTATTGACAAAATAATCACCAATATAAACTTATCAACCAATATCAGTTCTTTCCACAATCCATATGGATCTTCACTAGGGGGTACAACAATTGCAATATGAACCACGTTAAGGATGTCAACCATTAAATCCAATTTGACATGCATTCCCTTCTTTACCTATTGTTAACATAACAAATGAGATTTATGTGAAAATTTGTTTCGTCTAAAGAACTTGTATATTATCATGTAATATCTTCTCCTTGTCATAGTGAATTCACCCTTATTATGCAGTAGGTTTTATGATTTTTCCTGCATGGGTTTTCCCACATTAAATTGTTTTGCGGCCCCTTTCTTTCTTTTGTTCTTGTTACAATTGATTGTGTAATTTAGTCCATCTCCCCACGCTTCTACTCCAACTTTGCTAAATCACGCTAACTATATTGGTGAATTTTTTATATTGTACTTTCACCTCTGTTTTTGCTTTTAGGAAAATGGGAAAAAAGTACCAGATAGCCATGTGCACTTGTTGAAGAAGAGCACTATATAAAGAAACATTTTACTGTTTTTCATAAGGTATATAAGTAGCATCGGAAAGTAGAAAAAAATTATTTTAGATCCCCATCATCAATAACTTCATCAAGAATCTTTATCAGTGGAATCGGAACGCTAGTTTTTTTATTATTTACTTACTCCCTTGTAAGAGGAATATGCCCGCAAAGGCAATAATACAGTTAAGCTAATTTGCATAGAGCTATAAAAAAAATCTAAGAAATGATCGATTTGACTATTTCAAATAATATTTTTCTTGTTTTCATGTTGGGCATGCATTTCTTTATTCTCTTGTCAGCTTTCCGGGATTTAAGTTTTACATAAGACCTAGGTATCCTGTAGACATATTATGAAAATGTTATGGGGTCGTACCTTTTAAGGTATGTTGGGGATGGTTACAGAACAAAGCAGCCAGGGATGGATGTAACATGAAGAATGCATACAATATAAAATGTTAATATATATATCGTTTATGTATCTGTTTAATATGTATTCGTTTCATAAATATGTTTAACATACGAAACAATGAAGTACCCACATGCAGTTCGCAAAATCATGCAACACAGTCGCCTGTACTGACGAAGTAGTTGACACAACGCTACATGACAACTAATATACATGTGAAAAAATAATACGTAGATGAGCACATCCAGTTAACACTTCAAAACGTACTACGCACAATACAAGCACGATTGCCCCACTCAGTGTAATACGATAATCAATAATATATGTATGATGGCACATATTTAGCAGCATCTATAGTCATTTACATATTACACATATATACATAATAACATATTCTTTTGGAAACTTTCATCTTTTCATAATCTACCATTAGTACACAACCTATTAATTTGGGGATTTCATTGTTTTATTGATAATATAATATACATTATTAATATGACATTTCTGCTATAATCCGTTAATCGTTTCATTGTTGATATACATTTTTAAATGTGACCTATTGATTTGAGTATTTCATTATTTACAATAATAACATGAGAAGATTTGCCATGTTTTAGAATGTAAATTGATACAATTTTTCTTTTTTTGCCAACTACATTATAATATGAGGAAAAGAGAATTTAACTTAGATCATTCATTAGAATTACCTCCAAAACATAATGCCCTTAGCAATTGATAGACAGTATGATTGAGGTTGTTAAATGTTGTCATTTTATTACTTCATTGCTTTAGTTCTTTTCATACTCAATTTTGTGCCTCTACACTAAATATTCTTGATCTCAAGTATAGGTTTACTCAAAAGAAATTACATGATGGAGAGTTTTAGATTTGTTTGATGTTTTCTATGCTTTTAGACCTAAAGTAATGCTAAAGATGGTCTTAATGTGGCATAGATGAAGAGACAATAATGATATACCAAACCTCTCCATGGTGCCCTTATATATAATGAATTGTACTTTTTAAGTGGTAAAATTGATGCTTCCAATAATATTTTCATCACATTAAGTGAACTTACTTATTTCCACAAAGATACTTGTGATTAAGGATGAGTAGGTGTAGGACATGTAGCATATGAAGCTTTACTATATTCTATCCCGTAAGTATAGGTTTTCAAATTTTTATATCTAAAACCTATCATATGACATCTTAAAACCACCAAATACCTTATATCCTACAAATTCTATAAGGTACATACTTGTGGAACCTGTATTTTTTTCTTTATCTTTTTTTAAAACTTTGTGTTAGATACATAGTCAACATTAAAATTACAATTACACTATTGTTAGACCTATCAATAAGAATTTGTATAGGTTGCAATATATATTTAATTAAGACAATATAAAATTTTGGTAGACAAAAGGGAGAATAATTTTGCAATTGAAAATGTTCAAGCACTCGATTGGTTCATACTTAAATTTCTTTTGTCTTTTCTTTACAAAACACCAAAATAAAATTTTTATCAAATCATAAGATTATTATATACAAAATACAAAAATCATGTATGAGTAATTCTAATATAATACATTGGATGATATATTAGGTACTGAGATATTTTAAGACCTTACTAGATAGAGTTAGTAAAAGAGGAATGAGAAAGGAGAAACAAAATAAGATAGTAAAAAACAGAGAGAGGTTTTTAACAAGAAGAAGAAGAAAAGTGTGACTTGGCAATAGACACAAGTAGCACATAGTCCTAAGATTTTATATAAGCTAAGTTTTTATTATTATTTTCTTTAAGACTAAAAAAAAATAATATTAGTTTTCTTATTTATTAATATTATATATTTATTATTGTAAGGTGAGTATAAGTTACTATAGATACTGTACCTTATATATTTTACAACATAAGTATTAGAGGGGGGATAGGGTACTCATACCCATACTCTGTCTTTATACCTGTACTACATTATGTGAAGTAAGTTCAAAGAAATTGCTATCTAAAACTTATTCTATAACTCTTATTATTTACGTGAAACATACCCGATGAAATAATATCTAGATGGATATCCTATACAATAGGATTATCGATTCATCTATATTTGTCATCTTTCAAAAATTTCTCCATATGTTTCAATTAGAGATACGCAAAGACTATCAACATGGAGTGACCACTTTATCAAATGTTGCTTCTAGTCTTTAAGGGTTTACTTGTTTTATAAATTATTTATGAATAAGAATTTAGGAATATATATTATTTATTATAATATTTTAAGTAAATTTACTTTTTTAGTAGGAAATATATTTAAAATTAATAGCCGTATGTAGGGTGATTTGTTCTTTATTTTGGTAGTACTCTGTACTCCTAGCTTAATTGAAACGACAAGCACCAAATGGATTCCTACCTTCCAAAAAATAATGAGTCATCCATTCACCATGCTCGAGGGCAACGCTAATACAAGTGCACGCTTCATTACCTATAAAATGGCCATAGCCTACTAAACCGCTAGTGCACTTCAAGAGACCAAGTGGATAGATTCCAAAGTGTCTTGAAACATTAGTCAGGACTCTCAGTAATGCTGTTCGACTAGGATTGGAGGTTGATCCAGGAATAAATTTGTATTTTATTAATAAAGTAATATAATTATCAATATTTTGAGATTTAGATTTACGAGCTTTTTATTCCTTAGATACAAATATATACTCTTAGTAAATTGGTCTATCCTCTAAGTAAAAAAACAAAAAGAAAGATTCCATGCACTCCAACCTAGGAAATAAGGGGTTGACAACGAGACTTACATTGATTTGACAGCCAAGTCTTATTGAATTAAAATTAAGTCAACTACTTTTAAGAAATTCCAACCCATACATTCCATTACTATATTTAAGATTGAAAAAAAAAAAAAAGACTTGTTTGTGGTAGCTAATAAAAGTTAGGTAATTCATTTTCCATAATAAGCTTTTTTATTTTTTTTTTAAATTTTAGTTTTCTGGAGGCCAAGTTCCTTTGAAAAGCAGAAAATAAATATTTAATGTAATATTGTATTATTTCCCATCCATTGTAATGTTAGGAAAAATTACATAAGTTGATTTTTTATTTTTTTTTCTATTGTGTTATCACAATGACAAAGCACTACAACTCATGTTAAAAGCAATGTGGCATTCAACGTCATGGAAAGCTCATTGCAACACGTATACCTAGAACAAGTAGCTTGCTACAAACAGTTAATGTTAGCACATACTAATCGATGCTTGTACATTATAGGCTTTAACTTGAAAAAATTAATGATGCTTACTATGCAAGCTTTACATTAATTAAAAAAAGAAAAATTGAAAGAAGTAGATACCCGCATTGCGCTTGTGTTTGTATGTATATGTGTGTGTATCTTCTTCTTGGTTTTTTTGCATATCACTCTTATGCTTGATTCATTCAGCATGCATCAAGTTGACCCTTTTGTTTTTTTTTTAGCTTTCTACTTTTTTCATTTTGTCTATGTGGTACAAATATGTCATATTGTAATTTGTTTGTTTGTTTGTTTGTTTTTTATTTTCCTTTGTGTGCATGTTTATCAAATATAGTATTTTATCAAGTTAGTCTTCATAAACAAGAAGTTTATCATTTATTGACGTAGCATAAGATACAAGTATGTGGAGAACAAAATTGTATTAATTCCCAAAGGTTGTGAATACAATTGAATCATGGGGTATTTGTAATCTTAAACCTAATATAAGAAAGAAGACTAAATAAATTCTAAAACCTAATAAATTAGGAAACAAATATAATCAAAATAAACTTCTCTAAACTAACCCTAGATCTTTGTTGGCTTGATATCCTATCAAAATGTGTAAGCTTGACTCTCAAAATAGTGCTAAATGCAAAGACATTTATGTCGATCCTTAGAAGACTCAAATAAATCTTTATTGACATGTTATAAACTCTACCTTTAAGTTTGGCTCTTAAATTAGAAGGTATGAGCTCATGAATGCTTTAACATGTATTTCGATTAATTTTTGGTTTTGATCCTTGTGGCTTTAGACTTGATTCTTCCTCTACTTCTATTGATCTAAGTGTTTTGTATATTATAAGCTTAAATCATCTATGTCAGTCTCATCTATGTTAATCTCCTTTACTTGAAAAGAACTCGACCTTGAGTTTGGTTATAAAGGAGCTTTAATGTCATGTCTATAGCACTAAAGGTTTTGAATATGCCCATACTCTTTAGAAGATCATTGATAAAAGCATTGTTATTTATCTT
Organism: Lumnitzera littorea; assembly: GCA_024138015.1. NCBI lineage: Eukaryota > Viridiplantae > Streptophyta > Magnoliopsida > Myrtales > Combretaceae > Lumnitzera > Lumnitzera littorea. The sequence continues at coordinate 44,014,473 of JAMXBB010000009.1, forward strand.
CTAAAGTACCCTATATGATCCATATGGTTATAAGTTGTTATAGGTACTAATAAGAAACTTTTCTTTCTAAAGATATACCATAACTTAATCTCTAACATTCAATGTCTCATTCCCTTATTTATCAACAGCTATTTTACACTTCTAATTTCTAATTTAAGCTTCTATTTAGCCTCTTTGTGTAAGTCAATTATTTGCTTAGCCATATGCTTAACATAAATGTTATTTCCTTCGCCTTTAGATGATTGAGTCAAATCGAGAGTACGATGAGTGACCTTTATATACACAATAGAAAATGATGACCTTCTAGTGGCAGTATGAATAAGATTATTATATGTAAATTTTGCTTATGTTAATGCAACATCCCATTACCTTAGCTTATCTCTACAAATACTTACAATTAAATTGCTCAAAGTTCTATTAGTAGCCTCTATTTTCCCATCAGTTTAAAGATGAGCTATATTATTAAAATTTAAAAAAGAATCAAACATTCTCTATGAAGTTCTCTAAAAAGTAGCTTACGATCATGGTATTGTCATCAAAAGTGATAAATTTCGAAACTACAAGTGAATAACCTTTTGAAAGAGTAGCCTAGCCACTCTAACTACATTTGAGGTTTTTCTATAGTGAATGAAATGAGCCATCTTTGAAAAACTATCAACCACTACAAAGACAGAGTCAACTCCTTTTTAAGTTCTTCATAATTTGAACACAAAAATCCTTATACAAGTTTTCCCCAATGTTTTCAGGTACAGAAAAGGCATGTATAATCTAGTTTTCTTAGATTATCCTTTTTACCTTTGACACTTAATGTATCTTTCAACAAACTTATACACATCCTTTCTTAAATATGCCTAATAGAATCACTCATTCACCATAACAAGTGCCTTGTCCCTACCTAAATGACCTACTAATCCTTATGTGATTCTTGAATCAATTACACTCGAAGTGAAATTCTAAGCACAAAGGATTGATTCCAATGCATTAAGAACCCATCATGCCGATAAAGTCCATTAAAAGGTTGATTTTATGAGACTTTTCTCCAAATGTTAGCAAAGCCATCACCTTACTCATACTTTCTTTTAAGTTGTTCAAGTCCAATAATTTCATAATTCAAAGTGGGCAACAAAGTTGCTATCTTACTAAAAGCATCAACAACCTAATTCTAAACATTAAATTGATGTTTTAACTTCAAAGGAAATTTCTATAGAAACTAACACAATCTTCCATGTATATTACTACTAAGCCTCTTTTGACTATATAAATATTTTAAAGCCTCATGGTAAGAATACAAACAAGCTCCTTAACTATCAAATGATGTCGTAAAATCTTGAGAGCATGTACTACTAAATAGGATTCCTTGTTGCAAGTGCACTACTTTTGTTTGTCCTCATTCAATTTCTCACTAAAAAAATTCTATTAGTCTCTTCTCTTGAGATAAGATAGCTCATATTCCTACTCTAGAAGCATTACATTCAACTCCAAACAATTAATTAGAATATAATAAAACTAAAGTTGGAGTAATATGTAGCTTTTTCTTTAAAGTTGCAAAGCTATTAGGGTTGTCTCTTCTTGCATATGAAACTTTCCCTTCTTCAAACACTTTATGATAAGTGCTACAATTGTGCTAAAGTTTCCAACAAAGTGCTTGTGTAATGTAGCCAACCCATGGAAACTTGCAATTCAAAAACATTCCTTAGCATAAACCAATATCCATTTGCTTTGGCATTAGATTCATCAATATGTATGCCTTTCGTAGATATGATAAACCTTAAGAACAATAATTTCTTTGCTATAAAACTACATTTATTAAGATTTATGCACAATTTATTCTCATTCAAAACTACTGGAACTTTCGTCAAGTGGTGCTCTTCTTTAATGCAACTACGACTTAAGAAGTAATCAAAATAAATAGCCACAAATTTTCTAATGAACAGTTTTAATACCTAATTTTTTTCCATTCATCTTCAAGTTAAATTCAAAATTAATAGTACCTATTCTTCAAGTCAATCTTGGAAAATCATATAACACCATACAAACTATTGAACATATGATCCAACTTTACAATTGAAACTTTATATACCATTTTAATTCTATTAATAACCTAGCCATCGATACATATCCTCTAACTCCTATCTTTCTTTGAAATAAATGAAGTTGGAATAACAAAAGGACTTATGCTCTCCTAAATAAGTCCCTTTGGTAATAACTCTTTCACCTTCTCTTTCAAAATCTCGCTTTTCCTTGAGTTTATCCTATAATATAGCAACTTTAGTAAACTTGCCCCAAGATTGAGATTAATAAATTGTTGAATGTCTCTCATAAAAGGCAACACATTAGGAAATTCTTCCAACATGATCTCCTTTAACTCTTACAATAAATGAAGTACTGCTTTTAGGTGCTTACCTAATTGCAAATCAACCTCATTCATCAACACATGTTTAATTACTAGTACATGAACTTCTCTTTTCTCTTTAAGTTCAGAATCGAACTTATGAGAAACAGATAAGAATATACACTTATCAAGAGATTTTGGTTTGGCTTTTGGAGGCAACAAGGTATATTTCACACTATTCTTCTCGAACTTATATGCATGGCTCTTACCAAAATTTTTATCATCTAAATTATATTACCAAGGTTTACCAAAGAATAAATGATACAAATTCATGTCTACTACATAATAAACTTCATCATGGTACTTACTAATAGAGAATGATATTTTACATCTCCATAACCTCTATCTTTCCTACTAACTACTTTAATCCATCCTAAGGTGTTGGATTTAAGATGTTTCTCTACTAAGAGTTTTAAATCTTTAAAGTATCTCAACCAATAATATCGTCATAGCCACTAAATGAATGATAGTACCAAACACCTTATCATTGATGGTGCACTTATATCTAAATAGTTGGTGATGTTGAGTCTATTCTTCTTACTTGGAAAAAAACATCAATTTTTTATGTACATAAGTTTCCCCTTCATCATCACACTCTTCCTTTTCATCTCTATTCAATTCATAATCAATTTCCTTGTCTTTCTTATCTTTCTTCATGATATTCACTATCTTCCTCATAGGATATTTAGTTGACTTAGATCCTAGTTGATTGCATTTGAAGTACTTGCTTATAGTTGGCTTGGCATAAGGATTTCTAGTCTTCTTCTTATCTTTTCCTTTACTTCTAACATATGACATTTGCTTATAGCCTTATCCTCTTGCTTACTTCTGCTACTATTACCACTTATAGTTGCTTTTGGCATTGGCTTGGATCTTACACAAGACCTAACAACTATATAACTATCATAACTCCTTCCATTACATTCATGTTGCCTCAATTATATCTTCTTAGCGATATTTTACCTTCTAATAATGTCCTAATAACTTGCACTCCAATTATATACCTTAAGGTCAACACTAATCCTTCTAAATACCTAGTAACTTGCTTACCTTGTAATTCATGAAAGTTATTCCTCTGTACCAACCTCATAAATTCTACAATATCTCATGCATGGATCTCTTTCTCTGTTGATATTGTTGGAATAGGATCTTCTCATAATTTGGAGGGAAGAATTCCTTCATCAACAAATACTTTATCTTATACTAAATGCGTATAGGACCCTTCCCTTTCCACTCTATCATATATCAAATTCACTCTCCCCATATAAAAACTCCTCCTTTTAATCTATAAGCCACCAATCTAACTTATTTCTCTAGTGAAATCTCTAAGTGATTAAACAATCTATTAATCTCTACAATCCAATCTAAAACCATCTATTCTTGAAGTTTCATTGAAGTATGGAATATTCACCTTCAATCTAAAGTCTCCATAATCTTTATCATCACCTCCATAAGCTTCTCTCCTCTTATTATCTTGATAAAGCTATCGGTGACCAAATATAGGTAATTCATAATCGTCTAAGTCTTGAATCATCATTATTGTTATAGGTGTAATGTCTATAAATAAGAGCGAACTTATCAATAGGGCTACAATGAGCCATGTCCACCCTAGACCTTCTATTATCAAGCTCTTTGTTGTGTGTGTGAATTCCTAACCATCGAGAAGTTCTATATCTCCTTAAGGCACTCTTAGAATCACTAGGATTTGTAATCATTCCATTACTTTAAACATTCCACTAAATGTGGCAAGGAAATTTCAATTTCATCTTCATAAACTAGGTCCACATGCTCTTAACATCACAAGGTCTATGACCTTTGCCATTAGTTGTTGTCTATGATACTAATTGATGGGGTGTATGACATAATACGTAGAGAATAAAACTATATTAATTCACAAAAATTGTGACAACAACTAAATCATAGAGTATTTATGATCCTAAATCCCATAATAAAGAAGGAAACTGAATAAAATTTAACCCAATAAATTAGAAAGCAAATTAAATCAAGATAAACTTTCTTAAACTAACATTTGTCTTTATTGGCTTAATATCTTGTCTTTTATTTTTTTTTTCTAATAGCTTGGCATCTTGTCTAAACATGCAAATTTCACTCCTAAAATAGTGTCAAATGGTAAAATTGTTTGCTTTAGTCCATAACGAACATAAAATCAATCTCTATTGATTATTATAGGCTTTGTAAATCTCCATATGTGAAAATTTATGCTCCTTTGAGGTTGGCTTTCAAATAAGAATTGAAAATTAGAAGCTATGACTTTCCAGATGCTTCTACCTCTTCTCTAATTAATGTATAGTTTCGATCCTTGCGGCATCTATCCCGATTCTTCTTTTGCTTCTATTAATCCAAGTGTTCCATGTATTGGAAGCATAACGCATCTACACAATTTACTTTATATTTGATTCATTATGCTTATTTGTAGCATATTGTTGTGTTTTTTGTGGAAGAAAATGTCCACTATGCTATTGCTTTTGAATATTTTGTAGTTTACCTTGTATAGAATATGTATAATATAGAATGTTGTTTTTTTTTTTAAATCAATCTTTACTTACATATTATGAGCACTATAACTCTCCTTATACAAAAATTTATGTCCCTTCAAGGTTGACTCTCAAATTAGAATTGGAAATCAGAAACTATGAGTTTTCAGATGCTTTTACCTATCTTTTGGTTATGGCCTAGTTTCGATCCTTATGGCTTTTAGCCTAATTCTTCCTTTACTTTTGTTGATCCAAGCGTTCCATGTATTGGAAGCTTAACTTATCCCCATTATTTGCATTACATTTAATTCATTATGCATATTTGTAGCATATTGATGTATTTTTTTGAGGAAAAATATGTCCATTATGCTATTGCTTTTGAATATTTTATTATCTGTTATGTAGGGAATGTATAGTATAGCATGTTATTAGTTCAAATCAATCTCTTCTAGAATATCATGGGATTTAAACTCACCATATATGAAAATTTATGGCCCTTTAAGGTCAGCTCTCAAATCAAAACTGAAAATTAGAAGCTACGAGTTACTAGATGCTTCTACTTATCTTTTGATCAACATCTAGTTTCAATCCTTATGGCTTCTAACTTGATTCTTCCTCTCCTTTTATCGATCCAAGTATTAAATGTATTAAAAGCTTATCTTGTCCACATTATTTACTTTATATTTAATTCACCATTCATATTTGAAGCATATATTTAATCTTTTTGTTTAAATATATCAATGAATACATGTTAAAAGAGATTTATTTTCAGATTCTTTTCCATTTTCTGAGCACCTCAACTTATTAAAATACCTTATACTAGTCTCTTTATCACTACAAATAGTGATGATTGTTATATTTCCATTACCATGAACTATTTTTTAATACCATGAGTTTAGAGAGAGAAGTTGGTGTGTTATGCTTCATTTTGTGTTTTTCAAATGAAAATGATTGAATGTTGGAATGCCCCCATACTCTATTATATATAGAAGTGAGTTTGGATATATATTAACATGTGTTGATGGAGTTAAATGAAGCTAGTGATCATAATGAGTTAGGGTTTTTGCTCTTAGAGAAGTAAAGGTGACCTCTCCTTCTATGAGATTTTGTTGCCACTTTACAATAGATAGAGAGCTCATGAACCTATTTTGTCAGTATCCTCAAGTTCAAGCCAAATCACCCCAAATCTTTTTAAGGAAAATGATTCTTTATACCGAAAGTAGGAGCCATCGTTGTTGTTATTATTGCTATTGTTCATTGATGGTTCAACCTTTGCTTCTCCATCATCGCTCTAAACTCCACATCACATGGGAAAACAAATTGAAGCTCAATTGGAATGGATAAAAGTTTGAACTTTGCTTGAATTAATTGAACTTGCATTTAATCTTTTTTTTTTTTCCTTTAATTTTGAGTTTGGTATATTTTTCATTTAATTTTTGTATATTTTAAGAACTTCTAATTAATAGTATTACTTTAAATTATTTAAAAAATTGAATTGACCACTAACAAATTGCCACTTGTCTCTTATGTATAATTTACACAAAATTAAAAAATATAGGTTACGTATTTGTCAAGAAAAATAATACAGATGACTTCTTTACAAAGATACAAAATGCACATATCTATATGTAATTAGCTCAAAAATAATTAAATTCGAATATCCAAGACTCACGCTTGGCGTCTTTAGATAGACCATCCCATTCAACAATGATGATTGTTGTCTCCTACAATATATTTAACTTCAGTAGATCCTTTCTCGTAGTGACAGTACAAATATTGCAAAGTTCTTTCTAATATAAGTTTTTCCATGCTTCAAGGTTAAAAATATTTTGTAAGACATATCCATTTGCAATTCAGACCAACACAGTTAAAAATAGAGGGGGGAAACAAAAAACTGCCTTGCTAACATTTTGTAGGAGAATATCAAAAATTTTATTGATTATGAACATGCAACTGACGGCCGTCGACAACTAGAAATGGAAGGCAAAGCGACATCTTGATGGGACAATAAAGATTCTTCGGCACATGAATCCTGCTAAATTACAATATGTACCCTGTTATATATTTTAATTGAATCTTTTACTTTGAGTGATTGACCATTAGATTTATTGAAAAGAGAGAAAAGTGATGCACGATCTCTCCAACGGCACAGGAGTCAGATTCCGGTCCTTGACGGTTACCTTTTCAAACCATTTGTACTTTTAATTCAATGGCTTGCATGTAGGACGATACACGCACCACTAACTTCCCACTAACTATTCCACTGAGCTGAAACTTGAGTGCCCAATTCATTTGGACTCTTCCTTTAACAGAAGGACCTAACTTTTGAACTGGAGAGCTAATTGTACAATATTATTTTGTGAGGGCAAATATCTTAATTATTACAACTCTTATTCATACGAGAAACTGTCTGAATGATTCAGATATTAATGATTTGAGCAATTTAAGTTGGATTTTTATAAAAAGTGAGATTCTATTCATCTTCTCTCCTTATGAATTCCTATACAAGTGTAAACTTACCGTTTTTAACCCATGAAAACTCTATCTTTGAAATAAAAAAGGAAAATTACAAAAAAAAAAAAAAAAAGCTTGGTTAGAAACTGTAAAAAGGTTTGAGATTCTCTTGCAGTTAATGGCAATGTTATACAAAAGAATTAGCAGCTACACCTAGCCAGGATTCCCCCAAGTTGGGAGTTTTATGGTGTTAAAAGGAGAATGCAAGACCATGTGTGTGACTAATTGAATTTTGTAGGCCCAGCAGCCACCCCGACATGACCTATAGAACTTTATTCGAACTTGATATCTTAAATTATACCTGTATAGCGAATATTCTATACTTAGAGGTACTAGGGAGGCCGAGCATGATACTTCTCCGCTCTTCTTACACGGTTGTTGAAAAGCAGCAAGTAATTCTTTTTCTCCATAAAGATGAAAAGCCATAATGAGAAGTAATATCTGCCCGAAAATAAAATTATATATTGAAAGAAAAATTTTCTTGGGAGAAGGACGGCTGAAAACTTGTGTATGGGAGCTTCGTGGGCTACCATTTGCATTTCTGAATATGTGGGAGCGGAAAGATCCCGTCTTGTCGAGAACCCTTTCTTATTTTTTCCTAGCCAGATTTGGTCGAGAACCTTGGTAATTATTTGGTTTTGCTGAAAAGGATGCGTGCTAAACTAATCAGACTGCAATATGGTAGTGTTTGATGAGAGTCACATTGAATATAATTTAGATATAGAATGGCGAAGAAAACTAGGTAAATTAATGCCTTATAAGGCCAAAGAATCATGTATCTTGAGGAAGATAAATTTTGCCAAGATTATTATACCTTAACAATATCAATACTGTTCTTCTAATAAAATAAATAAAATTCAAATCTCCTCTCTATATTATAATATGTAATATAGTTGGCTAAAAAAAAAGAAAAAGAAAAAGAAGATAAATGATTAGGAGCTGTAATTTAACATTCACATTTCCATTATAAATGAATGTTGTCAAAAACTAGCAATAAACGGTTGAGATCATATTATTGATGTTTTAGATGGATCCTAAAAAGAGGAGAATTCAAATTGCAATATCAGTAGCATGAAAACTAGCAATAAACGGTTGAGATCATATTATTGATGTTTTAGATGGATCCTAAAAAGAGGAGAATTCAAATTGCAATATCAGTAGCATGACGGATGGTTGTTTGAAGCCAAAACTCCAGTTGGATGGATTCAAATGAGATCCAATGTTTACCTTCCTTATATAAGCACAAGACTATATCCAATAAATCCTTAGAATGGGTTACTAATTTTTTCATTTAGTGGAATACCTCAACTACTTGTAGATCCACTGGACCAATAAATGAATGAAAAATTTTTCCTTTTTCCTTTAAATTTAGTTCAAAATTTATTTCCTATATGAATTTTATAGATAAACCCCTTTTGTTTTTCTATTCAACAATTTTTTCTTTATGTGATTAATTGATCAAAGAATTAAGGGACAATGTCAAATTTATTACTTGAATTTTGAGTTTTCCTTTTTTAAATTCTATACTTATAATTTGATGTTACAAAATGTCTTAGTCATAAACTTATTAGATTTATGAATTCTATCACCTTTAGAAACCTGTTGTTGTAAATGCTCATTGGTTGAAGACTACAAATATAAATAATGAGACTCTTTCGAAAATTGTTGTGGAAGCACTTGTTGGTTAATGAGTACAATGGCAAGTGATGAGATATTAATTAAAACTTTAATTAATTAACATTCTGTAACTTCAAAATTTTAAATAAACTTTGACAGACAAAAGTTGGATTCAATATAAGATTTAGCATCTTCATTCATCAAGTTTAAAATTGGAAAAATAACTCAAATTATGATAGCTAGTAAGTTTGACATCATCTCAAAAATTTATTAAAGAGCCATCAACAACCTCCAATTTTCATCATAGATAAGATATAATAGCCTTTCATTTTGCGCGCAAATTTAAAAGCTTTACAATCTATAATGTTATAGTGGGTAGACTCCATTTTTGGTATATTTAGTACTTTTCCTTTGCATTTTCAATATACACCCCTCTATATGTACATGATTTACCAAAATTCACCCATGTAATTTACCAGCGATGATCACAAATATTCAACCATGTAAATTATCCACTGAATTTTCCACTATTTACCCGGTTAAGTTACCAACTAGCAGATGAGGGAGACATATGTGCTAAAATTGGAAGCTAGTGGGTTGTATTGAAATGGAAAGTCGTATACCGTTTTGGGGTTGTAGGTTAGAGTGATAGGTCTTGCAATAATGTAAATTTCTCAATGATTATGGGGAAAATGAAAACATAGAACGAAGTAAGAAGCACAAAAATTGGCAGCCATTTCAATGTTATAAATTTCACAAACAGGTATCCTCACTCACCACATTGTGGAAGCATGTTTTGCTAGGACTTCATTCGTTGAATAATTAGTTGTATAAACGTTTTTCATAAGTGATATTTAGCAAAAGATAAACGGGCTATTTACATAAAGGAGGAACATCGCATGCAATTGGAGAAAGATCGTATGTGAAGGACAAGTTTCTTAATAATTTCGATAAATTCACCAACGAGCTTCAGATTTCAGAACAATGAAGACATAAATTGAAAACTCTACCTGACCATTTTTTGTCATGAAATATCTCTTAAAGATATTCAATTCTAAGAGAAGCATTTAATGATTTCCGATGCTAACTCGCAATATTCAAAAAATAAATAAATAAATAATCAACCCTAAAAAATTTGCACAGGCTTCATCTTGAGTTTAAAATATTATGTCCTGCTTATTAGTTTTCCAATGATTTAGGAAAGTAGTCAAATGATATGTTATTATGTTCTGTTTCATTAGTTCATTAGCTGTCGATTAATCAATTGCTGGTTTTTTTTCTTTTCCTATTTTAGATGTAAAGCCTAGCGACATTTGTTTGTAATTAATTAACGTAGTGAAGAGAAATGCATGATGATAACTCTTTAATCTTTCTACAATGATATTACAATCAAGAATAATTGTGGAAAATTTTTATTTCATCAAATAATTATATGTTATCTCTAGCACGAGTAAGGAGATTGCATCCTAAAAGTCATGCAACATATATAAGAGGAAGTCAAGTATTATCACAACAATAATATAAATACACAAGATAAAAGGATACTTAATATATTACAACAGTTTTATTTGTTCGTAATAATTAAAGGGAATAATAAACACTTAATATAGGGTAGAAGTAAAGGAGCTACGTTCATAATGAGAGAGAGAACTAATTTAAGGAAAATAAATACACAAAGCACAACTAAAGTAGACGAGACTGTACGCATGCAATGGAGCCAATGAGCCCTAAGCTAGCTGCTAGAGCTCTCACTAGTGTTGAATGGAGTGGCCAATGCCGGGGCTATGGCCTGGATTCGTGGGTCGAAAAGCATCTATAGATCCTTCAAGTTCCATAGTTTTGACGTTTCGATTAAGGAGAACTTCTCTTGCCTGGTTTCTACTCTCATTATTATTCAAACTGGTGCGTCCTGTGGACTTTGGTATCCTGCTGGGGTTCAAATTTCTTCCTTCAATGGAGTGAAACTCATTAGAGAGTACAAGCAATGCAATAAGCAAACACGTCATGAATACACTTCTTGCCATTGCTAATTCAAGCTTAATAAGTTGTGCAAGATTTTAGGCGGTGAAGTTTGCTAAGAAGAGCTATAGTGGTATATATAGAGTTACAAAGGTGGAGCACAAGTGTCCCGGAACTATTGGGGAAAGATTCTCATGCAAGTGATAACTAGCCCCTAAGAGAAAAGGGAATATTTCATATGGACTGGAACTATAAAGATAGTTGTGCAAATTATATTATCCATAGTAAGTTGTTTAATATGTAGGAAAATATTAGCCTAAGTGCTGGTACACTTGCTACATATGTAAAGACCCAAAAATAAATAAATAAACATATAAGGATAATAACAATCTTTTTAAAAGAAAATATCTCTCTATCCAAATATCCTAAAACCTTAAATATGTGTATATATATATATATATACAAATCTTCCCTATTCTTCCCTCATAACCTTATCGTTATCTTTTTATTTAGTTTCTTCTTCTCCTCATTAACTTAATATACTCTCATTTCTCATAATTCTCTCTTTACCAAATAAACTCTTCCTTAGAAGATCATATTAGGGTAAAATGCGTAAGTGAGTTTCTCAATCAGGAAAAATTGTAGAATTTTTCTAATTAAGAAATTTATCTAATTACATAATATTAATGGAGGCAAGAATAATAACAATATAAATATTGAATTTTGGGAAACCTTAGAGTAGTTGTTATGGATTTGCAAAAAGAATATTAGTGCAAAGTGTCATAATTCTTGAATCAAAACAAGGTATATAGATTTGTAGATTCTATCATATTCTGTGAATGATTTACACTAGGGTTAAAAAGCCATATTAGGAGTCGTTTAGTTGTAATTATGAATAAAAAATTGAAGCTTTTCTTAAGTTTTTTTACATGTCGATTTGTTGCTATTATTAGTATCAATTATGAAACTTTACAAAAAAAATAATATAGATATAATATAAAGAATAAAACATGTTTTAATAAATATATGTTATTTAAGCTCATAAAATATACTTTAATACATCTTTTAAGTTATGAAATATTGGTTTAAACTTTATAAAAAATAATATGGATATAAAAGATACATATATTGATATAGATAGATATATATATTAATATAGAAGATACAAATATAGATATAGATAGATAAAAATGATATATTTATATATAAGATGGAGATATAAATTGATAGAAGATATAAATATAGAAGATATTATAGATTTTTTTTTTTCAAAGCCTAATAACTATATATAACACAAAGAGAGAATATTCAGATTACATCTTTAGAGATATCGAATCGAATAAAACTTATTGGCTTACAATAATAAATAACAATAGGTTAAAGAATAATTTTATAATAAAAGAATAAAAAAATAACTATGTTAGTCATAATAACAAATAAACTAATGTGAAAATATATAAGTATGTGTACATATATCAATAAATAATAAATAAATAAATGCATAATTCTTAACTTTTAATCTCATATAAATGGAAAGGTTAAACTTTAACCACAGGTTTTAATTTATAAAGTTATTAATATAATTTTTGGATGATTTACCTCAAGTATAAAGTATGAGCAATTCAAATCAAAACCATAGTTATATGTTATGATATTAGTTTCTAATTAAGTATAGATATGTGATGAGCTTTTGTATATGAATTTATCAAGTTTTAATATTAATTATGAATCACGAGATATAATTGCTTAGAAGGAAGGTATGTAACACATGTTTGTTAGTTGTGCTTACTATAATACAAAGTTAAAATGGACTAATGAAACTTCAACTATAAAATTATTTGCTCTTTTGTGCTTAGCTCAACTTAGGAGCTTGAAGTGGCGGATCCCTATAGGCACCCTATAGATTGATAGGTAACATTATCCCTAGTAGAGTTGCCTATTGGCATGATACTAGTAGTTTAGAGACTCATGGGTTGTTGGGGCTTAGAATGGCAGTTCCCAACATTATAGTATTTACGTATGTATATATATATATTATATGCCGGGATCGTGAGTTACTTAAAGTCTTGAGACACTAAGACTATAATGTTTAATAGACTAACTCAAAGATAATAAATGAATTGTTTGCATTAATGCAAGAGAGATGTTATTTTGTATGACATATGCATATGTTTGTGGTGTTAAGTACTAAGCTTCAGCTCGCTCCACTTTCTTTTTCAACTGTAAGAAATCTCAATAGCAAATATATTACAGTGATTTTGAAGACCCTTATTATACTACCTTTGGGAAAAGAAGAGTGATAATTACACATGACATAAGAGTTAAGATAGCTAGACTATTATTTCTTATGGTTAATGTTTATTGTTTAAGAGTTAATTATTCATTAGATGTTAATTTAGCTTAGAGAATAATTTTTTCTTTTTTTTTTTTAGGTTATCTAAGGTTTTTACAGTATTATTTGAGGATTTTAATTGTTAATTTATGCCTAACGTATTATTATAAACTAAAGACACATGGTAGGTTATGATGCCCTAGGTTCTATGGCGTTATAACATATGAAATAGTTTATGATTCGTTTACTATAGAGTTTTCCTCATAAAAAATATAAATAAAAAAACCTTCACTAGGAGTGCTGTTGCATATGTATTAATAAGTGGTGGATTTAGGAAAATTAAAATAAAAAAAAAAGGAAACAAGTGAATTTTTCTCATGATATAGTTTCCTATAATATGGTAAATAGTGTCAACATTTTACATGTTGATACCTAAATCCAAGTACTCCGTACCATACATCATGCCACCCTATAAAAAGTGGAAAACATCATTCAAGGCAAGAATAAACATGTTAGCATTTTTAATAAGCCTAATTGTAATTGTTACTTGTTCATCTGAAGGTACCAACTTACTAGCAAAAAATAATTTGAAATGGTAACATATTCGGAGTTCAATGATTGTCATTATTACATAAATGCTGATTAGGTGAGCCAGATTGGTACCATTACATGCAAATTCTAAGTAAACATCAAAGAACAAACAAGCGACTTGTTGATAAAGATATACATTTGAGTTTCAAAAGCTTGACGTTAAATGCTAAATACAGATTTGACATGCACTTTCATTAAGAAAATGGTTTGTCCTTTTTTTTCCCTCTTTTTCATTCTTCTCTAATGCTTTGGCCTTTTTCTACTCATATTGTTGTGGAAATTTCCTCATTCATTTTTTAACAAACTCATCCTTATTCTTTATACCTTTTTATTTGATGTTTTATTGAACTCTAGTATAAAATCGCTTTAGTAACTTTCATATTTTTGCATTTTTAGGTTGAAAATGCAAGGAGATTGCCTATCTAAACCATCTCCGGTGGTCAGTTTATGAAACAATTTTCAAAGTTGCTATCATATACTCATCTGTGATTTCTATGAAATGAACTGTAATTACCTATATCAGAAGGATTAATGTTCTTCTACTAATCTCCAAATATGAACAACAGATGAAGCTATGCAGGAAAAACGTAGATGAAGATAGAAAATAGAAAGTTGTAGAAAATGGAATAATAATATAACAAAGTTAGTTACATGCCTCATATACTAGTTATATTTCTAACTAGTAGCACTAATTGCCAGCTAAACAAATAATTAACTGACACGTGTACATATGCCAACATCCTACCCCGCCCCCCCTCACATGGTAGAGCCGTATGAAGGCCTAGCTTCAATTAAAAATCCTCAAGTTTGACAGCAAAGATAGATTTGGTTAAGAAATCAGCTAACTGAGTGGAAGAAGAAACATGAACAGGCTTTAGAAAACCATTAGCAACGTAATCCTTAATAAAATGTACATCAACTTCAATATGCTTGGCATAATGATGAAAGCATGAATCAAGAGCAATTTGAATAGTAGATTTATTATCGCAATGAAGTGAAATAGGCAATGGAATCTCCACATGCATATCTTAAAGAATAGAAGTAACCCAAATCAATTCTTTAGTTGCAGCACTCATGTTGCAGTACTTAGCTTTGGTGTTAGAAAGAACCACCAAGAAGAACACAAAAGCTACTCAATAACCTCCAATTAGGCAAGGAAGACCCCCGGTCCACATCATTATAAAATGAAGGTCTAAAGAGGTATTGGTGGATTAAAACAGACTAAGAGAGGAAATACCTTTCAAATAGTGCAAAACATGTAGAGCAGCATGAAAATGAGTAACATGAGGCTTTGACAAAAATTAACTCAAATGATGAATTGAAAACGATAAGTCAAGGTATGTAAGGGTGAGATAAAGAAGGCACCCACCTAACCTCTCATAAGGAAAAGGATCCTCAAGCTTAGGACTAGTGGCACAAAAAGGATTAACAACAGTTAATAGGGGAACATCAGCTAGCTTACAAGCATCCAAACATGTATCTATGAGAATATCTAAAAGAAACTTTCATTAAGTAATCATCATGCCATGTAGAGTACGGCATAACTCCAGACCTACGAAAAAACGAGGTTCACTTAAATCCTTAATGGTGAAAGCAATATGGAGATCACTTTTGAGTTGTTGTATTATTGCAACACTTGTGCTAATAATGAGTAAGTCATCCACATTTACTAAAACAATAGTAAAGTCATCAACACCATGCTTAACAAACAATGAGTAATCATTTTTGGATTGAATAAAATCATGATGGAGCAGAAATTGACAAATCTCATGGCTCCATTATCGAGAAGCTTGCTTAAGATCATATAATGATTGTTTAAGCCAACAAACTTGACCAGGTTTAGCTTTAGGATAACCTTCAGGTGGTTCCATGTAAATTTCTTCACCGAGAAACTCATGTAAAAAAACATTATTAATATCCAATTGAAAGAGAGGCTAACCTTTAATTGTAGCTATGGTAAGGTGAATTCTCATAGTACCAAGTTTAACAACTGAGGAAAATGTGTCATGATAATCAATACTCTCAACTTAGGTATACTCCTTAGTAAATAATCTAGCTTTGTATCTGTCTACACTACCATCTGGTCGAGATTTGATTTTATACACCCATTTTCTCTCTATAGCCCTCTTGCTTTTAAGAAGACTAGTAAGTTCTTAAGTATCATTATGTTCTAAAACTTCTAGTTCTTTATGCATAGCATGCACCCATTCATCTATTTTAGTAGCTTGTGAATAACAAAAAGGTTCATGAGTTATTAACATAGATGCAAATGATTGGACAAAATTTGTTGGATAATGATCAAAACTATGTGAATGAAAGAAACTAGTTGTACACAAGCTTCACTATTCCTAAAACACTCTCTTGTTGATTGCTTGAGAAGATACAATCCATTAGTTACTGGGGCAGAAGCAACTAATTTTCTACTGTTTCAATCTTGAAAGGAAATAGAAGAAGTATCAATTGTTGCTATCAGATTATTGTCCAAAAATGGTTTTATGAACTGATAATAGATTATAATTAAATTCAAGGACATAGAGCACATGATGAAAAATAAAGTGCTCATTTATCTTAATGGTACTAATGAGGTAAACTTTCTTTAATGATCCATTTGGTAAATGAATGGAAATTAGGTTTTGTAGAGAAGTGATATTTATAAGGAGAGTTTTAAAAGGGGTCATATGATCAGTTATACCTATGTCAACCACTCAAGTACAAAAATTGTTATTAAAAGTTTTAAAATAAGAACATTTATGAGAGGTACTTGCATAATGAACTGTTGCATTGACAGCTAATGTATTTCCTGAATTGTCCCCCACACAAGACTGATCTTTCATAAGTTTCAAAACCTGTTTCAACTCCAAGCACATACTGTATATCAACTACTGATCTTAAACAGATGAACCTAAAGTAAGATCATTATTCAAATCAAATGGAGTATCATATGCAGCATAGTCTTTATTTTTCGTAGCAACAATAGCATTCATAGCAAACTTAGAAGTCCCTTTCACAACTCTTCTACTCTTATACCAATTTGGATATCCTTTTATATGAAAGCAATTTTCTACTGTATGTCCTCCTTTAAAATACGTGTACACTATCTTACATCCTTGAATAGTGTTGAATCAATGTCTATTAGCGGAACCAACCATTTCCATATTACTATAATATGTAGCAACCTCTAAATCAACATAATGCATATTAGCAATGGACTTTTGTTTTTCAACTTATTGCACAAGGTGAAAAGCTCTATTAATAGATGGAAAAGGTTCCATAGTTAAAATTTGACTTATAACTGACTTAAAACCTTTATTTAACCCCATTAAGAATTGAAGTACCTTCCCTTGCAATTCAAACACTAATATACATGCATTTAAAGCAGCATAAGTACAATAGTTCATATACCCATACTCACAACTAGGATGTGCATTGAAAGCATGCAACTCATCTCATAATCTACAAAGCTTATTATAGTATAAACCTATTGCATCATTCCTTTGCTTCAAATTAACAATCTCACATTGCAACTGATATATGATTGGAGCATTCCCTTAACCATATTGCTCACAAATCTCATTCCACAACTCAAGTGCAAACATCTCACCATATAATCATTTCTAATCCAACGAATTAGATCTAGTGAATCATCATTAGGCTTAGGTATAATTCCTTCAATGAATCTAATTTTAAGTTTTACTCGTAAACCTAGCTTTATAGCTTGACTCCAAGATAAAAATTTGAGTCCATTAAAGATAATATTCCCAATCACCATAGAAGGATTATCCAAATTCAAGATATGAAGTGGATCAGAAATAGTAGCATCACCATGTACAAGAACAAGGTTAACAACTTATTAAGTATTCATGACTGAAATTCAATCGACAACCCTAGGTAATTAAATAGTCGAAACTATCTAATTGTGAGCCAAATAAAAAACTGAATACCTAAACCATGCTTTAATATCATGTGAAATGAACTACAATTACCAAGATCAAAAGGATTGGGTTCTTGTACTAATCTCAAAATACGAACAACAGATGAAGCTATGTAGGAAAAACATAGACGAAGATAGAAAATAAAAAGTTGTAGAAAATGGAATAATAATATAACAAAGTTAGTTACATGCCTTATATACTAGTTATATTTCTAACTAATAGCACTAACAATCAACTAGAAAAGTAATTAAATAACACGTATACATATACCAACATGTTGCACTTTGAGACGGTTACTCCATGCTTAAATATGTACCCTTCTTAACTATTACTAGAAGTTGCATGTAAACCCTTGATTATGGCTAAATGTCCTTTCTAAAAGCCTTTTGGCAATGACTTAGGAAAGAAAAAATCATTTTTATAGGAATTAGAGTTTTCATGCAATTTTTTATAAGTTAAATGGGGAAGTGCGTAAGCAAATACAATTTAATAGGTATTTACACGTTACGTTACCAATTAAATGTTGACACAAATATTAATTTAATAAATAATTTTCAAATCAATTATCACATATAATTTGTACGCAATTTATTTGTCAATATCTTATTGATATTTATACACTATCTGTACATAACATGGTATATATTACTTATTGAATCATTTTTTATAATTAAAGGAAACAAAGAGCAATTTACTCATAATTCTGTGTTAGTCCTAATATAATGTCATATATATATATGACATTATATTAGGACTAACACAGAAAATCTTAAATATTTACATTTCACCTTATACATACATACATACATACATACATACATATATATATATATATATATATATTATTTAAGTCAGAGTAAGGTGTTCAATAATCGCATCCTTGGAAATTATCTATTTTGCCCAAATCTCATAGTATTTAATGAAATTACCAATACTAATATTATCTATGAAGGATCTACAATATGGGTAAATGTGACAACTCCTTCATTTTTCTTTTCCATTAATCTCTCTCTCCTTTTTCTTCCAAGCAAATTACCTATTTAGCTCCAATATAATATTATACAACACTAATATAATATACGAAAGATTTATAATATATCATTCAAATTACCTATGTTAGTAATTCCTTAAATTTTCCCCTCCATTAATCTCTCTCTCATCTCTTCTTTTTTTTTTTTTTCCAAGCAAAATTTATATAAAAAAAGTAGTTATTGAAACACAGATTTACTTGTCCAATTTTTCTTCTAGTTGCTTTATTCGTTATACATTTTGCTGGTGCAATAAACCTCACTTCAATATTAGTGTTTAGTTTTTATCATACATTTTTTTTATCAAAATTTCAAAATTAATCCATAATCTTTAATTGTGTATATTTTATAAGCAATTTTTATATTTAGGAACCCTTACGCAATGTGTGTGTGTATATAAAAGATGAAGAAATCAACTCCCTAAATAAGACCATGTATTTCGTTTGATAGAAAAATAAAATAAGACCATGTAGTTCAGCTTCTGAACATATATGATCAACAGGTTCTTTTTGGTTTTATACATTTATGTCTACCTTTACTCTCACTATTTGTTATGGAGTCGAACAAGTCAATATAGCTCATGGAGTATTTATGGAGCCATCTTTTTCATGAAGTGTCGGGCAACAATAAGAGCCATCCACATTATGTTACTGTCGATTTTATATCTATCCCATATCTTGGCTTCTATTCTGAACTTTCATATTCAAATCTTCAACATGGCATAATTTTTTTTTTCCAAATATGTACATAATTCTTCAATTTTGATGATTCAGTAAATTAGTAGTAGGATGTTTAAGACCAATCAACCTTATCATGTTAGTTTCAATCGGAAAACAATATAAATAAAATAATCTATATATCCATTATCACTAAAGACTTAACGGGAACGGGAATGAAATGCTTCATAGGTGAATTTCCACTGGTTAATGTTCTTGTTATAATTTTCCGTATCAAGGATTGCTCTTTCTTTTTAGAAAGAAAATAAAAATAAATAAATAAAGGGAAGATATCTCAATTTCATTATAAAGTTGGAAAAAAAAATTATGAATATAAAGCGGATATAAACCTCAACTCATCAAAATAAAGCAAAAAAAACTAAAATTATATGGTAACACTGCAACTAAACAATTAAAACATAAAAGAGTTGAAGAATATTACTACTCTTAAGTTTATTTGACCCTTTTTCCCATACCTCTTTTTGTCTCTTCCAGATATTTTATAAAGTCAGCAATAACGGAAATAAGAAGGCCAGAGGTTCCCTAGCATTCTCATCGTAGTCTCATCATTCACAATTTTGTTATCCATAATAATCCCATATCACTCAAAAGTTTCTTTTGTACGCCCCACTAGCTGACAAAGAGGAGTTGTTAATTGTTGTAACATGAGCAGAGCAAGTTGCTTACAGGGCTGGTTTAGCTTAGCGAGTAGAGTAGTGACTATGTGCTTCTTTCTGTGTTTAAGACACTATTCTCAACCTTAAGGTTTAAAAGATCTAATACCAGTCTTCGCTTTCATGATTATTCTCCAATCTAGAATTTACTGTAATAAGAGTGTAATAGCCTTATAATTCTCGGCATTTTCCTTCCTCACAATGTCAAAATCATTACTTTTTGTACCCATGATAACTCTAGCGGACATATCGTTTACCTCAATAGGTGAAGAATATGTAGTGTCTTTAATTTTTTAGTCCTCTTTCATGATCTCAATTGATTCTGAATACTTACCAATTTCAGGTTCAACTAATTTAACTCTAGAAGAACCTGTATCATCGATAACAATCTCAACATCTTCTGAAGCAAAAATATTCATAGAAGGAGAATTATTAATTTGAACCGCTTTACCTTTATTAATCATAACTGCTCCAATTTTAGGAACTTATTTCTATTAAACTACTTTAGACTTCAAATTCTGATCTACTTTTGTTTTCTTTGGTCGCATTTCTTTTGTAGTGGCATCCTTTTGCTCATTTAGAGATTTTTTAAAGCACTCTTCAAAAAATGGCCCAATTTAAAACAAAATAAACAACATTTTGGCAAAATTTCAAACAAAACATGTTGATGAAACTGTTATTTTCATTTCTTACCTAGATGCATTATTTAAATTTCTTGGAGGCGTCTACATCTATGAAGATACAAACCACCGAAGGCCTTTAAAGATTTGCAATTGGAGTTTTCTTTAATTCCCTACTTCCTTCTACTTGAAAAGATAGAACTTCAGAAGAAATGAAATTCTTCCTAAGACCTTTTTCTTTCTTAGACATTTAATTTCTTCCAATTTCACACTTGGACATTTTATTCAATTTGCTTCACAAATTATATCATTTGTTTACAACTTTTCTTTGTCTAAGTTATGGTGGAACTTATTTCCAATAATCTCAAAATTTCTCATTTCTATAATTATATTAGATAATAGATGTACTAGATATGCCTTAGAATTTAGCACATATCCTATGTAGTTACCTCAAGTCCTCTAAACCTAGGTTAAGTCTACTTAGGATCAACAACTCTTATGATAAGCAAGATATTCATATTCTTTTGGATAATTGAAATTTGCCTTCTTCCTTTCCTTAGTTCACATGCTATGAAACCTAATTTTTAAGAGTAAGACAATTCATAATAGAGCACGCAATTGTTATAGTATTTTCCTATAGGCCATTGGATTGTTTTGCATGTAGGAGTAAAAAATTCACTATGTTATGTAAGGTTTTGCCTTTCCTTTTGACTAAACTATCCCATTTTTTCTCACAACGAACTAAACTCACTAGAAGAGTTCTCTCTCCTTGTATCACTTCTTATGATGTTATTCTCTAATTACAAAAATTTTCAAATTCCTCTTTATATGTTTTGAAAGGTTTAAAGTTTCATCTTTAATTTTTAAGAAATGCAAACAAGTATATATAAAACAATTATCTATGAATATTATGAAATAGTGTTTTCCTACTCAAACTTTTTATTTTTTCCTTTAGCAAACTATGTCACAATTTAAGAGAAAGGGGATTCAAACCCTAGTCTGTCATAATGGTAAACTAATATTGATACCACTAGGCAACAACCTTAACTTCCTACTCTAGTTAGAACACCATTTACTTCATATATATATATATATATATATATATATATGCAATAAGTTTAACAAATTTGATTTTCTTTTTATTTTAAGAAAAAAGTTTCTTAATAAACTTAGATTGCCTACATTTATTTTAACGATTGTTACAATGATTACAGGTATAAAAAATAGACCTAAATTTAATTGTCCTGGTTTAACATGCTATATTTAATAAAATCAACTATATAAGCATAATTGGAAACTTTATTATTATAGATGCTTAAATTTAAAAATACCATCGCAATAGTGTTCTTTCCCAACAAAAAGATTGCTCTAGATAATCACAAACTTATTAAGCTCCTTTAACAATTTTAAATCATCCTTATATAGCAAATTAGCAAATATTGGGTGAAATTCCATAAAAAGATTTTAAAGTAAAGGGAATCTTTATAGATCTCTCTTATATTTTAAATTTTAAATCTTACAATTTATGAAAGTATTACTTTCGATTCAATTGCAAATTAACTTATTTTAGTACAAGTAGTTGTACTATAGCAACCACATACCCTACTCAATGACCTCAAGATAAAAAGGAAAATAGGGAGACCTCTTCCCCTTAGCAGATGTGGTAAAACACCCAAAGTTAAGGGAAAATTCTAGCTTTTGATCTTCTCTTTTCATTTGTTTTTTGATAAAGAAGATACTAATTCTATGTCAATCATGATTTAGAAGGTTTTGTTAGTATTGCAAGAGGTTCTCAATGATATATTCAAGTGTTCATGGCAATTTATCAAAAGGGTAATGACTGGTGGTAGGGAATCTCCGTAAATCTCTCTTATATTTTAAATTTTAAATCTTACAATTTATGAAGGGTTTATTTTAGATTCAATTGCAAATTAACTTATTTTAGTATAAGTAGTTGCACCGTAGCAACCACAAATCCTACTTAATGACGTCAAGATAAAAAGGAAAATAAGGAAACCTCTTTCCCTTAGCAGATGTGGTAAAACCTCGAAGGGAAGGGAAAATTTTAGCTTTTGATCTTCTCTTTTCATTTGTTTTTTGATAAAGAGGATACTAATTCTATGTCAATCATGATTCAGAAGGTTTTATTAGTATTGCAAGAGGTCCTCAATGATATATTCAAGTGTTCATGGCAATTTATCGAAAGGGTAATGACTAGTGTTTCCTCCATTAAGTTTAAATTTTATGGTATCACATGCTAAGTTATCATTTGTTATTGGAACAAGGAGATTATTAATTCATTTTATCTTGGTTATTAGTGGCTAACCCTTAAGGATTAGGGTTTCAAAATCAATTTAAGGTATCAATGTAAACATCAATGTAATTCTTTTAACAAAGAAGTAGTGGTTTGTAAGGGACTCATAAATTTATTGTTTTTTAAAGCATCAATTTAATGGAATATTAAAGTTGTCACTATTTCATGGCGTAGAAGATTTTTGATGCAACAAAATAAGGGAATTATTAATTTATGCTAATTAGTTTATTAAGAGATTCAAGATTGTAAGCAGTCCATAAGAGTTATGAGTTTGGATACATCAATTTATGGTGTATGGATAGTCAGTGTTGATGGGCAAGGATGAACATAGAATTGTGGAACTAGAGGGGCTAGATTGATAGTATTTAAATTAATATTAAAATTACATACAAAAAATATCTATTTGTTATTATAATTATAATGGGAAAAATGCAAATAACCCCAACAAACTTTGACTTAAGTGCGAATTAATCTCCTAAACATTCAAAGTGTAGTTTTTAACACCCCCCAATTACACCCCACACCACTCCACCATCCCCTCCCCCCCACCCATTCCCACCACTCTAACCCCAAATTTTAATAAATTGACAAACAACTCCCATGATTTGAGAATAACCACTATAAACTTTGATTTTGATGCACAAACACCCCTTAAAGTTATTAAAATATGCTTTATGCTTTAAGAGCCTCTAAACTTTGACCATAATATGACTTTTTTTAACTAAAAAAGAACCCCCCCCCACTCTAATCCTAAACTTTAATAAATTAGCAAACAACTCTCATGAGTTGAGAATAGCCACTTTAAACTTTGATTTTGATGTGTAAACATTTCTTAAAGTTATTAAAATGTGCTTTAAGAGCCTCTAAACCTTAACCATAATATAACTTTTTTTTTAACTAAAAAAGGAAATGCCAATTATATTGCTAATTTATTAAAGTTTAGAGAATAAAAAATCACATTTTAAAAGTTTAGGAAATTAATCCGCACCTAAGTCAAAATTTAGGAGGGATATTTGTAATTTCTTCTAATAATAATGCATTTTATATACATAAATGAATTTTATTAATAAGTGTACACACAACATAATCTAATACTAGATAAAAAAAAAAGAAAATTTAGAATTTATGTAAGTTTTATTGTTAAAAGAAATAAATCACAAGATGTATTTAAATAAAAAATTATAAGTATAATGGAAATGACAACATAATGTAGAGAGTATTGTCATATAATTTTTTATAATTAATGACTTTGTCGAAACATTTTTAGCAACGAATTATTATTTATGGTACAGCTACTAATAAACAAATAGTTTATAGTGAAATTCATTTTGTCAACTATCATTTTTTTTTAAATATGAAATTTAATTCATTAGTTTGTGAAAGAATAAAAAGAGAATGAGAATCAATCATTAATGGTGCTACTAGAAAATAAGTAGCTTATAGTAAGAATTTATTTAGTTAGTCATCATTTTGTAACAAATAAATTTAATTCATTAATTATTGTGAAAGAATAAAAAATAGAATGACAATGATTTATTAATTGATAAATAGTAAATGTAACATGAAAAAGTAAAACAACTCTAATAGAAATTGAACCATGACATTAGATATATAAAAGTAAGTGCTTAACAACTCCATCATATCTAATCTTATGTTTATATTTGTGTTTTAAAGTATAAACACAATACATATTTTTTATTTTAAAAATAAAATTTCATAATAAATTTTTTCTCAAGCATGGGAGAGTTGGGGTCTCTTTCAACCCTCCTTTTAGTCTATCCCTATTAATTGGTGTTTGTAGTAAGTTTATTTGTGTTAGATTAAAGGAATGTATAAAAGATTATAAGCATGTGTTAAGTAGTATGACATTTGTATTAATTAATAAAATTGTGGATATTCAAAAACAATGCTTTTATTTTTTGGTTTAAGGAAAGTCATCTTAATATATTTTTTAAAATAATTTTTTTTTTAGAATTAGGTATCTTGTAACAAGAAAAGAAAATATGTTAAAATTTTCTAAATAAGGAGTTTAATTCATTTTTCTTACAAGAAATTTTGGGACAAATGCATTTTTTAAATTTTTGTTGAAGTATTTGGAAAGATTATTAAAAGATAAGTAAAACCTAAGGCTAAATTATTTGGGAGTTAGTTTTAGACTAATAGTTAGTGTATATAATTAATGATTCCTTTATTGGTTAGTAATAGGTTAATAACTTAGTTAGTTATACTAAGTTAGATTTGTTGGAGAAATTTCCAAGTTTACTAATAAAATAATTAAATATTACACATATACCAACTATATAAAGAAAATTATATAATCACTAATCCTAATCTTATGTTGAAAATGAGAGATTAATTTTATATAACTATTACCCAATCATGATAAATTCTCTCTTACATAAAAAGGTTGATCGAGGTATAATGGCTAATAAGCTCTAAACCCTGCAAATTTAGCCTTTTAAATATAGAGTAAAACACATGTGTTGTAGAAATTTTCTTAAGTTAACAAAACTAATAAGTTTAAAACTGATTAAAATTTTAAATTAAAAACCTAAAACAAATTTGAAATCACTAATATATTGATAAAAACCATAATCGCGTACAAAAATCATAAACCTTACGTACACGTAAATACAAGATATTAAACCTAAACCTAATAAAAACCCTAAAACCAAAACCCTAAACTTATAAAACATAGAAAATTTACCTTAATAGTATTAAGGCCCTAATTAGGTACAATGATCGATAAATGCATGTAATTGCATAAAATTATTAACAAACGAATAGAGATAATTTCAAAATATTAATAAATATATAAGAATAACAAATTAAATAAATAAATAAATACAATTTTAAATGTTACCCTACAATTGTTTATGGCCTTACATATGTATATATGTATGTGTAATAGTTTTATATTAATTTAATTATTTTGGTTTAATTTTACTCTATAATTCATGTTCATGTATTATATAGTATACTTTAATTTTATACCCTATATTTTTCCATAGTTATATCATATTCATTCCAAACATTATCTAAAAGTTGAAAAAACACTTTAAAGAAAAGTGAAGAAAATAACTTTTTCTTTCTTTCTTCTACTTTTTCTTCTTTTCCCTTCCCATTTGCGATTGCACATGTGTCCTTAAATATTTCCCTATATGAATCATTTATAAGGTAAAACGTAAGTCATTCCATCCTTTTCTTATCTTTCCTTATCCTTCTTTTATTATTTTCTTTTTTATTTTCTCTTTTCCCCTTGTTTCACATCTGCCAAATGCGCTATAGAAAATAGTCTAATTTTATCTTTCTTTTCTAAAGCTTAAACACAAATTAAGCCACTCATTTTCTCCATTTTTAAACTATCAAACCCCTTCCTTCCTTAACCTTCCATTTCCTTTCATTGTCCTCTCTTTATACTACTATCTATCATCTATTTTACAATATAACACCCCTTCTCCAACATTAGTTTTTCCTATCAATTTCATGAAGGCCTAAAGAGGATTTCTTCCTAATTTCTCAAGACCAAAAGTAATCACATAACACCTTATGTTATACCAGTGTTGTTTTTCTTATGTAATATAATTTTTTGTGTATTTCTTTTATGTTAATAAGTACTTGTTTGTATTGTTGTATTAAAAATATGTATGTAGGAGCTATATGTGTTTCTACCATCATTTGTAATAAAAAAATTAAAAAAATTATAAGTACATGTTTTTGGATATATGTGTAAATTTTCCTATTCTTAAATATTTATGCATGTATATATATACTCAAACATATCTATCTATATGTATATATGTTTGTATGCATAATTAGTATATATATATATATATATATATTCATTTATATATATATAGTATATGTAAATATAAACAATATGAAGTATACTTCAATATTCATATGTATGTGGCATATTGTGAATAGTACAAATACATGAATACATAGGTAATAAACTATAGGAGTAATTATATGTGCCTATATGTATATATATTACTTTATTTTTTCTAAGATTTAAATAAGTATACCTATAGTATAGTATAAGTATTTACATCTGTACATATACTGAAAATTATATATGTGTGTATATTAGTACCTAATTCTCTCAAAAATAGATTAAGAAGTATAAATATATACATATATATACACATGTTGGGCGTGAATATTATAAGGAGGATGGAAATGATTTCTCTATTATTTAATTATTTTAGGGTGCTATATATATATATATATATATTAATATTATAATATTTGTAAAAATACAAAAAAAAAATTGAACAAAATAAGAAAATTACATCTTAGACCATTAGAAAGCTACCACATTATCTTGTTCAATTTAACCAATTAAAACCACAATTTATAAAAATAAAGAGATAATAATAATAATAAAATAATTAGAAAATTACAATTATAACAAAAACAAAGATAATTAAAGATTTAGGCTTAAAATAGTAAAATAAAGAAATTATTACAAAAATGAACCCAAAAATAAAAATAGTTAGAAAATATAAAAATAAATAAATTATTTAAGCCATTATTAAAAAAAAAAAGAAAAACCCAATCAATAAAGAAAAGCTCAAAATAAAAATTAAAAACATTTAGGCTAAAATTAAATAAATTTGTAACATTCTAGACCTATAATAGAAAATACAATTCCTACTATTCAAAATAGATTCTACTGCTTGAAAGTATGTCTAAAAATGATAAAAATTAACAATAAAATCATAAAAATTAGAGTTAAAATTAAAAAGTTACATACAATTAAAAAAATAAAAAGCTCAAGTACGGAAAATTATGTAAAATAAGTAGGAAAGTAGGTAGATTCTTATATATGTACTTACATAAAGTAATTATCTCACTTAGATACTTATTATCTTTTATATTTTTTAATTATCAAGTGATCCCGACGAGGATACCGATCTCCTCATCGATTATTACGATCCTTTACTATTACTATGGCTAAGTAAGTATTCCCAATGATTTTATACTTGTTTTATATTTGTAGTTAGTATACCTATATTTTGTATAATAATAAACTAATGCTTAGGGATCGGCATATGTATGTAATTGAATATTGTTTGCTTGTTTTGTAAAATGTTGTTAAATCTAGCAATTAAAGAATTGGTTATATGATTGGTTGTTGCATGATTTAGATATTTTGATAATATTGATTGATCGCTTAATAATTTGAATTAATTATATTTGACTTACCCTAAATTAAAAAGGATCGTATATATGCATGAATATTGTATTTACTGTTCTAGTTGTCACCTTATGAGAATGATAATGAAGGGCTTTATAAGGATGGGAATCCTATGTGATTTGATTATTTATGATTAATACAGTGTAATAGCACTTATACAATAGGACCATTCTTTAGCTCGTAGGCTTACTTGGTACTGAAAACACTAATCGTAGGTAGCTGAGGGTCGAATCCTTTACTGTAAGGTGTGAGTGTGGACTACGGGGCCACCTCATCGCTAGACCTAAGAATTTGTGTACTATTGGATTTTTGGAAATGGAAATATATATATTTCAATATATAGTTAAAAGCCCAAGTGTTATAACTCAATTGTAATTAGTGCCGATGAATCTCCAATCTTTACCTTAGAAGGCATTAAATCCAAAATTATATGCAATACTTAGTCAATTGCATATGTTATTTAGAATACTACTTACTCATACATTTATATATCAATTAATTAAATGTTTAATAACTTACTTGACAACATAGTATGGGGGATATCTGACTAAGCTTATATAGCTTACTTCCCAATAGTTTATTTTATAGGTTCATTTAAGTTGGGATTGAGATAAATTTAAAGTGTAGAGTGTAAATTGAAATTATGTAGACATTAGATCTAATTAAAAAATGTATAGCTAGTATAGAAATACTCTATGTAGAAAGTATTTATATGTTAAGATTCTATATCGTTTAGTACTTCTTGTAATCTATCAAATTAATTTACCTTATCTTATTTGATAGGAGATACTAATTCTCTACGGTTCTGAAGGATTATGGAATATTAGATCTATAATTATTTATATTTTATGATAAGTAAATAAACTAAAAATCGAAAACCCTAGTAATCAATTAATTAGAGTCTTGAGTAATTCTCATATCATGGATGTACACATAATATGAAAATTTTAAACAATCCTATTAGGTTTCTCCCCCTTACCCTCCACTCCTTCCTTTCCTTACCCCCATTCTTAAGGTCCTAACATAAGCTATGTCAATAGGCCCCGTTAAATGAACCCTCTACTGCTATATAGGAGAAAAAGTGAATATTGAAAGTCAAAAGATTGTTACATTGCATATGTATATTGCAAGTGGGTGATGTAAGAAATTCAACTAAGGGAGAATCACATTTATGAAATGTGAGAAAGGGACAGTATATAAATTTTTAAGTCACATCTTGTAGATGTGATAATTTTATAAATTATATTGTTGCATCCTCAAAATGCGATTTAGTATTGGTAATTTCATAATTATTTTCATATAATTCATATGTTTATAATATTTTTTCTAAGTTTGGTAAACATGTATTATACCTAATTTGTTATAAGAGGTTTGTATTTGTTAGTTAGTTTGTCCTTAACAAGTACTTAGGATATAAAAAATATTAGTTAAAGTTTACTAGTAAATAAATAGGTAGTTAGTGGTTCTTAAGCAATAGTAAAGAAAAAACAAATTGAGTTATTCATAAAGTTGTCTTTATCTTTCTTCTTAAATAAACCATTAGGTACTTAATAAGAACTTAGTATGAAGGTAATGATTTTATTTATTATTAAGTAATAGGATTTGTAATATGAACTTATATAGCATGCTTTAAGTTAAATATAACAACAGAAGCAGTAGTTTTAAACTATTAAGAATTAGGTATGTACTTATTAGTTTTTGTTGTGCATATTAAGGTAGTAGATAAATAAACCTAATGAAAAGTGAAACCAACTAAACTGTATGTTGTTTATACATGAAAAAGGCAAAAAATGGTCATATAGATAGATTTCGATGACATGGAGCATTCCTCTTAGTGATTAGTGCAATGTATCTAGCCATCATTTAGCTCATATCATAGGATCAAATCAATTAGGTTTTAACTTTCATGTTAGTAGGTTGTTAACCTAAGCAAAGTTGCAAACTGGGTTAAAGTATCAAGATAAAAATCTAAAAACATTGCTAAGTGGAATGTCCCATATCATTGAAATCTATTTATCTGATCATTTTTGTCCTTTTTCATGCAAAAACAAAATAGAATTCATTTGGTTTCACTTTTCATTAGGTTTAGTTATCTACTACCTTATAAAGCACACTTACAAATAATAACTATATACCTAATTCTTAATAGTCCAAAACCATCGCTTTTGTTGTTATATTTAACTTGAAGCGTCCTATATAAATTCATATTATGAATCCTATTACTTAATAATAACTAAAATCATTACCTTCATACTAAGTTCTTATTAAGTACCTAATGGTATATTTAAGAAGAAAGATAAAGTTGACTTTGTGATTAACTCAGTTTGTTTTATCTTAACCATTGTTTAACAATCGCTAACTACTTGTTTGTTAACTAGTAAACTTTAAATAATATTTTTTATATCCTAAGTAGTCTTTAAGAACAAACTAACTAATAAATACTAACCTATTATAACAAATCTAACTTAATTACTAACCAATAAAGGAATCATTAATTATATACACTAACTATTAGTCTAATACTAGACTTAGGTTTTACTTAGCTTTTAATAATCTTATCAAAAACTTTAACAAAACTTCCAAAATTGTCCCAAAATTCCTTGTAAGAAAAATTAATCAAACTACTTATTGTAGAAATGTTTAACATATTTTCTTTTCTTGTTTTGTGATACCTAATTCTAAAAAAAATTTGAGAGAAATTGTATAAGATCTCTCTAAACTTTGACTTTGGAACGAATTACTTCCTTAAACTTTCAAAGTATGGTTTTTTATTTTTAAACTTTTATAAATTGGCAAACAACTTCTTAGGTTCAAAATAATCCCTTAAACTTTGATTTTGGTGTATAAACAACTCCCTAAATTATGGGGTGTTTAGGGAGGTGTCTATACACAAAAATCAAAGTTTAGAGGGTATTTACACACTAAAATTAAAGTTGAAAAGGGTTATTTACAAATTTATAAAAGTTTAAGAACCAAAAACCATGCTTTAAAAGTTTATGGGGATAATTTGTACTAAAGTTAAATTTAGGGAGGTTATTTGCATTTTCCCTAAAAAATTGTTTTAAAAAAAATATTAAGATGACTTTCCTTAAACCAAAAATAAAATCAATATTTCTAAACATCCACAATTTTATTGATTAATATAAATGTCATACTGCTTAACATACTCTTACAATCTCTTATACATTCCTTTAATCTAACACAAAATAATCTTACTACAAACACCAATTAACAAGGATGGACTGAAAGGGGGGCTGATAAATGAAAGAACGAATGTGATGAAAATAAAATCATGTTTTAGTAGTTGTTGATTATTCAGTAAGGAGTCGATCTTCTCCTTTAATATTGCAACTCAAGTAGAGTTCATCATGATAATCAGAGTACCAAATGTTAGTACCTATAATTCATATTCTAATAGGATGAATATTGGTATGAAGTATGACATTAGTGAATCAATGAAAGAATGAATGTGATAAAAATGAAAATAGAATTTGAATTTGGTTATTTCGAGAGAACCACTCTCTAAAGAATACAAAACCACTATACTAGATTAAAACTTGTTTATCTATTTTCATTGACATTACCCTATTTATAGAAATATATCTCAATCTATTAGTTTATTGCAAGTAACTAACTTTTTCTTCTAATATAATTTCTAATATAACTATTAAAACTACTAATACTACTATTAAAACTGCTTTTATGATCTAGTAGAAAAAAGTACTAATTTCTATAAAATTATATAATTATCTATTGATTATTTATATTTATATTAGTACTATATACTTGGATCATAACAACTATCTGGCATACTCACTTTAATACCTAACTTAGTAAATTTGTACAATGTTTGAGAGTTTAGAGACTGAGTTAAGAGAAAGTAATTAGATATACTTACTATTATTTGTCTGGTCCTTACATATTTATAAAAGTTGTCCAATAACTACACTAGGGTGATGGTTAAATTGCTTTGTACATATGGTGTTTTATTAATTGGAGCATGTGTTAAATATAAGGGACATGAGGTAGTTGAATAGTTATCTTTTTTGACAACTATCAAACTATTTACGCCTTAATCTTATTATTTGAATATTTAAACTTGTGGACTGAACCTTAGTGACTCGAGCTCATGAATCTAGATTGTAGAGTTATAATTATGTGCAGAGCTCTTCCAATAGGTCGTATGATTGAAGATCTGATATGTTATCACAACGAAGTCGTAAGCTATAAGAGGTATTTGTTTATCCGTAACAAGTCGGACTAAAACGATGCAGCTCGGCTCCTAACTTTATCAAATCCTCATTTAGGATACTTTAACAAAAATTTACCGTCAACAATGCATCTTTAACAGAGAACTGGCCGCTCCCTAACCATCCATCCTATATTAAAACTACACTAACCTATATCTTTTTCCTAAAAAAAAAGAAAAAAAGAAAAAAGAATTATGATGTGGTGAGCACCATCAAATAAAATATTCCGACGGCATGAAAAAAACCTTTCCATCAAGAACCAGAGAGACAAATGGTCGAAGAATTGGAAAGGTCAAGTCAGATCCACCCACAGCCACCAAAATTTGGACTTCTAAGGGCCCCGACCACTGACATTTCTCCTATATGGTTTAGTTAGAACAAGTCAAATGAAGCAAATGATGAGCCTGAAAATGTACTCCAACATAAAAGAAATTATATAATGGCAAATGAAAAGAAATGATACTAATAAAATATAGAACAACTTGTTGAAAGGTCTTCTTTGGTTGGTTCCTCGACCTAGGGAAGTCCCCCCCCCCCCCCCCCCCAACGTTCACCCACTGAAATTATAATCATAAACAAAGTTAGAATGCTAAATTAAATAAAAGAGCGTAAGGACAACCCATTGTAGTGCCAAGCTGTAGTGCATGATAATTGTTATTAAACAATATGCTAATGGCAATGTGCTGGAGCCTTCATGTGATGGAGATTTTGACAGGCAAAGACCAAGAGATTCTATGGAGATTTTGAATGCTTCTGCAGAAAACATGTTTTCTCTGTAAAGCTATTGTACGGATCGGTTGGCATATTCGAGTAGTATATGTTCTTGTTACTTTTTTTATTTTATGCAACATGCAAAACAGTTAGTACATGAGAATGTACTGAAAATATCGAAAAACGTATTAAGGAGTTTCTTTGGCCCCTTGTGAAAAACTCGAATTCAAAAGCGCGATGATTTTAATCTGATGTTGTTTAATATAGTACACTTAGGGTGATCTACAAGATTCATCCATATAACCTACAATAAGTGGCTGCAGAATTAGAATAGGTGGTTTGACATGTCTCAAGATTTGTCAAATTTATTCTCTTGAATATACATATATTTGGCTCAATTGCTAAATATAATATTTGAAAGATTGTATTACTCTTGAGGAATATTAAGGAGGAGAGTTAAGAAGACATTAGAGAGAGAGAGAGAGAGAGAGTTTTTGTATGGAGTAATAAGAGATCATGGTAAAATTAACCAAATGCAGAAGCCAATATTGAATAGCTTTAGCATTTGAGCAAATTTCATAATAATTTCAAAATCACTTTAGGTGATGCGAACCTTCAACCATTTAATGATTTTCTTTTTTTTTTTAATATATTAATAATCTCTTCATCATTCTTATTGAAGAGTATTTTTATCATTTTTGTTTTCAAAAGAATAGTGTCTTTAGTCTTAAAGTCTGAACTCTGAAGGAGTATTTAAAACCCAAGTCTATGTTCAATAGAATATCTTGGCATCTTCATCAGTTTAGGTCCAATGGAACGTCCTAGCAACTTTTGAAGTCCAGATCCTATAACATGTCCTAACTGTTGTCTAATCTTGGAAATAGTAAAACCCAAAAAAAGAAATTATTAATTACATGCACAAGAAATCTTAAGTAACATGCCTACATCCGTGTAAATTTACATGTTGTCAAGGGTTACAAGTTTGATCCTTGTCACATTAGTACAAGAGCAACCTTGAGTCGTATCATATTTTTGTACTATAGTAAAGGTTAGACAGAGGGCAAGGTGATGAGAGTGTAGTGTATTACTTTTAAATGATCAATTGTGCATTGTATGATTCTTCTAATGGAAACCTTTAGTTTTGTGTTAATGATTCTCTTTAAAAAAAAATAGAAAAACTTCTATTTTAGCAAATTCTCCTCCATTTAATAATAATTTTGGAAATTGAGAAATTTATATAAAATTCTTTTCTTCTTTTTTAGCAAACTAATTATGACTTATAACATCTCACAAGTCAAAACAAGTGGTCCTTTCATTCTTAAATGAATTAGAGAATGAAAAAACCTACAAAATTATATTTGAGGGAAAGTAGGATGATGAGATGAACATTAACAATTTTCCTCTACACACTTTTGATTTTAGTAAATTTTGATTACCTTATTTGAAATTTAACTTCTATTAAGTAATTTCATTGACATCTAATATGATGAGCAAATTTGGAATTTTAAACTTAAATGAATGTAAGTTTTTAATTTTAGGATTTTCCATATACATAACTAATGAAGAAGTTTTTTTTTTCTTTTTTTTAGGGGGGGTTAGGGGTTGCAACATGGGGTGGTAGGTGTGTGGGGTGGGTGGGTTAAAGAAAAATAAAAAATATTGAATGATTTAATGATAGGATATGACACAACAAGCACAAAGTTGAACTAGGCTAGATTGAGTTTAGGAAAAGAAGCCTATAAATAAGGTAGATTGCTTGTAAGCTATTCAAGCCACATTGATCTTAATTCTAAATGAGAACTCACTTATATAAATGAGCTAACATGGTTCCTATTTAGGTGCATGACCTAGCTTGTCGGTAAGTTCGTTTATATTGTTAACGAGCCAATTCGCAAACATGCTTTGGAGTATGGTCACATGTTAATACATCATATCAAAAATCATATTATATTAAAAATATATATTTATAATATGAGAATGGAAGAACAAGATATGTATAATTAATATACATATATATATATATAAGCAAATAACATAAGAATTAGACTATAGGTATGCAATTTCGAATTAATATCAATGAAAAATAGAAGAATAAAAAGGTAGATTTTGAATTTTCAAATTAATTTCAAGTTTTAATTTAAGTTCATTTATTTAAACAAACTGAGCTTGAACATCAATGAGTTCAAACTTTAGATTTCTTGAGGAGCTTAAGTTTAAGCTTATAATTTTCAAGCTCGATAAAAACTAGCTCATCTCAAGCTCTATAATTTTCACATGAGCTAAGGTTAAGCCTTTAGAAGCTCCACTCAACTCATCTCATTCATAGCCATGATGG
This sequence comes from Lumnitzera littorea, assembly GCA_024138015.1. Classification (NCBI taxonomy): domain Eukaryota; kingdom Viridiplantae; phylum Streptophyta; class Magnoliopsida; order Myrtales; family Combretaceae; genus Lumnitzera; species Lumnitzera littorea. Next base: position 44,050,156 of record JAMXBB010000009.1, read on the forward strand.
TTGCCCATATGCTTACATATATATCAATTAGACTATATATTCTATTGAAGAAAAAGAAGGAACCATTTCGTATTATATACATGTTTTTATATAAATACCAATAAAATTTTGATGTTAGAATGGATAAAAAGTATTGATGGTAGAAATTATCAATTTAGCTAATGTATATGAACTTAAGCTTGATTCAACTTATTTGCTGCCTTAATGGTCACTTATACTCTTAACTACACATTGGTTAGACTACATGTATTTAAGAAGAAAATCATTTTGTATTATACACAAGATATAATGTATACATGATGTATAGTACCAATAAAATTTTAATATTACATGTGGTATAAAATACTGATAGCAAAAATTATCTATTTAACTACTATGTATATAAAAATTTTATTATGTTATGTGTATATATAGGTGGTTTGTAATAAGCCTAAAATATTTTTTCCCTATTCTCTCTATTTCCAATTTCATTCCACACGGCCTGCAAACCCACTTTTTTATCAGCACCGTGATCGTTATGGGCATTGCTTACCATGTGAAGCCATACACCATCTCTGTTACTGTTTTACATAGAACGATCAAATCTTCCCCTTCAAAGGAAAACAAAAAGGCTGATATCAGCTTCCAACAAGCCCTGCAGTTAATATTTGCGGCAAGCAAGCTCGGTACAGTAATGCTGTTTCAGCAAGTTTTTGGTCTCTATAGTCGATACATATCGCTATGACAAAGCAATAATGCTTGTCTGAGTGGATCTTAAAATAAAAGAAGGTCATAACAATCAATCACTTTCAGTTTAACTCGAATATCAAGTTAATAAACTTTCCCAAGACAAAATATTTCGTAATATCATAATTTAGGATATTTAATATTGCACATGAATATAACTCATCATCTGTTATGCAAATATATTCATATATATGTGTGCGGGCGCGTGTATGGTTGTGAAAATGATATCTCTAGATATTAGTTATGAAACCTTAAAGAGAAAAATTTTCAATTTTCCAACAATGTTGCACACGTCAAGAGAAAGCAAATACATGAAAAAAAATAAAGAATATTCTTCATTTGACTCTTAATATAAGTGCATATGGACCATCTTTGACATAAGTGTATGTGTGGCATTTAGATAATCCTCTTAGTTTTTCATATACTTAGTTTCTATCAATCGAAATTGATAGTGGAGATCATCCACTACTCATATTGCTTTATGATATTATTATAATGTTATTTATTTAATTTTTTTACAATATCGACCATAAACTATACGTAACAACATTTATAGGAGGAAAATTGAGAGAAGGAAAATAAGAAAGGATCCTTCTTCGGGATGTTATTGTGCTTTTCAATACGAGCTGTGCTATGAGCATGGTACAAGTAAAAGGCCAGCTTTTATGTGAATTACATAATTTTATGCACCTGGGTGGGACAGATAGCAATAAAATACTACAAGGTAACCCTTTGTATCAATCAAACTGTAGGATTTTTCAAGTTTTGGATGGTCGTAGCCAAAAGAATACTAACCAACGAAAAGTTTTCATGAACCATTGGGACGAAGGATCATGGTAGAGAGTACAGGACAGATGTGTTATCACTTGTATTTGTCTACCAGGAAAAAGGTGCCCAAACCCCAGCACAAGCCGTCAACTTAAATATAATACTGTTTTCCATTTCAAAGTGGGAAGTAAGGAGAATCACAAGCGTATTTTGGTGCATGTGTGCATGGTGGCGGTGGAGGTGGTGGTGGGCTACATAAATTTTTTATCAGTCCCAAGATTGGTTCATATTGCCTAAAGAAAAGGAAGATTTGTTTTGTAGAAGGGAAAATTAATAAATTATCTCCAAGCTTATATTGTCAAGGTTAGTTTAAAAGCTTGTCCTCTAGGGGTTACCACTCTTGTCAGTTATATAAAAGATTAATATTTTCAAAATTACATATTTTTATTGAGCCTATCATTATTCCTAAGGATCTTGACTAGATTTTAGAATGCCATCAATATGTTAAGAAACTCTAATTTACCTTAAAAAGAAAAAAAAAAAAAACAAAAAAGAAGAAGAGGGTTTTTGACACTGATGAGGATAAATGCCTTCCTTTATTCTTTAAGGAAGTCCAGCTCGTGATCGTTCATTTGTATTTACTCTAATAAGCTTATTTATGAAACTTATATGTATGAGCTACTTAGCTCGTTTTATAAATTCATGTTCATTTTTTGACTAACATTACAATGTCTATTATTATGTTCAATTTCCTCCAATATAGTTAAGTACCTAAATGATTTAAATCTACTAACTTGTCTCAAGTTAAATTGAAGTTTAATGTATTCAAATAGTTTGTCGAGTTAAATTCAAATTTCCATATATTTGACTTATTAAACTCATTCAACTAATTGATCATGAGTCAAATGTATGTGCGTAGTTATTACTCTAATCAGAAAAAAAGTTTGTTTAGAAAAAATCATAATAAAACAATCATAAGTGGACTTATTCGAGTGGAGTCAAATCCATTTTACGCCACTTGAAATAAAGTTTAAAATTCTAATTTTAGTGAAGCTTAAATTAAACTCAGCTTTGCACTTTTAAGTCCTCCTAGAATGTTAAGACCGTCTAATAAACCAGAGGCAAAAGTCAGCTATAGGGACGTAGTAGTCCCATGTGGAAGGGCTCTTGCGAACAGATCAAAAAGCTTGAGCTCCAGAACATTTACAAACCTCTCATTAGCTATGAAAATTTTTGTCAAGTCCCCCAGTTAAGTCGGCCTAGCGGGCATTCCTAAGGCTTGATAAGAACGTGCATATAGTTTCATGGTCTAAGTGGGGAAACCATCCGACTGCCGAATAAAATAATTTAAAAGCGCACTTGCACACACGTGCACTTTCTACACTCTTAGGTTGAAATACGTTGAAAAGCAATTATGTTGCCCTGTAATAAGTACAAAATTCAAAGGAACAATAAGATACGTAGAAAAATATAGAAGAAAAGGAGCTCAATATCTTTGAGCACCATAGACGGTACCTTTCTGAAAAAGCATTTGAATATTTATGTTTATTAACCATAATCGATAACCGAAATCATGAAGTCTGCAACTATGGTAATTGAATAATCAATGGTTAGAATTGCTATAACAATGTTATAAATAGCCACGAAGGCAGAACCTAGTATTATTCATTGTACTATATTCATATTACTTATATATTTATACACCTTCTTCTTCGTCCTAGATTGACAAAGAACAAAAACTAAAACAAAGAAAATCCCTTCTTGTCACACATCACTTATTTAGCTTGAACCTCGATTCCTATACCTATTCAGTTTTATTAATAATGGCTGCATCACTTGGTGTCATATCCAAATATGTTGTGATTCTTGCAATAATCACCTGCCATGAAATTTATACTTCTCAGGGTAGGCAATTGAAGTCAATTGACAAAGAGAAAGGGTTGCTCCCTCCTACTATGGCGGACCCAAAGGTTGGCTTCAACCAGCCCGATGCTACCAATACCAGTGACTTCCGCCCTACAAATCCTGGAAACAGCCCTGGTGCTGGACATTCCTCTGCTATGCTGGAAAATAAGTATAGTGAAGCTAAAACAGAGTCAAGCAGTGTGTTCCAAACCACAGCCACCGGTCCTGGTCACAGTCCTGGTGTTGGTCATTCTTTCCAAACGAAGCATGCAGAACCATGAAGCATATGTTTGTGAATTTCAGGCCTTCGTATTACTATGTTCATTTTACAAAGTACTTCTAGTATATGTGAATTCCATTGTTTCGAAATTTCATTCAGCTAGGTGTTGTCACGAAAGGAAAACTCAAAACTGCCTTTATTTCATGTATATACTTGAAAGCAAATGTAAGCGTATCATGTAGCCCCTCTAGCATAATGTAGTGTGACGTAATGTTATGATTGTCCTGAATAAAATGACTTCTGTGGATGTTCCCTCGTACTTATAGACTGTTAACATGGTGTGCACTGTTCCATTAACTACGCTATGCTTATGACTACACAAAACAATTTTGTGATTTAAATTACAACTTGTAATTCGTCAACTCCACGGGAATATTCTCAGATTTATTGATATTGGACTCACATTTCGACTCCTGAATTCACATTACTTTTCTTTTGATTTAAAAAGGAAAAAAAAAAAAAAAAGAACTTACATTACTTTTAGGAGTAACCAAATCTGTTTACCATGATAGACGATTTCACAACCATCCACACCATGCACCATCACCAGCTCCGTCTCACCACCATCATAACCGGCTGCCAGTACGACAATCACTCCCCCACATCTCCACTTTTACGGCACAATAACAATCTGCCACCACCTGACCGATTCTGTTTTGACTTATAGATTGCGAGTTACTCATAGAGGGGATCCCAAAAATTGACTATATAGTGCTAATACTTTATTCATTGAAAAAATAAAAAATCCAAGTTAATATTACCATGGTCAAGTTTTTTTACATCAATGCTTCTTCTCAAGGGTCGAAAGGAGCACAAAAAGCGCCACTGCTGAAAGAAACAAAGACCTAACACGTAAATTATACATGTGTTCACGTATCAAAAACTTCAGTAGCGTGGTTATGATTTTTGCCAAACTTAATTAGACCTACTCAAACTTCATTCAAGTAATAAATCTCACAAAGATGGAATTCTGAACCTGCCAATTTTAATGGAGAGCAAACTATAAATCGAATTCCATACTATACCATTGGGAGAAAAAAGAAGATCTTTTTATTCATATTAGTTTTGGTTTCAAATTTAGTTAACCTTTAATTGGGTTGTAATAATTAATTAAAATAATTTGTTGCAAATCATGGTTACGATTTCATGTGCTTTTTTTCTAAGTTAAATTAGGACCAAATCATCTCTTATCAATTATATCTCTTATCTTGAGATTAGTGGCATGATTATACCGATTTTCTAACAATTTGATCTCATAGGTCTAATGGACTATCACTATTAAGAAAAGAAACAAGCTTCTATATTCTAAAAGTAGTTGATCAAGTCATGAGTAAAATGACAAAATATTTTTGTCTCTTTAACTTAAATCGGTTGATCTACTAATAAAATTGTGATTTCATGCCCAATGAATGATACAAAATTGAGAAAGAATATATATTTAATTCATCGAATAACTACTCGTTATGTAACATTTTTAAGTGCAAAGGATAAGGAAAATAATGAAAGTGGTACTTGAAGGAAGTACACATATAGTTTAGAGTAATGAGAATATAACTTGATGCGACATAGCGATTCATGACATTGATTTTGCTAGAAATAATGTATAGATAAGTACTTTAAAAGACTTGGAATAAGGAAAAAAAGGATCTATAGAAAAAAAGTACACATAAATACTTTAAAGATGGTGGTGGGAAAGTTGGTGGTAATTTTGATGTTGACAAAGTAGCTAATGATTAATGATTTGTCTCAATTTTAAATTTTGTCATGTGATTTATGCTATAATGCAATTATTATCAGCATTAATATTTATTCTTATTTATTTAGCATTTGATTTATGTTTAATCATTTATATCATGGCTTATATTATAATTGAAATTTATGCAAAAATTTTATTTTATTTTCATAATGTATTTTAAGTCTTCTTTTTTATGACTATTGTCATTTGTGAGCACATTTACAACTTTTGAAAGTTACCTTATACAAGCTATAGAAACTTATATTGCTATGTTTCAGTTCTATATATCCTTTAGCGATTTTAAATAAAATAGCAAGTTGACAGCCTTCTTGCAATTCATATCATATAATATCATTTACTACTTTTGGATTGTAAACTATATTTTAAGCCAATTTGTCCCAACAGATGGTAAGGGAGAAAAAAAAACTTATCACAATAAAACTAAATATTCTATTAATGAAGCTTGATTTACAATTTTAATTTAATTTTTTATCCAATCTAAAATACCCTTTTATAGAAGTTATTACTTATTTAGAACTTATAAACCCATATAGAATTCAATAAGTTCCAAGGTGATTAGTGTAAGTTATTTATTGCTCTCTAATTAATACATTTATATTGCTTATTAATGTGAAATCTAGAAATATTTAAGTAAGGAAAGACTTAGATATTAAAGTAGTTGCAAAATTAAAATGATTACATAAAAATTGTCATATGATAGGATATCGTATCGATCATAATATTAATAGACAATTGGGAAACATTACTACCATTGAATAAAGGTTGGAAGTGGACTTATTTTATTCGCTAGATGAAGTCAGTGGTCACCTTATGAGTAAAGCTACTTAAGAATGCTTGAGTAAGTCTAAGGAGGAGGAGACTTTGGGGCAACTTTGGGATTAGATCTAGAAGACCTTGACTTACCTACACATCCAGATGTTACTTTGGAAAATTTTGATGGATGGTTTACCAACTAGGAATAAGTTGCATTCTAAAGGGATGGTGATGTATGCGATATGTCCATTATGTGGAATAGAGAACAAGAACATGATCTATTTCTTTTTCAACTATGAGTTTAATAAAGTTAGGTCGTCATCCTTTGGTTTTTAGGGAATGGACTTTAGAGATAGAGATGCAACCAAATAATGGTTAAAAAAAGAAATGAAATGGAAATGGAAGAAGTGGATAAGTCCTAAACCATCTAAACAATCCTTCATTTTGTTCTTTTTGTAGGGGATTTGGCCAGAACGAAATTATTGTGTGTTTTAAAGTAGCAATCCTACTTAAGAACATCGGAACCAGTAGGTTATAGCAGAATTATATAAATGGTAGATGATACACAAGGCATATAAGCTAGCAAATTGAGAGATTAGGGAGGTGAAGTAGGGTAGACTTGCGAGGGGGATAGTGAAGATAAATTGGGATGAAGTGATTAAGAATAAGAGGCTTTTGGGAGGTATTAGAGTTATTACGAGGAATCATGAGGGTCATGCACTCAATAGATTGTTGCGATAGATTTCTAATTGCTCTCCTTTAGAGGTGGAGCTAAGGGCATTATTTAAAGGGATGAATTGGGCTAAAAGATGTGCGTATAACAATGTTGTGATTGAATTTGATTCATAGGCGGTTGTAGGCTAGATCATGGGGAAAAATGTGGATATAAACATATGTCACCTAGCGATAGCTGGATATATTCAATTGTTACCTTATTTTGAAAATTTTAATTTATGTAGGGTAAACCATGATCAAAATAGGGTTGTTGATGCCTTGGTAAAGAAAGGACTAAAGATGCTACACTTGGAGTTTGGTCCTAATGTTCTAGCTTTTTTTTTTTAAATGTTATGCTTTTTGATGGATGTTTTGCTCAAATATCGACTAAGGGAAACTTTGAACCCAAATAACTGGCTTGTTACATTTTGTCCATTTTGTTGTTATATTGTTTTGTATTAGATGGACTTGGATGTTCTCAATTGATTGCTAAATAAATCATCCTTTTACCAAAAAAAAAAAAAAAGCGATATAGTCGCTAATTATATTGTAATGATATAGTTTGAAATCCCTTTCCTTTTTTATATATCATTTTTTGATTATATCATTAATGTATTTGCATAATTTTTTTATCTTATTTAATATAATTTCAGTTCTTTCTTATTATATTATGTTGTACTAGATAACTATTTGATAATTCGTTTTAAGTCATTTTTTATATCAAAATTATATATTTTATGTAATTTATTTATATTATATCTAATTTGGTGAAAAAAAACGTGCTATATATATATATATATATATAGAGAGAGAGAGAGAGAGAGAGAGAGATTTTGGCTATTTTTTGTCTCCCTTGAATACTCAATAAATCATATATAACAATTCATTCGTTTTTGAAATATGAACTTATATTACATGTAACAAAATTAAACATCGCAGTATAATACAAATTTCAAGCTTGTCATAATTACTAATCAAATCATGTGTAGGACTAGTGATTGAAAAACAAAAAAGAAAAAGAAAGAGAGAGAGATTAGTACACAAACAATATGAAAAATACACATAAGAAAAGAAGAGGTATATAGTTTATGTCATCTATAATCCCATCTGAATATTAAAATTATCTATCAAAATGACGAAGTAAGTGAAATTGAAAAAGTAACAGTGAATTGTATTGTAAACAAATGAATGCGATAAACAACATTATAGAGAAAATTAAAAAGTACTAAAACATAAACATATCAGGAGACAATAAACAACAGTAAAGTAAAAAACAAAGGGTATTAAATGAAAGCATAACATAAATGGATAAAGAAAAGGAAAAACTTACACTCGTCTTCACTAATTGGCTTAGCTATATTCACATAATAAAACATTTGATGGATAACAAAAAGATCATAGGAAATATGCAGTATCAAGTCACATATTTAGCCATTTCTTTACTTTGTCTTCTATCTCGTTTTTCATGTTGTTTTTTTGAATTTGAACTAAAAGCATAGACAAAACTCAAAAATAGGTGTCATGTTTTAGGTTACATATGAAGCATGACTATGAAACTATTTGAATTTATCTAATATCAATCAATGCATGATCCCACAATTTCTCCTAATTTCTCTTTAACTCCCTTCTTCTTGTCATTTCCATGCTTTTTCATCCATTATTTTACTTTTTATTATTTAATCTATAAAATTGTTGAATACACATTTTTCTTCATTATTTTCCTAATATAAGTATTTGCTTGCCATGATCTTTAAAAAAAAAAAAAAAAGAGCAATAATAAACTCTAGTAAGTGAAAATTAATGTATGTTATTTTTGCAACCTAATAACAAATTAGCACTACTCTCTATACTTTCTTGTTCTTGGTAGGTTTCATACATGATAAATATGAGTATTGAAAGCCTAGATACGTAATAATCAAACAAACTATGGCAAATTAATAAGAAAATTAAAATAAAAAAAGTAGCCAAAATGGAAAAGAAAAAAGATGAAAAAAATGATTAGGAATGAAAGAAGTGTGGTAGATTTTACCTCCATAAATTTTATTGGTTGTTTGGACATTATTATGAAGCTAAATAATAATATTAAAGATATGAAAATTATGAAAACAAAACCATTTAATACACTTTCACTTGAGAGAAAACTTTGAGATGCATCAGGAAGAACTAAAAAAGTTAAAATTTTAGTCTCGAAAGATACATAGATGACTCTAACTCAAAATACAGAAATATGCTCCACATGATAAGTTACAAATTCACCAAATAAAAAAAAGTCATCTATACATATTTCACTTAATTAGGGTCACAAAATGTTAATATCATCATAATTTTTTTAGCAATATCTCAAACATGAAATAAAAAAAGAAAAACAAAAACCCACATATAGAAACAAACATACAAACTACAATAATGTCAATGAAAATATGGAACATCAATTAACAAAACCTAGATCTCCAATTACAAACAATAGATACTCAAAATTTGTACAAACGCAAATTATATTCAATATAAAAAAAAAAAACTAAAAATGAAAAATCAAATCATATTTTATATCATGCTCTCTATTAAATATGAAAAATGTGTGAAATGAAACCAACTTTAGCGATATCCAATATTCTTTGGGCCTTTCTTATTTGTACTTTAATATGCTTGAAGCAATACTAGCCTTTATCTATAATGAGGAAATGCATAATCAAAGGCTAATAAACTAATAATAATTAAAGCTACACATCATTGTTGACCATATCAAATATGTTGATTAATTGATATCCCAATTTAAATTGTTTGTTATGAGAACATATAAGAGTTCATAATCTATGAACAGGTATAACTTTATGACAAACAAACTGCAAGGTGTTAAGCTTTAAATAACTATAGAGAGAAATAGATTTCTAACCATACTTATCCTTATTAGTAGAGCCTTGGAGAAAAATTTTTATAAATAATAACAAATTACACTATATTCAATACATTTGACTTGTGATGAAAGCATCATTGAGAGCATCAATTTTTTTCTTAGATGATAAATAAACTCAAATTAATAGGACAAAACACAATAGTGACTTTATATTGACAACCTTAATTTATTTGCATAATTGGCTCAAGGATGTTTACCACTAACTATAACCACTTTTCAAGGATTCAACATCTATAACTCATCTTGTTTCATATGATTCTCAATGTAAAATATATATGAATATAATTTAGAAAACTTGTTAATAGAAACTAAGGATATGCTAAATTTAAAAATTACCTGGTTAGTAATACTATGGAGGTTGTGGCATATCCTCTTTTAGTTCTCACCTAAGGCACGTAATTGGTGGATGTGGGGTGGCTAGAAGAATGGCAAGCATTAGTTATCCATGGAAGACCATGAAACAAAACAAAAAAAAAAAAATTAGAAAACAAACACTATATCTCATAATTAAAAAAATAATAATTACATGCAAGTATTTTTATTTTATTCCCAACACATACAAATACACATTGTACATAAGCATGCCTTGCACATAGTCACGCATTGTACATGGGACAAAAAAAAAAATGTTGGCATTGTTTATGGCAAGTTTGGAATGGATGCAATCTCCCAACAAAATCATCTTATTTTATATAGTTGACGTTAAAAAATGATTCATAAGAGATGAGCTTTCCAAATAAGTAGTAACTCATCTCTTATTCACTAGCATGATGCAAATGCATCAAAATCAATTGTGCATGACAATATGATAAATTGCTGATGAAGTCCATTTTTTTCATCCTATTGTACTAAACTAGGAAATTAAAGAGAGCGTAGAATCAATATCAATATTACTTACATTTAAGAATTTAATATCAAGGGAGATGGTATTGTGTTCTCTTTTCTTTTTTGACCTTGAGATAGTATTGTGCTCAATTAGTAGAATTCAAAAATTGAGAATACTTACAATAAGTTTAATCTGAAATCATTCAGCATTTAAAGTAACTTTGATTGACTTTGGAAAAAAACAAAACCTTAATTCATTCCTTGACAAAAAAAAAAAAAAAAAAAACCTATTACGATTAGTCCATTGGAATCCAACATTTCTTGTTTATATTATGGACCCTCCTTTGTCATTCATATCAAAACACAATATATAAACAAAATAAGAAAAAAAAATAGAAAATAAAAATTATTTCCCTTTCCTTTCTTCTTCACACAACACCATCAAATAAACCATTTTCAGTCTCCTTCTATAAATTTGTGATATTGAAATGACATTTTTCTTTTCATATATGATAACTCATATTTAGAAATGGAATGGACACGGAGAGAAGCTATTCCTCTTTTTCCACCATCAGTTCCTATTTTCCTCCATTACCTCATCATTGCTTATAATTGCCCTAAAGATTGAAAAGAAAAGGAAAAAAAAAAAAAATTTCATGAATCAATGTTTCCTGGATTTGCTCAACCTTATATAAAGAATAACTTTTTAAGAACATCATAGAAGGTTATAGAACATATAAAACCAACTTTATACTTGCATAACTACTTTGATGCACTCACTTCAGCCACGAAACAAAAAGGAAAACAAATATGAAAAAACAATCCATCTTATATAAACGAATATACACATGTACGTACTTATAATCTCAGGAGGAATGGTTGAACCTCTTCTCGAATAGTTGGATCAACACCCTGCAATAGCATTTGACATTTTAAACTTTTAATGAAATCATTAAAAATCTAATCTTGAAATAATCGTAAAATTTGTCATAACATAACAAAATAAATACTTAATGAGTCCTTAAGGAAAGATAAAACGAAAAAAAATAAATAAATAAAAAGAAAGATAAAACTACCATGGCAGTTTTTGACGCGAATCCATGCTTTCATGGTTCGATCCTGATGGTTGCCTTTGAAAATGATTCGGTGTAGATTTCTCAATGTATTGCAATTGGAAATAAAAATCGAGGCAAAGAGACTACGAGAGAGGAGAGAACAATAGTATCGTGTTTATGGACCGAGAACGTAGGTGAAAAGGGAGAGGAAGCAGTTAAGTCAGTAGTCATTGATCAATGGTGAATAGTGGTACGCGTTGGTACTATAGGTATTACGGTATGGAGTTGAATTTTTACTTTTGGCTTGATAATATTATATTTACATTTTTTTTGTTTTCAAATGGAGATTATACACATTATTCAAACTTTTATCCTAATATTGCACAATCTAGTTTAAAATTTTAATTTCGAAAATTTCGTAACTTATGACCTCATAGATAAGTTTATGTTAAATGAAAGTCAGATTTAAGTTTATTAATTAAACTAATAAAACTACCAAGTGCATCACTATTAGTTTTTTATTGAGGTAGATTAAGGTTTAAATCTCATCCTTTAAATTGTAATATAATTGGGAAAAAATGAAAAAAAAAACCTGTAAAAATAATTTTTCTACTATGTATTTACGTCTAAGAAATTGTAGTTAAACTGCATATGTTTTTTTTTTTTTTTTTAAGTTAAGATAAATGAATAGTATACCCAATGATTCAGTGCAGATGCGTGTAACTCGGACCGAGTACTTAATCCACTACTGGGAGTGAAAAATCTTCTCAAGAATGTTTTCTATTTCACACCATGTCCTCATCAGTCATCATCAGTTGAGCTAGACAAATTCCTTTCGTAATGCAGTGCACCAACTGACCTGTACACCTTAGACCCTGTTTATTGCGTGCAAATATGATGTTAATTTCTTTCCATTTACCCTTTTAAAATACTAATGTAACTAATGTATATAATTAATGATTGAAATTATAAAAAATATATATATAATATTATAATGATATCATAAAATTTTTAAAAACTCTAGATATTCAACGTGATTTATAAATTGAAAGAAATAATTGAGACGATCTAAATCCTGAATAAAAGGTGCTCGACACACTTTCCACTAGCATAAGAATTCCATTTAGTTTAAGTTTTATTTTATGGATTCCATAAATAATATAAATAAAAGGTAAATTTCTTTTTTAAGAAACTCAATATCTAAAAAATCAAAATTATCAACTATTAATTTATTAATTGAGGAAATTAAAAGAAAAAAAATCGAGAGGATTCAAATCCTAAATAAAGTAGTGAGCTTGTTAAAGAAGATAATTATTTCAAATGTTAATGTGGCATCTTGGAACCTAAAATGGGTTTAAATATTAAATATGGTTTTATGAATACCTATCATAACTAAGGAACACAGTTCTCTCTTCGTTCATTTTCTCTCTTCAAATGGAATGCACTTATAAAGTAAAATTTTTGTAAGTGCATTACATTTAAGAATTCGGCTTGCATTGCGTTCGTGCCATCTTTAAGAAAAAAAGATTCGCCGGCTTTACCGCATTGGTTCGCAAATATCACGGAAAGCACTCCTTTGACGTAACGTCAAAGTGCATGTAGTATCATGGTCTACGTTGCGAAAATAATTTTGATGGCCCAGAAGAAAAATTTAGAAGCGCCCTAAAACACGTATCCTAATACACTCAGTGTTAAATAATTCAAACTTGCTCTGTAGTGGTGTAGAATTCAAAACAGCAACAACATATAGATGGAAAAAATCTTGGAGAAAAGGAAAAATCTGCAAGATCTTTGAGCACCACACATACTTTTACAAAAGAGTAATATAATATTTGTGTTCAACAACCGTCATCAATTACTGACCAATCGTTAATAGAATAATCAACGGTTCGAATTGCCCTAAAATGGTTATAAATAGCCGTAAGAACACAATAATATTTATATACTCTTCATCCTAGATTGACAAAGAGTGAGGAATAGCCCTCCTTGTCTTCCTTCTCATATTCTTGAAACCAACTGAGAGTCCCCTTCATTTTTTTGTAATAATGGCTGCTCTTCCCGCCATATGCAAATATATTGTGATTGTCGCAATAATCACCTGCCATGAGATTCATACTTCTCATGGAAGGCAATTAAAATCAAATGATGAGAAAGCAAAAGGGTTGATCCCTCCTATTATGCCGGAGCCAAAGGTTGGTTTTGGCCAGACCAATGCAGCCAAAACCGAGGATTTCCACCCTAAAACACCTGGAATGAGTCCTGAAGCTGGTCATTCGGCTGTGACCGGAGAACCTTACAGTGGAGCAAAAGAAGAATCAATGAACAACTTCCATATAACAAAGACAGGTCACAGTCCTGGTGTTGGTCATTTATTCCAATCGAAGCATGCAGAACCAAAAATATGAATATATCATATCTTCTAAAACATAGTGAAGCATAACCACTTCAGCTTGATATTTCTGCGTCCTGTTTCATAAAGTACTTGTAATATGTCTATTTCATTGTTTATCCAGCTGGTAGTTGTCTCTTAAGGGAAACTCAAGTTTGGCTCTATTTCATTTATCCATAAGTAAATGAAAGAAGCCTCTAGCAATGTAAACATATTGTTGTTGTGTTGAATAAAATAATTTCTTTTGACAATACATCATTCATGTAGAAAATTATATATTAGTAAACGATTATTCCATTAACCATGGCATGGGTTATACCGCAAAGACGAATTTGCGTTATAAGTTGTGAGAGGTGTTGTATTGCCACCTTGGATCCGTGTTTCAGTTTCCTGTTTCTAGCATACTAAAAATTGATTTACTTGGAGAGGTACTTTCTTTTTTTTTTTTTTTTTTTTTTTTTTCTTTTTTGTTTTTCGTTTTTCAATCCAACTATCACATATTACAATTTTGGGAGAGAAGGAATTACACCAAATACATCCTGTTAGGAGAGTGTTTGTACCACTGTACTGTAACGAGCATATTTACTCATGCTTATTATGAAGATATCAATCTAGAAGCCAGCAATGAGAGAGAGAGATAACACTTTGTATGGAAATACCATTAAGGCGATTTAATAGTAGACTAAAAGGTGTATTCTCTCTTTTTCTCCCCATGATTTGAGTATTGTGTGCAATATTATTTTATATTTCTTAGTTTCTTTTTTTTTCCCATTATATATATATATATATTATTTTATTGTACCGTTCTATTTAATCAACTAAATCAAATTACAAAGATATTACAAGCATTCATTATGCATAGACTTCACAATATGCTACTCTTTCTATCTATCCTCTCTATAATCTAGATTAATACAGATCTACATAATACAAATGCACTTGTCTCAATAATCAAATAATAAATAAAAGTTACAAATTACTAGTGAGAACAATTTATAAATCTCAATTAATTTTGCTCTAAAGAGAAATAATGATTGTTGTATTGTTTGCTTTGATGCAAATTTTTAAAAAAGTATCCAAATGACTTTCTATGACTTTTTAGAAAGTAGATTCTGATTAGAATTCTTTTTGTGTAGTGAGAACTTTTTTTAGAGTTGTTAAAAAATAATGTTTTGAATCATTTCTCTTTTTATAATGAAATCTTCCAATGGTTAATTTAAAGATTATCTTCATTTTTATATTTATCAAACCGTTAGTTGTTAAAGATAATTCTTTAGATATCTTGAGAAGATCTCAATCATTTAAAATTCAAAAACAACTCTTTTTATCTTGTTTAGATCAAATATACTGTAATCTATAACCACTAGATAAGATCCTAATTTGAATTTGTCGAGGTGATATGCTTTATTAGCAACTTCTAGATAAGACTCATATTCAAGAATTGAAATTCCATAAAATCTGAATTAACCTTATCTTTATCCTAATCCATATTTGTGCATATGTTGATTTATGAAAAATTAATTTGTTGAAAAATCCCCATGGATCTTGGTATCATCTTAAGTGAAATGAGATTAAGTATATTTTCCTAATACATTTAATCTAGTAGAGTTAAGCTTTGTTGAATTCAAATATGATATTAAAATTCAACGTCATATATTTCCATATCAACTCTCTGAATGACCTTCTAAAGAGTATCAGTTCTTCCTTTCTTTGAAATTTTTGAACAAGCTTCTGAAGTACTATACCATTTCTACTTATAAAGCTTTTGAAATACTTTTTGAAAAATTCCAAAATATTTTCTGTTTCAATCATGTCAGACCTTCTGAATAAGTTTCTGAAAACAACTTAGTTTTGCAAATTTAAACTTTTTGAGAACCTTTCGAATGCTTGCAATCTTAATGATTCACTAGCATTTATCCTTTTTTGTTATCATCAAAATATATAAGGAATATCTTATATTCTCTCCCTTTTTGTTGATAATAAAAAAATTATCATAAAACTAAATGCAAAAATAAAAAAAAATGCACTCACATTATCATTATGTTGTGCAATGTGTAGACCACAACTGTTTTTGGTTTTTCTCTCCCCCATTTTTGTTATCATCGTTGATTAATATACTATGAAGTCATTAATAAATTGCCCCTTAAACTTTATAGAATATGCAGAATGATTAAAAAGATAATAGAAATAAAAGATCATATTGCATTGATTAAAGAAAATATCATAACCAAGTCCAGAGATAACATAAATGATAAGAAACAAGTCCATAGAAGGAATGAAACAAAATATCTTAACATAATTTAGCTAAAACTGAAATACTAAACAAGAAAAAGAGAATCACAAAGATAATTATTTTTTAGCTCTTTTTGTTTTCTTCTTAGCACACAGTTTGAATCTTTCTGAATAGGTTATCAGAGCTTTGCTAGGAGATAGAGTGGCTTCAAAACATGTTGTGATAGATGAAGTTGGTTCTTTGCTTTTGTTAGAGGATGGTGTGTTCTATGTAAGAGTAGGTGGAGAGACTTCTTTTATGGAAACCATAGAGATAGTTTCTGTATTTTCTTCTAGAGTTGTTTGTTCTTCAAGATTGAGAATAGGTGTAGAAACTTAAGGTGTCTTATCAAGTGATTGTAGAGAGATGATAGGAATGGTATTCGAAGCTAGAATAGGGATGGAATTAATCTGATCCATTGGTTGAATAGAAACAATAAAAAGATTAGGTTCAGGTGGTGTGAGAGGAGTGTTTGAAATAGGAATAGATGGTTTAGATGCTTCAGCTGGTTGAGTTTGTGCAGGGTGTTCACAAAAAACAAGAGGATAAGCTTGGTCATCAGTTGTTGGATTTGATTTAGTAACAGTTTCTTTGACCCATACTTTGAGTAAGTCTTTCATTCTAGTAATTTGATCCCTGACTATCTTTATTGCAACTTCCTTGATTCCTTCAAAAAATTGTTAAACAAAAACTGAGCTTTCCCTTTGTTTGTAGTGAACTGACTGTAGCTTTGAACTATCTGAAGCTGACCCAGTTGGTTCTTTAAATTCAATGCCACTTGATCTTCTAAACAATTTCCCTTTCCTTTTTGGTTCCTTTTCAGTTGGTGCCTTTCCTCTCTTCCTTTTCTTTTCATAGCCTTTTTCTTCAATTATAATGACCCTTCTTCTCAAATTTGAGGGATGAACAAAGATTCCTCCATTATGTGAATGCCAAAGCTTGTCATTCACATAAATCTCCATCTATTTGAAAATTCTTTCACCTAGTTTAATAGGGAAAAAAGGTTAACTCACTTCTACTGAAATTTTCAATATTTTGAATCTAAGTAGAGTCATTAACACATTTCCATATGGCCTCAAATCCTAATGCTGCCATATGTATGGCATCATGAGTTTCACAATACCTATCTTCCTCTTCCCTATCATTGCCAAAATAACTAGTGCATCTACTCTAGTTATAGAGGTTGCATTGCCCTTTTTAGGCAATACAAATGAGTTGATAAATTTATGTAAAATTCTAACCAATAACTTAAATTTAGTACTAAAGATATCTCTTCTTGTTCCCAACTCAACTCCATCATTTAATTATGTGAATAAATTTTCCTTAGTTAATTGGACAAAGCTCCGATCCTCATGTATTTCTTTAATGTTGAAGCATTTTAAAATGTCATTCTTAGTTATTTCTATCTTTTGGCTTAGTAGAACTGACTTCCATACTTCCTAATTCTTATTATCAAGCTTCCTATAGAATTAATCTACCAATTCTCCATATGTCACTCCATGCATGTCAACTAGACCATTTAAACTCAATACATTCAAATAGTCATTTCAATAAAAACCGTTCTTATCAAAGAATTCTAAATCAAAATAAAATGAATATTTGATTGAGAGATTTTTACCTTTTATTATGCATCTCTTCTTGAGTTTGTCTTTTGATTTGAATGAGGGAATTGGAGTCTTTACTTTCGAAAACTTTTGCACATTCTTAGAAGCTTTTGATGTCTTCTTTACTAGAGTAGCAACCTTAGACTTTCGTTGAGTCTTCTTTGGTTTAGGTACAAGGGGTTGGTCAAAAGATTTCTTTCAAAAACTTCTTCAAATGATTTAGCTATGGGATCGGCACCTTCAGATTTAGTAACTTTTTTAGATGAACTAGATTCTTGAACATCCCGTTCAGCCTTCTGATTAACTTCCTAAATTTGTTCTAAGCGTACCTTAGAGGCATTCTTTTGATTCACTTCTTGAGCAACTTCTTCCAATGATTCATCATGAAGTTTTAGGGTTAAGCTTTTTTCAAATGAATCTTGGTGTGTTTTAGAGAGTGGATTAGGTTACGAGTTTATAGTAATGGTAGTGTCCATCTCTTGTTCATCAAGAACGATGGGATTCTTAGGATCATTTTGAATTTTGGATTTAACCCCCTTAGCTGCAATGCAGGTAGATTTTCTAGGTGCCATGGAGTTTGATTGAAAGAAAAACATAAGAGAAGAATAGGAGAAGCTTGATGAAGTGAGAAAAAAAAAAATAGTTTGAGGCTATTATAAGATGTAAAGAATTGAACTGCCAATGTTAGTGGCTTTTAACCATAAGAGAGTGAATTAGCTTAATGGATCCACTAAAGAGGATTTTGTAGACCCACTAAGGATGTACAAAGGCACTAAATTTTTTGTGTCTAGCAAATAAAGGAAAACTTTGCATGTGATAAAAAAAAATATACAAACAAAGAAAATTAATAAGAATGCTCTCTAAATTAACAGAACGGATTACAAAGACCTAACCCATTACAAATAAATTCAAATCTTAATTTATCGAGAGGCTTAGTAAAAATATCAATAAATTGATATTCAGTTGAAACAAAATCAATACTTACATTATTATTTACTACATGATCACGAATAAAATGGTGCCTTATTTCTATATGTTTTGACCTTGAGTGATGAACTGAATTTTTTGTCAAATTAATAGCATTAGTATTATTACATTTTATGGGTATATTTTTATAACTTATTCCATAGTCATCCAATTGTTGTTTTAACCTAAGTATTCGAGCACAACAATTTCTAATGGATACATATTTAACCTCTATAGTTGAAAGAGCAATCAAATTTTGTTTCTTGGAAGACTAAGAAACTAACTTATCTCCTAAGAACTAACAAGTTCTTTAGTTCTTGAAGTACTCTTCTTATCTACTTTGCAACCTGCATAGTTAACATTTGAATATCCCCTGAGATAAAAATTTTTACTCTTAAGATATCAAATTCTCAATTTTGCAATACTTTTTATATATTTAAAAGTCTTTTTAACTGCAATTGAGTGTGTTTTAGTTGGTGAACTCTGAAATCTAGCACATATACAAGTATTGAACAAAATATCAAGGTATGAAGCAATTATATATAATAAAGATCCAATTAAACTTTAATAAAGTTTTTCATTTACCTTTTTGTCATTATTTGTGATGTCAAGTTTTGTTGAGGTACTTATAAGTATTGAAGAATCCTTGGTATTCTCAAAATCAAATTTTTTCAATATCTATATAGTATACTTCTCTTGGTGAATAAATATTCTATTATCTAATTGTTTGATTTGTAATCCTTAGAAGAAGTTTAATTCACCCATGAGTAACATCTCAAATTTTGCTTGTATTAAACTTGAAAATTCTTAGCAATATATTTCATTAGTTGCATAAAAAATAATGTCATCAATATAGATTTATACAACTAGCATATGTTCTCCATGGTGTTTTATAAAAAGAGTAGTATTTACTTTTCCTCTTTGAAAGTCATTTTTAGTCAATAATTGACTTAATCTATCATACTAAGCATGAAGAGCTTGATTAAGTCCATATAAAGCCTTTTTTAACTTATTTACATGATTTGATTTGAAGGGATCTTCAAATCCAGAGGGTTGATCAATATACACTTTTTTTTTTTTATGAATCCATTAAAATAAAAACACTTTTTACATCCATCTAATACAACTTAACATTTTTCAAACAAGTAAAAGCATGTAATAATTTTATTTCTTCTAATCTAGCAATAGGAGCATAGGTTTCATCATAGTCTATTCCTTCTTCTTGTGAATAGCCTTTAGCAACTAACTGTACTTTATTTCTAATTATTTTTTCAGGTTCATCCAGCTTGTTCTTAAATACCTATTTAGTTCTAATAATTGACTTGTTTTTAGGTCTTGGAACTAAACTCCAAACTTGATTTCTCTAAAATCAACTGAGTTCTTGCATGGCTAAGATCCAGTTACTATCATTTAAAACTTCATCTACTAAATGAGGCTCACTTTTAGATATAATAGCAAAATGATTTATAAAGTTTTGCAAGCTTGATCTTGTTCTTATTCCAGATCTAACATTACCAATTATAAGCTTTAATGGATGATTAGTTTTAAATTTTAAAGTTGATGGTAGAGTATGAAAGAGTTCAAAACCTTCTAACTTATCTTCTGGATGTGTTTCAACAAACCTTGTATTAGTTTCTAAAGTACCTTCAAATTGAGGTTTTATTTTGGATTCATCTAGCCTCCTTGAAGCTTCTGAAGTGCCTTATGAAGGAGGTTCTGTCTTACCTTCTTCTGAATTAGGACGTACTATATTCTTTTTGTTTGAAGCAAATGGAATTTTATCGTCCGATTCTTCATGGATTGTTTCTTCAATAAATTTAACATTTATTGATTCTTCCACGACTTTTGTTTCTTTATTGCATACTCAATATGCTTTTGAGTTCAGAGATTAGCTTAGAAAGATGACTTCATCTGCTCTCTCTTCAAATTTTCCTAAAACTTTTCTTGTTTTCTTAGCAAAACACTTATAACCAAATGTGTGAAAATATGAAACTATAGGTCTCCTTTCTTTGCAAATCTTGTAAGCAGTTTTATTTGTCAAAGGTTATACATATACTTGATTTATGATATAACAAGCCGTTGAAGCAACTTATGCCTAGAAATGATCAGTTATATTACTTTCATTAAGTAAAGTTCTCGTCGTTTTTTCAATAGTCCTGTTTTTGTGTTCAACTATTCCATTTTGTTGTGGAGTATAGGGTATGGAAAAATTATGAGTGATGCCTTTTTTTTTTTTCACAAAATGAAATAAAATCTGAGTTTTCATATTCCTTGCCATGATCAGTTTATAAGCTAACAATGGAGAGGCCTTTTTCTTTTTCAACTCTTTTTGAAAAAATTTCGAAACTTTTAAAAATATCACTTTGATAACACAAAAATAAGATCTAAGTAAATCTAGAGAAATCATCTACTATAACAAGTCCATACTTATCTCTTCCTAAACTTAGAGTGCGAGTTGGATCAAATAGATCTAAATGCATTAATTCTGAAGGTCTTTGAGTAGAGATAATCTTTTTACTCTTATGGGAAGATGAACTCATTTTATTCTTAAAACAAGTAGCACATTGAAAATTCTCAAGAGTATGCAGTTTAGGTAAGCCTAGGATTAAGTTCTCTAATTGTTGAAAATTCACATGTCCTAATCTTTTATGCCAAAGCATAGCATTATTATTCACTAAAATAAAATAGCTTTCAAATGATACTTTAGATGGTTTAAATAGATAAACATTCTTCTTTTTGAAACCTTTAAACAGCTGAAATCCATCCTTGTTAAAGCCAACACATTTATCATGTTCAAAAACTATTTCATACCCTTTATCACATAACTGACTTATGCTTAATAAGTTATGTTTTAATCCTTTAACTAACAGCATATTTTTAATTGAATGAGATGTCAAACCAATTGACTTTATTGCAATTATTTTACCTCTACCATTGTCACCAAAATTCACATAACCATCTTCCTTTCATTCCAGATTTATGAACAACGAAGCATCACTGGTCATATGTCTTGAACATCTACTGTTAAGATACCATGTTCCTTTTATCTTAGCTTCATAATCTTACATACAGCAAAGTATAATCAAGTCTGTTTACGAACTTAGCGAAGCTTGGGTCCATGAAAATTCAATCTCGTGTTTTGAATTGAACCTTGATTATTATTGAGCTTGTATTTTTTGTAAAGCAATATTTCTCTATAAGACTTGTTTTATTATAAGGAAAATAAGCATAAGGTTTTTGCTCAGTATACTTGTTACTTACCACATTGTTTTGATTTGGATTCTTTTTGAAAGACCCTTTGTTCAAACTTATGTTGTACCCTTTAAAGGGATACTTGTTGTTATTTTGTGAGAACTTTTTATTGTACTTTTGGATAGGTTCAAATGCTTTGTTGTTTTCCTTACCTTTGATCATTTCTTGATTTTCATCCTTTGATTTAACAAATACTATTTCTTTCTTTATTTTAGATGTTTCTCCAAATTCGAAACCTAGTCTAGATTTTGAATTATTTATCCTTTGGCTAGAAATTAACATCTATAACTTCTTATCACTTTTATCAAATTTGAGGAATGTATTCTTAATAAACATGGATAAGTCTTCTACACGATTCTTCAAATTCTTAATTTCTTCTTTTAGAATAATATTTTCATTGACTAAGGCTTCATGGGCAATATGCAACCCTTTAAAATCATTTTTCAAAAAATCATTTTCGTTTGCTAGCAGTTTATTAGCTTGATTAAGTGCATGCTTTTCGGTTTTCAATGTTTTACTTCAGATTCAAGCTTAGATACATTGTTACTCAACTTAAAAAGAGCTTTGAGTTTGTTAATTGACACATATATCATTAGGTACTTCTAAATCAAAATCAAAATTAGTTTTAGAATCTACCTCAAAGAGTGCCATAAGACACAAATTTGCTTCCTCGCATTCTTCTGAATCTTCTAATTCAGTTTCTAAATCTTTCAAGTAACTTAATGTTGCCATTAGAGATTTGTGTTTCTTCTTGAATTTCTCCATTTTCTTAATTAACGTGGGGCATTCGTATTTAATATGTCCAAGCATCTTGCATTAATAGCAAATAATCTCCTTTTTAAACTTTTTCTCCTCTTTTTCTTCAATTGCCTTTCTTGCATCAATAGACCAATCCTTATTAGAAGTAAATCTTTTAGTAAACATTTTCTTACCCTTTTACATGAGCCATTTATTGAGCTTTCTAGCTAAAAGTGTCACATCCTCATCATTTTCTTCATATGAATCTTCTCCTTTTGACTTAGTATCTATTTCTTTAGCTTTGAAGGCTACAATCCTTTTCCTTGTATCTTCTAAAGTACTTTCTAATTTGAAAAAATCAGTTTCATATGCCACAAGCTTCTTGCACAGTTGACTTAGAATTAACGTTTTTAGATCACAAATTTCTTTTACGGCAGTTTACTTTGCATTCCAAATTTTTGAAAGAATCTTTAGCATCTTGCATACCATATCTACATCACTAATAATTTTGTCAAGAGAAGATAGTTCATTAGTTATAGTAATAAATCTACTAAAAGTGTCTTTGATTTCTTCACTAGGTAGAATTCAAAATATTTCATATTGTTAAACTAGTGAGTTGATTCTTGTATCCTTGATTGTTTTTGTGCCTTCATAGGTTTACACCAAAGTGTCCCAAATGTCTTTAGTTGTTGCAAAAAAAAAAAAGAAATTAGATAAAATTCTGATCGTACAATAGTACTCAACAAAAGATTCTTAGTCTTTGAATTGAGCTCTGCTTTGGTGATATCATCATTAGACGTAATGTTGGTTAGAACTTTGAGATTTCTTACATAAATAATTTACCAAGCCTGATAATTTGATGTCTTCACAGAAGTCTTCACCTTAAATATCCAATATAGCAAGTTAGTTTCATTAAAAAATGGTGCCTTGCTAAGCTGAACTATTAAACTATCACTTGATTCACTTATGATCTTGAACTCTAGAAGATATTAAAGTGAGGTTTTGGTACCAATTGTTGGTTTTGTATAAGATATTGATAGGGGGGGTAGGTGTTAATTGATATCTTTAAATTTTTGAAAAACTTTTTCGATATAAGAAAAATAAAATTATCTCTCTTAACAACATATAATGGTGAATAGTAATATTTTAATAATTCAATACACAACAATTAATAAAGCAAATTAAAAGAGCAAGGAAGGAGAATATCGGGCTCAAGATTTATAGAGTTTCGACCTTTTACCTATTGCTTTCTTCTAGATTTACTGTTAGGGACCTAGTCTACTTCATCGATGCCGTTTCACTTGATCCACTAAATCAAATCACAAAGAGATTACAAGCATTTGTTATGTATGGACTTCACAACACTCTATTATGCCTATCTATCTTCTCTATAATCTAAGCTAATATAGATCTACAAAGTACGAATGTATTTATCGCAATAATCAAACAACAAATAAAAGTTATAATTTATCAGTGAAAACAAAAATACAAATCTCACTTAATTTCGCTCTAAAGAGAAATAACAATTGTTGTATTGCTTGCTTCGGTGTAACTTTCTAAATAAGCATCTAAATGACTTTTTGTGACTTTTTAGAAGGTAAAATCTTATCAGAATTCTTTTTGTGTAGTGAGAACTTTTTTCAGAGTTGTTAAAAAATGGCGTTTTGAATCCTTTCTCTTTTAATATTGAAATCTTCCAACGGTTTATTTGAAGATTATTTTTACTTTCGTATTTATCCAACTGTTAGTTAAAGATAATTTCTTAGATATCTTGAGAAGATCTCGGTCATTTGAAATTCAAAAACAACTCTCCTTATCTTGTTTAGATCAGATATTCTTTGATTCATAACCACCAGATAAGCTTCTGATTTGAATTTGTCGAGGAGATATGCTTTATCAGCAACTTTTGGATAAGATTCGTATTCAAGATTTGAAATTCCACAAAATCTGAATTAACCTTATCCTTATCCGTATTTATGCATATCTTGATTTATTAAAAATTAATTCACTAAAGAATCCCCATGGATCTTGGCACCATCTTAAGTGAAACGAAATTAAATTTATTTCTCTAATACATCAAATCTAGTGGAGTTAGGCTTTGTTGAATTCGAGTCTAATATTAAAATTCAACGTCATATATTTCCATATCAACTTTCTAAACAACTTTCTGAATGACCTTCTAAAGAGTATCATTTCTTCCTTTCTTGGAAGTTTTTGAACCTGCCTTTGAAGTGTTATACCACTTTTACTTATAAAGCTTCTAAAATACTTTCTGAAAAATTCCAAACTATTCTCTTTTTTTCAATCATGTTAGACCTTTTGAATAAGTTTCTGAAGACAACTTAGTTTTACAAATTTAATCTTTCTGAGAACCCTTTTAAATGCCTGCAATCTAAATGATTCATTAGCATTTATCCCTTTTTTATTATCATCAAAATATATCAGAGATATCTAACACATTGGTTATATGAATGGCTCATGATGCCATTTGGTTTATCTAATGCTCCAAGCACACTTACAAGGTTAATGAACCATGTGCTGTGGAAGCAAATGAGGAGATTTGTTGTGGTCTATTTTGATGATATCTTAGTATATAGTCCCGATCTATTAGGCCATGTGAATCATCTTTGAACTATTTTTAAAGTGCTACAAGTTGAGAAATTACGTAGGAATTTAAAGAAGTGTTGCTTTTTACAAGAAGAGGTAGTATTTCTTAGGTATGTTGTCGGTAGTGGATGCTTAAAAGTGGATGAGGAGAAGGTTCGAGCTATTGTGGAATGGCCTATTCCAACCTCTTGTATAGGTGTACAAAGCTTCCATGGCTTTGCATCTTTCTATCGCAACTTTATTTAGAACTTTATTTTGTTGCAACACCCTTTACTGAGCTCTCTAAGTAGTATATTAAATTTCAATGGGGAAGTACTATCTTTGCTAGATTTCAGCAAACTCTTTGGGTTAGAATGTGATGCATTTGGCCTTAGTATAAGAGAAGTTCTTATGTAAGATAGTCGACTTATTGCCTATTCCAATGAGAAACTCAAAGGATCTACTTTGAATTACTCTGTTTATGAGAAAGAGCTATATGCACTTGTTTAAGCTTTGTAAAGTGGCAATGTTATTCAATGCTAAGAGAGTTTGTTGTATATACCAATCACCAAACACTGAGGTTTCTGAAGAGCCAACTAAAGCTGTCTAAGCGACAAATCAAGTAGGTTGAATTTAATGAAGGAATTTCATTTGTTATTAAGTATAAGTAAGGAAAAGCAAACATTGTAGCAAATGCCCTATCTAGGCAGTACATGATGTTTTTTAATCTGTAAACAAGACTAATCGGTTTTATAAGTATCCAAGAGTAGTATCTAGAGGATTTACATTTTAGTCCAATTTATGCCCAGTGCATGACTACTTCATTAAGGATGGTTACTTACTTAAAGCTAGAAAACTATGTGTGTCGACTTGTTCAATTTGAGAGTTGCTCATCAAGGAAGCCTATGGTGAAGAATTGTAAAGACATTTTAGAGAGAGAAGAACATATGAACAAATGAAGCTAACATTTTATTGGCCTATAATGTTGTGAAATGTGTAATCTATAAAGTGGCTAAAAGCCAAGTTGTACAAGGAAAGGCTATGCCATTTCCTATGCTAACTAAACCATAGGTTGATCTGAGTATGAACTTTGTCCTCGATTTACCCAAACAACATGTTAGAAGGACACTGTGATGGTAGTAGTCGACAGATTCAACAAGATGGCACATTTTGTACCCTTTAATAAGATTAACGATGCTTTGATTATTTCTTTTCTATTTTTGTAGGAGATCGAGAAGTTTCATGGAGTTCTTCGAAGTATAGTGTTTGATAAGGACCCAAAATTCTTTAGTCACTTTTGAAAGACCCTGTGGCACCAACTAAAACCAAAGTTACTATTTGGAACCTCATGCCATCCACAAACTAATGATCAAATAGAGGTTGTCAACAAAACATTAGGATCCCTACTTCAAGCTATTATTAGAAGAAACCAAGTTGATTGGGATTCTTGCTTACCCATTGTAAAATTTGCTTACAACAGATCTATTCATAGTACATAGGCAAGACTACATTCGAAGTCATTTATAGTTTGAAACCGAAGCTACCACTTGATTAGGTACTAGTATCTAGAACCAAACAAGATGATCCAAGAGCTAGAAACCAAGTTAAAACTCTATAGCAAATCTACTAGAATCTTTGAGTAATTGACCCAAGTTGTGGAGAAGTGAGCATGAGGAAGCTAAGAGAGAAGGGAAAAAAAGCTGCTCCAACCAGGAGGTCTTATGTGGTTGCATCTCAACAAGGAGAGGTTTCTAAACAAGGGAAAGAATAAGTGCTCACCCCAACTTAAGGGACTTTTCAAAGTGCTTAAAAAGATTAATGATAATGCTTACAAACTCGTGCTCCCTAAAGGGTATAGAGTTTTTTATGTCTTCAACATTGCTGACCTAAATCTATTTATATCTAAGGAAGACACCGTAGTACAGGACTCCAAGGATTTGATCCCCAATACTAAATGACTTGGAGGGAATGATAGAAATCAACCTTCAAGACCCCTTACACATTCCTAAGCAAAAGTTTGGCTAACTTAACCTATTAAATCCTTAACTATCAACCAAGTATTGAAGAAGCCAATTGTAGAGATGAATTATTTGCATGTTAGAGTTATTGAAGCACATAGAGTATTGTCCTAACATCAAAACAAGGTTAGGCCAAGCTATTTAGAAGCCTAAAACCAACCTTCCTGACCTATTCTATGGATTGCTCATAACTATAAGTCCTAAACTGTTGAAGTGAGTTCTTTGAGCTGTCTAAGGAACTAGAAGCTACTAACCTTACCTCAACGCATTAAGGTTTGTTATGCATCGAATATTTTAGCCTCTCTCCTAAAAATATGCGTCTTACGACTCGTAAATGGCCAACATAACATAAGATATTCTCTTTCTAGAAAGATTACTAGATTATGCTTTTCCATTTGCAGTGTTGTTGTGTATAGCATCTTATGCTTTTTAGTTACTATGAATGTTGATGTAACCTTAAGACTTTAAGTATAAATAACTATTATAACATTTATTGTAACAAGATTCCTTCCTTATGGTTAATAAAATTATTGAGTCACTTCTCTACTCTTTGTTGAGAACCCTAACCCTAGCTTATATAAAGCCCTTAAACAATGCTTGTGTGGGGAGTGACCCATTTCCTTAGACCATTGAGTTACATCTAACAAGACTTTGGTCATGAGTGCTTGAGTGGTACATCACATTTTATAAGAAGCTCATGTTTGCTTAACTTTTACCTAAAAATCTACCCTAACCCATCTCTCTTTTCTTCAATAGTTCTTGAAGGACCTATCCATGCTTTGGTAAGACCTTATCAATGGCTCACATTTGTACTAGTGTTATGTTGCTAACCAACGTATCACATCACTTGTGGAGAGTACAAAATTCTTGAGATTTGATATTGTTGATATGTTCACTAATGCATAAATGTTGACTTGATGAAAGGATTATGGAAGTAAAATGGGTTTACATAAAGGATCGGATAAGAATTTTAATTAAACAAGTAAGTGATCAAGACTTCTTAATTCGATTTTTTTTTTTATTTTTTTGTGTAGAAACTTGAAAATTAGAAATTCAACTATTGTAAAGAGTGTTATTTAGTAGAATAATGGTATGCTAAGAAGTAGGTTTAGAACTAAGGAAGTAGGAGAAGGATTTCAATTTGAATTTATGTTCTTCAAAGAAGAGGAAATTTGGAAGCATGTGAATACATGGAGTATCAACTAGTTGGTCCATTTGGAACCGTAACTTGATAGAGGAAAAAGGCCAAATTGACCTACTAGTATTGCAAGGAACTAGCTCGATGATTTGTAAACAAAATGATTGCTTTTTCTTGGTTTTTATCAACTTAACAACACTCCATTAAACCAATTGAACAATATTCTCCTACATTCGTATAATATTCTAATTTCTCCACTTAAGTGATTATACTTCTTAACTTTTTATAAATTAAATCCATTTTTCTCAAAATTAAACTAAAATAAAATATTAAATAAAAGAATAACTACAAACAACTCGTAAGAGATGTAAGCAAGACATAAACCAAAGTAATTGTAGAAGATCTTCCAACTTGAGTATAGATTCTAATACTTAGTAATTTGTAAAACTTCTTAGTCAAGATCTAGTAAGAATCAAGTATTACTTAAGTTAATTATACCATACCATTCTTATAGGTTCTACATGTATAGGTTAGTGATAAATGAATATAATCCATATTCGTAATGTAATTGTGTTAAGTGTGTATAATTAGTGCTAAGGGATCGAGAGTATAGGTGATCTTGAGATGGCATCCTAATGATCCATATGTGGTGTGTTATCTTGAGTGGAGTTGCATATTGAAGGAATTTTAGTAGGTTCCAAGTAAATAATCTGACTCCATGATGTTAGGAAGTACATAACACCCTATAATTATATATATGTGTATGTTGTTTTCTTTTTTTCTTTTTTTTTGTGGGGGCTAAAGCTATGTTACATGTTGGACTCAAATCAAAAGATAGTAAATAAATATCTATGCATTTATTAAGGCTATTTTGCTTATGGATTATTAATTAATTGTGTAATCATGCACATGTGAATTAGGTATTCGATATACTAAGCATTTCGCTCACTCTTTAGGAACTTTGTTTTTTTAGATGCAGTTACCTCAAGTGACAATGACCTTTATAATGACTTAGGCTACAACATGGTGTGTGATCTGGGAAACAATGTGGACTAATGGTATTATAAGTAGTAGTTAGAGTGGCATACGCTTAGCATGTTTGTTGTGTTAGTGTTGGTTGATGTTGTATTTAGAGATTTAACTACATGGATTGTTATGTTAGATGTGATATTGTCTTAGTTTCCTTTATTTATTTGTTTATATTATGTATGAGCTACTTAGACTCTAACTATGGGATTCGATGATCAAGGTTTGATATTGTTTAGCGAGACTTACATGAGTTGCATTAATAGTATGCATTCGATGTTATATATTGTATGATTTGTATGGATTATGTGTTAATTGTTGATATTATAAATAGGTTATGAGCCTTCACATGTCAATACTTACTAGTACTACGTAGTGGACTATAATGTTTCGGGTTTTGGAGTATTATGGATTGGTACACTTCCTTTCCCAATTTTGGTATACATTTTGGTTCATTGTTACTACCCTCAAACTATAAGTGATCTTAGAAGCATGCTTAGAGTTATACCTTAGTGACACTCCCTATTTTGTTTGGGAGGGGGTAAGGTGGGGTGGGGTGGGGATATGTGATTGTGATACCCATGTAATAAAGTTTTACATGAATTGTGGGAGAGAATCAATATTGCTTTTTAAGGCCGTAATAGTGAATATCTTATAAACATTAATTGGAATCTTTTGGGCCGAGGGTGAAAAAGACCCATTAATAATTGTTAACTTAGTTATTCATAACTTTTGACTTCGGGCGTTACGTGAACCTTGCAATTGTTCATATGAACATTTATTTTCAAGCTTGATCTAATTATTCTTAATGATTTTCACTAATTTAGACTTTGCAAGATATCTCTCCTTACCTTCCCCATTCCTTTTACGTTTCTTTTTTACTAACTCCATCTAAAGTATAAATTTTTCTTTTGAGTTTCCATGCAAGTTTTGCCATGGAGACATAATTGCACTTCCAAGTTCTAGATGCCAACAGCATGTTTCTCTTTAGAGATGTAACTTTCCTTTAAGTAACAACATGAAACTTCTTATCAACCAAAAAAAAAAGAAATTTCTTATTTGCCAAAGGGTTCAAGAAAAGTCTCTAATTTCCAACTTTCTATATTTACATATGAATATGCACATATATATGCATATGTATGTATATGTCTAGAAATATGTTTATGTATGTGTATATGTCTATATACACATATGAAT
This sequence comes from Lumnitzera littorea, assembly GCA_024138015.1. Taxonomy (NCBI): domain Eukaryota; kingdom Viridiplantae; phylum Streptophyta; class Magnoliopsida; order Myrtales; family Combretaceae; genus Lumnitzera; species Lumnitzera littorea. Next base: position 44,081,038 of record JAMXBB010000009.1, read on the forward strand.
ATGTATATATGTATGTAGGTATATATGTAGACTATATTCTATGTTTTTATCTTCCAAAGTTAGAAATTAGAGTATTTACAGTATATATAGAGAAATAACTCAAGGTTTCACTTTTATATACAAGCCTACTCCAAGGCTTATTTAGATTCTAATCTCAATTTATCTTCCATCAATTTCTCTCAATTTGCAAATCAATTATTGAGGTTATCTAGATATTGGAATACTATGTGATGTCTTCTTGACATCATTATTTTCTTTATAATTTCAACTATTCATTATACGTAACAATATTTTAAGGAAGTAAATTGAGGAAAGTTGAGAAAGAGTTAAGCTTAAGATAAATTATTCTAAGCAAGTTTAAGGCTTTGTAATGGTGTAAATTTTGAAACAACAGCAACGTAGATGGAAAAATCTTGAAGAAACGGAGTGATATACAATATCTTTGAGCTCCACATATACTTTTCTAAAAGAGCAATATAATATTTTGAGTTCAACAACTTTCATCAACAACTAAAAATTTCTATAACAAAAACCGCAACACTTGCAATAGAATAATCAATGGTTCATATTGCCCTAACAAGATTATAAATAGCCAAAGGGCATAATATCATACATACACTACAAAAATGAGTTCCTACTCTTGCAAAAAAAATGCAAGAATAGGTCTCTTTTCGCTAGTGAAAGCCTTACCAGCGAAATTATGTCCTTATAAATAGTCGCCACTAAAAGTATACTCGTCAGAGCTTACCAGTAAGCTTTTTTCCTTAGAAAAAGTGGTTGCCGCTATATTTTCTGCATAAAAGTTTACAAATTCCTTAACTAGTGAATTTAGTTCGCCGTTAAAAAAGTTACCGATAAACTTTCTCTGTAATTAAGTTTGCCACTACAAAATTTATCAAATGTTCCCTTTAGTGAATTTAGTTCACCAATGATATGTATATGTACTAGCATTTTTTAATTAATTTCTACTATTAATAAAAATATATTATTATTTATTTTTTAATTTAGAGATATTATAGCCAATACATTGGAGATTGATATGATTGCAAATATTCAATATTTGTGTAATTTAAAAATAAACAGAATAATAATGGATTAATGCATATTTTTCAACAACATATCATAAAAGTGAAATAACATATATATTTAGTCAAAAAAAAAAAAACCACAAGTTTGATTACATTGGATTGATACATATTGTTTAATAACATATCACAAAGTAAAATAATATATATATTTAATCTAAAAACAAATATGAGTTTGAATATGACATGATAATAATAACAACTATAAAAGACATAAGTATAGAACACTATCTAAGTAGTGCGTCTAATACTTGCATCTACATCTAGCCTCGATGTCCCTTGCTCTCCACCATGATTTACCATAGAAGATGAGTTGGAGTTAGAATTGATTTGCATAAGCGTATTCATATACTGTTCCTGCAAACCATAAAACAGATATGAAGTAAACTACTAAGACGAAGACACACCAGGTGAATATACTTGTGGACCAAGCCATGGTAAAAAGCTAGATGGAGGAGGCTATTGGGGTAGGCTACCTGGGAATGTTGCAAAAGGTGCCCTGGTATAAGGTGGCCATTGATAGGGCATCTAAGGTTGAGCATCTAGTCATTGCATTATTTGATCATATTTCTTTTTTTAATCATTGAACTCCTGATGAAGATTATCTTATCAAGTGGGCTGATTAGATGTCTGTGAGGATGATCTAAACTACTCCTCATACATTGATGCTCGCGCTGGAGGTAGAATTGGCCCACCATATCTTGATCCTCAATAATAACCTGATTTACGACCTAAGACCTCCTTCATAATGATGGCATTGGACTTATGTTTGCCTCCTTTCTCTTATACTATAGCTTCATCTTCAGCCTTCTTTTTTAACATCATCTCCTACATAAAAAAGTTAAATTGTTATTGAAATTAACTTAAAGTGTCAAAAAGGATCAAACTACACTATAATAAGGCATACTTACATAATCTTGTACTGCATCAAGATGAATCTATTCTCCTACATTTTGCCCTTTCCTTCGACGATGTAAATATGCCTAAACTTCAATGTCTGTCATTTTCTACAAAATTAAGAATGAAGTTAATATATATAATTAAGTGTAGGAAATTCAATAACAAATAGCAACATTACAAAGTTTTAGTCAAAACATAAAAAAAAAAAAAAATACATTTGCAATAAAAGTTGGTTACAAATAGCAACGTCTCTATAGTGTAATATTAACTCATTTCCGATATTGTCCTTACTCAACTTTAAAAATTCAACAATGCCTACAACTTCATCTACTTCCTTTCCAATGTATGATCATGCAACACAAGATTAAAAAGAAGAAAAAAGAAAAATTCATAGAAATAGAAAACATAAAATTGTGTTTATAAAATTGTATAAAATGTAATATTTTTTAAAGCTTACCTTTTTCTCTTTATGGCTTCGAAAAGAACGTATTCCAACCATTTGTGGATATCCCAATTTGGTTCTATTCAAAGAGTTTATTGATTTTGTGCCCTACAAATAGAAAACATAAAATTATGTTTGTAGAATTGTGTAAAATATAATATTTTTTACATATTGATTTTTGTACTATTACCTTACAAGATGGATCATTATTAAAAAAAATCGCAAAGTTCTCTCTAATGATTTGCCTAATGTTTTAATCCGCAATATGATTTATTTTGAGCATTTATCCCTTCCTTCTCGTAATACTCTCAAAGATCCTTATGCAAGTCATTATAAGATTTGGAAGCTATTTATTTGATATTTCTCATCCATAATGGACTTTTCTCCCATTCAACTTGACCCACATCAAACTTATCCTATAAAAACAAATAAAATAAATTAATCCAATATGAGGTGTTTTAAGTTTAATATGGAAACAAACCATACATAACATAACCTTTTTGATAATGACATTGCGATATTCCTCATTGATAGTTGTCCAAGCATTCCTACCAACACTATAAACAGTAGACTTTCATCCAAATGCCTCAATTGAAACTCTACCTGTAACAAATTTCGGTGATCACCTATTATCCTATCACATAGAGGTGGAATTCACAACTTTGGTTTTTGGCCAATCAACCTTACTATTTGCTCTTAAGTCAAACCCCTATAATTTCCCCTCCATCTAGGTTGATCATCACCATCAACATCATTTATAGCACTATTACCTCTTGTACTTCTCTCATTAACACCATCTTCCACTTGTACAGTATTATTCTCCTCTTCAATATTATCTTCATCACCTCCAATACTATCTCCCCCCTCCATACCCCAACTCTGTTCAACATGTGCATGCTGAGGATTTGTAAGGAGAGAAGTATAAAACCCACCTACAATTTCTAAAAATATAATTAGGATGAATTAGATAAAAAAGAAAAAAAATTGAAAATATATAGGAAAGGCAATGATTTAAAATATAAACTTTACCTCTACTCGAGGGCCTCTAGTGTTGAAGGTCACTTATAGCAACCTCTAGGAAGTTGTTATTTATGCTGCAAAAAAGAAAATGTTAAATTATTAGTTTGCCCAGGAATTTCCCCATTGTTTTCATCTCCAATCATGGTAACCTTTGGAGTTGAAACATTAGTTTGCTGGGGAATTTCCCCATGGTATGTCTATGTTGAATAGGACCAAGCCTTGCTCTTTACTAATAGATGGATCTCAATTATGTTGATGGGATGCTAGTATGCATTAAGGCAATCCCGACAAGGATAGCGGACAAAACCATCTCCTTCTTGACCATAATATCATGCAATATCTAAGAAACCTTATACACCCTTAACACACTCTCTTGAAAGCCTATCATATGTCTTATGCTAAGTTCGTTTTGGCATCTTAATCATGCATTGAGTTAGTGATTTCAATGTATAAAGAAATCATGCAATAAGATATGATGGTGATTGAAAAAACAATTACTAGGGAAACTAATATAATGTTATGGAAACATTTACCATTAAACTCTAAAAACCACATTATAAACTTCCTAAAACTCTAAAAGATATTTATTTATACCAAAAAACTCTTAAATATATTTATTTATACCCCAAATATTAAAAGATTTTACTAAAAAAGAAAAACTCTTAAAGATATTTATTTGTATCCCAAATTATCAAAGATTCAATAAGTGTTGTTGATGTTAAAATATAAAAAAATGAAAATAAAACAAAAGAAAAACAATAACACATACTCACAATAAGATGAGGATGGAAATAGAATTTCCAATTCATTTATCACTTTCAAGTTTAGGATCATGGTAAGTAAATGGGATTTCTTGGAAGAAATCAATCCTAAAAGTCAAAGCTATTTCCCTAGTGAAAATGAATGGTTTACTAAATAAATTTCCTTAAAAAACATAATCAAACTACTATACAATTGAACCCTTAGCTTTTAATTAGATAATTATGTCTATTAATTAGTAGCATTGACAACTAAACTCAAACATCCTCTCCTAGTTCAAATACATTGATGATAGACAAGAATCCAATAAATTCCAATTCTCAACCTGCATCATAATATGCTTTTCTCATGGCCAAATAAAGTGTTCAAACTACCATACAATTGAACCCTTGGCTTTTAACTAGATAATTATGTATATTAATTAGCAGTATCAACAGCTAAATTCAACCTCTACTAGTTCAAATCTATTCATGATTGCAATAAGATAAAACAATCTCTTAGCAATCAACAAAAGTTTCTAAATAGTTGATTGTATACTAACAAGATTAAATTTTAAAGATACCTTCTCACAACTGTAGTACACATGAGGCCATTTCTTTACGTTGTTTGACTATTGACACCATATTTAACATTCATTTTGTTTGAATAAAAAACAAACATTTGATACATGAGCATACATATCCAAATATAATAACAAACATTAGCTTTTACTAAACAAATTTATATGGAGTTTTATAACTAGTTTCATTCACCTATTCTATTGATTTTTATCGTGCACAAAATCAGGCCAAAAGAATGGTAAGGCTAGATAAGCACTTTAGGTTTTATATTTATTCTTTCACCCTTACAACATTTTATGGATTCCAGTTTCTACATTTTAGTGTTTAGAGTATTCAGTTTCTTTAGATGATTTGTCAACATGAACAACATAAAACTCAACTAATGGATCAAATGGATAAAAAGCTATACATTCGAACTATAAAAAAATTTAATTGCTTTGATTTTCTAAAAATTATCACATCAGGTGGCATCTCAATGTCTTAAAATTGACAACATAATCAAACATAATACACTCATTACAACAGTATGTGAAAACATCTCTAGTCATTTTTGGTGTAACTGGTTAAATCAATTATAATCTACTTTAAATAGACAGATGTTATTACTCTTCCATTAATTTAAAAGTGCCAATTTTAAGGCTAAAAAAATACATATGTATCATTTTCAAACATATCCATACAAATGCCACTTCTTATGTGTTTGACATACAATAAATAATATCAATTGAACAAAAAAAAACATAGTAAAGGTAAGGATTAACACACTCCAGAAAGTTTAAAGATAAATCTACTACCATGTAGTTCCATATTTATCTATCCTTATACAATATAACTCACACTTTATAGAAAACGACAAAATTTAATTAGTTAAGACAACAAGACAAATCTTTTCCTAATAAACCTTAAAACCTCCAAAAATAAATAAATAAATAAAGGAATCTCATGACCAACAAACAAAACCTTCATGTAATTCCAATTAAACTAAAAAAAAAAAAAAGGAATTTGAAACATCACATGTTACTAAAATATTCACTTCTTTACCCAACAACCAGTTATAATAGACCCATAAACAATCGGAGTCAAGAAAGCTGACCCATGCATACACAAAAAATCATCACATAAGAGAGAGAGATTGCCTTGTCATTCTTCTTCTTCCCCTATGATGAAGCTTCTATGAAAGAGATTCTTGAGAGTACTGTTTTGTCGCCTTTTTTATTTTTTACCTTTTAGCAAAATTTGACTTTTGGTTTTGTGATGTGCTTAAGCAGGCTCTTCTTTTTTTTCTTTTTTCATTTGTTTTTCTTTCATTTGCTATGTTTTTTTTTTCTTTTTCATATTTTCTACTCTTTGTTATGTATATAAATTAATTAATGTGATGAGCTATGTTAAATTATCTCATATATACATGCTACATTAATAAATATACTATGGTATGTTAGATTATACATCATATTAGTTAATATACTATATTATGTCAAATTATTTCATGTCTTTATCTTTATTTGATTATGTATATATTAAATTGTATTTCGTTTGATCCAATTCGCATTTTGTTAGGTTTTTTTTTTCTCCCTAGCCTTAGCAATAGGTAATAAGATAAGAACCATTTTTTCCCCCTCACTTCAACTATATCCCTTTTGGAAAATTTATAGTTAATAAATTATTTCATTACTTTGGTAATATATTTTTAATACTAACCATTTCTTTTTAGTTTTACTTATTCCCCTTCTCGCTAATCTTATAACTAACAATTTGAGAATTTTACAATTATTATGGTTAGGGATAGAAAAAAAAAAAACCAATCAAATCAAGCTAATCCATAAATTGAACCATACCAAAACTGAAAATAGGGGTTTTCTTACAATTTGATTTACAAAATTCTCAATCTGAATCAAATTGAAAATTTATGATTATTTTGGAAGGATAAACTAAACTAATCTATAAAATCGATCGCCTCTGATGTTGAAGGTTTCTTATAGCAACCTCTAGGAAATTACTATTCATGTTGCAAAAAAGAAAATGTTAAATTATTAGCAATATAAATAAAGTAAGATTTTAGTCTTGAACCAAAACTATTAAATAAACTAACAGATACTAAATTATTAGTTATTCACTATCACTACTATCAGAATTGGACTCCTCATCAAGTCTTACATTGCCATCCAGGTTTTCCTCTGGTGTAGGTATGCATACTAATGTCTCAAGGTGTAAGAAGATTCTTTCTACTAAAATCGACCAGGGTCTACTTATTTCTTGTTAGAGTGGCTCATCATTTATAGTTTGGTCATTGATCTCATCGCTATTGGAATCTTCTTTATCAAATAGAGCCTGATTAAATAAATGTCAATGTCGGACCTTTTAGACCACTCTCCAATCTCTTGAATGCTTCTTAGGATCTCTTAAATAGAAAACTTGTTGATAATAGTCGATAAGTATGTATGGATCATTATCGTACCATGTGTAGTACATGTTAATGGACAATATATCCCCATCAATACTTTCAGGTTTATTACGCTGTGTATCGTACCATTTGCATTTGAACAAGAATACGCGATGGTTCCCATAGTAGTTCACCTATACTGTGGTAGATAATGTCCCATAAAATGTAATAAAGTTACTGTTATGACTAACCAAGACACTTACATCACTATTTTGTGTTTTAAGTCTTACCTCTTTGGACTTAATCATAAATCTAACTCTATTCACCATGCAATTATTATAGAGGTGGACATTAGTTTTCGGACCCCATGTTAAAGCTACCAAGTCATCAAATATTTGTATAGTAGATCTCGCCTAAAGCTCTAACATCTGCACAAAACATTAAACATTTACAATGATTTATTTCTTAACACTGGTATATTAACTCGTTTGCTTACCTTATTTCTAAACCACAAAGGAACATGTGTTGGTGCCAACAAGCTTGCATTGTGAAAACCACGTGCATAGAAGTCTTACTTAAATTCCGTAATTAAGAAAGTAATTGTCCAATGTAAACATAAGTAAAGATTTACCTTTAGGATATTAATAATTGAAAGGCATATACCTAATATGTGGTCTCACATCCTCATAGTTATTTAGTATGGTCTAGTGCGTTTTGTTTATTTCATCACCAGCAGAAACATATTCAGATGCACCAATAGGACACACTGGCATTGTAAACAACTAAAAACCATTGCTTTAGATAGGGTAAGGCCCATCCTATTGCCAATGGGGCCTATTAATTCTAGATTCCATGTTATCAAAGTACATTAAGCAAAACAGGATGCTCTCCCTTATTATATGCCTCTATGGTAGAACCTTCAGGTTTAGCCCTATTCCTTACATCACCTTTAAGAATAGCTAAGTACCTTTCTACTGGATACATCCACCTATATTGAACGGGACCACATATGCATACCTCTTTGGGAAGATGTACAGTAAGATAGATCATAATATTTAAGAAAGTAAGCGGAAAGATTGTTCCAAGCTTGCATAAAGTGAGTACAATTGTCTTCTCCATAGATTTCATTACATTGACCCTCACCTCTTTTGCTGTCAATTCCCTAAAGAAGTACGATAACTCACATATTACTTCATATATTTTATCACTTAGGAATCCACGAAGAACAACTGGAATAAGTCTCTATAGCAAGGTATGACAGTCATGACTCTTTAGTCCTTTGAGATTTACTTCAAACCGACCTAAACAAGATGATATGTTTGATGCATAACCATCTAGCATTTTCACATTTTTGATAAGCCCACAAACCTCCTTTATTTGACTTAAAGTGAGAATATATAAGGCTGGAGGCTTTATAATCTGACCATCTTGAGATGTTAAATGCAATTCAAGATGAATCCCCATCTCTCGAAGTGTAAGTCTTACTTTCTCTATATCCTTCAATTTTCCCTTAATATTTAAGATTATAGGTACTAAATTATCACATATGTTCTTCTCGATGTGCATGACATCAAGATTATGCGTAATATCCAAATCTTGCCAATATTGCAATCTAAACAATATGCTTTTCTTATATCAATTTGTACCATCAGCATTTCACTGACGCCTTGACATACTAGATTGCTTGCATAAAATTAGATTCTCATATTGACTTAGTTGCATTAGAATTTCATCATTGCTAAAATGCCTTAGAACTAATCACATTTCCATTGTCCCATCAAATTTTTCTTTATCATATTGCATTGAATGCCCTATAGGAAGGAATCATCTGTGACCCATATAATGGATCTTAATATTTGCATATTTACTAGTTGTGTCCACATTACATGTGGGGCAAGCCTTATATCCTTTTATACTCCATCCCGACACATCATCGTATGCTAGAAAATCATAGATTGTTTGTAACAAAGTTGTGTGCATGTTAAATGACCGCTTAGTAACCACATCAAATGTTCTTACACCATTTATCCATAATTCTTGCAACTCTTCAGTAAGAGGCTCTAGGTACACATCAATGTTTTTTCTAAGTGATTTTAGTCCTAGAATCAATGACAACATCAATAAATATGGCTCTTTCATGCAACTCTAAGGTAGCATATTATAGATGAAAAGAATCACTGACTACACACTATACCTTATGCTAAGGTTTCCATAGGGGTTAAATCCATCTGTTGCAAGACCTAATCTAATGTTTTGAGGCTCAAATGCAAATGCAAGATATTTACTGTCCATCATCTTCCATGCATTTGAGTCAGATGAATGTTTCAAAACCCTCTCCTTAGGCACATAACTCTCCTTATGCCATCTTAAATTTGGAGTCATCTTTCTATACATGAACATTCTTTGGAGTCGCGGAATTAGTGGAAAATGTCGCAACACCTTCTCTGGAATCCTCTTCTTTTAGTTAGTTTCAACCTTCCACCTCGATTCATTACATACAAGACAAGAGTCTAAGTCTTGATACTCCTTCCTAAATAGCATACAATCATTCTTGCATGCGTGGGTTAAGTTTAAGTCCATTCTTAACCCTCTTAGCATTTTTCGTGCATCATAGTAGGATGATGGCAATTTTTCACCATTTAGTAATAAGCTTTTCACAAACGCCAACCAATTATTGAAGCTTCTCATGGATTGCTGATCATCAACCTTCAGATTCATTATTTGTATTATAGCAAACAGGAGTGAAAACCTAATGCACCTAGGATACACTTCACATTTTGCATCTTCAAATGCACTGGTCCATCGATTCCTCTCGACATCAGCTTCTACATCTCCATCCATATCATCATCCTCCAAATCAATGCTATCGTGTGCCATATCTTGCAATATATCATTATCTACTTCGTCATCAAATGGTAAATTTGCATCCACATTGTTGTCATCTCCAATCACGATAACCTCTAGAGCTAAAACATTAGTTTACCTAGGAATTTCCACATGGTATGTCCATGTTGAGTAGGACCAAGCCATGCCCTTTACTAATAGATGGATCTCAATTATGTTGATGGGATGCCAGTATGCATTAAGGCAATCTCGACAAGGACAGTAGACAAAACCATCTGCTTCTCAACCATAGTGTCATGCAACCTCTAAGAAACCTTGTACACTGTCAACATACTCTCTTAAAAGCCTATCATCTGTCTTATGCTAAGTTCGTTTTGACATCCTAATCATGCATTGAGTTAATAATTTCAATGTACGAAAAAATCATGAAATAAGATATGATGGTGATTGAATAAATAATTATAGGGGAAACAAATATAATGTTATGGAAACATTTACCATTAAACTCTAAAAACCACATTATAAACTTCCTAAAACTCTAAACGATATTTATATATACTGAAAAACTATTAAATATATTTATTGATACCCTAAATTATAAAAGCTTTTACCAAAATAAATAACAGTACATGTCAGTCTTTCTTATTGATTACACCATGTTACTCAAAACTCTCGAAAATAACCCGTAGAATAAGTCCTTAAAGAATTGCATAGCTAGACTCATGTATTTTAATTCTCATTATAATTATTATGTGCTTGAATATTTAATTACAAGATCCTATATGCATAATTCACTTAACCACTACTAGACTCATAGCTTTTTTTTTTTTTTTCCTTTCTTCCTTTTGAATTCTCTTTTCTCAAAGCACACATTTTGGTGATGTTTTCCTAGATGTTTTGTATTTAACTACACATTGCTATTGCATGTTACTATTATGAAACAAAGAAACCCAAGAAGGGAAAAAAGCAAGTACAAGACTATTACCTGTATGAATTATGAAGTGCTACCTTAAGTTGTAATGAAAGAACTCAAATCAAGACAACTTACTTGCCTCTAATAGATTTCACTTAATGTCAAATGTAATACTAAGTAAAACTTTTGGCAAGAGATAAAAAGTAGAATAGATGATATCGATTCAAGCATTTTATCTGAAACAATAGATGACATGAATATCACTAAACATGAATGAATTCGATGACATTAATAATGCATGTTTTTGTACTTTAACTTTATGGCATATAAGTGGCTTATTATAGTTTTAATCACTAACACAAGTTCTTCTAGGTCCCTATCTTGATAGCTATTCATTTTACTTGAAATATTATTCATTCAGTAATCTACTTTGTAAGACAAGGTTTCTATTTAAAAGAAAAAAATCTCCAAACCTTTAATATGATACATAGAGAGATTTTTAAAAAGCATGATCAAGCAAGCATGCTAATAGGACCCAACATGTATCTAATCCTAAAAAGAAAAAAAGAAAAAGAAAAATGGTTTGATTCGATTTGGTTTGTGTTTCGAACCATTATTGCCATATTATAAATTTTTCTATAGTATTCAAATCTAAGGATTACACTTTACAATATCATTGAAATCTAAGAATTGTTCTACGTAAATAACGTTGGATTTTTTTTTTTTTTTTTTTTTTACTCTATTGAAATTTGAAGGATAAGAAATGACAATTCATATAAGTATTAAAAGGAATTGAGAAATACAGTAATGAATGAGTCACTAAAAGGAAATTCATGAGGATAGGTTACAAATTACCATTCAATATATTCTATAATAACAAGTCATATTAAATTGTTATTTGGTATATTTGGAGTGCAACTAGATATGATTGCTTATAGCCAAGAATGGATCAAATATCTAATATAAAATGGTCAAACATTAGTTGATAAATGTAAAAAAAATTTGGTTACTAAGACATGATTGGAGATGTATGATTTCTATCCTTGAATAAGGAAAACCGTGCTCAAACTCCTAAACTCTTGCCAATTTTACAATTTAATCGTAAATCATCCATCAATGTCAACTGAAGTATTAAACCCCTTGAAAACTTATAGTTCGGTGCAATTTGATCCATTTTTTAGACTTATTATGTCACATGTCATATTAAAAAAATTATTGGCAAAAAATGGACTAAAAGGCACCAAAAAAAAAAAAAAGAAAAAGACTTGTGCTCAATGACACTTCCAAAAGATAAGAATCACTCATTAGGTCTCTAATAAAAAATGGGATTAGTGTTACCGATCCATGCTAAAACTATAAGTAATTACTGGCATTTAGTTAAAAAAAGAGCAAGCTAGACAAAATATCTAGTGCATTTCTTATTAGCAAAATTGATGTGATACTGTATAAAGAGCCCCTTAAGGTACAGGATAAAAATTTAAAAAATTACACCATCTAATTAGTAGAATTTCACTAGAAAAGAATCATATGGCACAAAAATTTCGTCCATAGACAAAATAAACATATTCTACATATTTTTAGGTTTACCCTCCTATACTTAAAAGGAATATGTACCAATGTGACATGAAAGGATTGGTATATTCTTTATCTTATGTTATTCTATTTTTCTGTCTTCTATCCCTTATTCAATTTTTTTGTTTTTTATTTTATTTTTTTACCGTATCATCCTAATAATTAAATAATATCTTAATAATTAGATGGGTATCCTTATATCTACCATAAGATTAGAAATAGAGTGAAATTGTTATTGATTTTATCATCAATGAAGCATAAGCATGAAAATTGATCTAGTATTAGAAAATGAACACAACACAATAAGAAATACAATTATACAATATTGATATGATATGCGATAGAAAAGACTCGATATAATACGAATAAGTATGACTATATACTGTTAACTAATTATTTACGAATGAACAATGCCCTCCCTCATTTCCAAATAATAATCATTTCTTAGAAAAGAAGGCTAAGTGGTTCAAGATATAGAATTCATGGTGCTATATAGAAACATGATAAAACTTTCATTGAAAACCCTAAGAATAGTCAATTAGAGCCTTGAATCATGATTACATTATTAAACCTTAATTTATTGACTTTCATTCAATACATGTAAATATGATAGAACTTTCACTAAAAGATCTCAATAACCGTTCACATTTGATGTGCGTATACATGTGAGAGACATATATATATATAGAGAGAGTGAGTGAGTCAGAGTGATACCTAGAGTTGGAGTGAATGAGAAATTGTCGAATGTGAGCAATTGTTGAATCAAAGTGGAGTGAGTGAGCAATGTCCAATAGAGATAGTCGAAAAAATAAGACCAATTGTCCAATAATATAATCAGAGTGATGAAAGAGCAATTTCTGAATGGAGATATTCTAATATAATAAGATCCAAAAGATGTTTTAGGTTTTGTTCGGTAAAAAAGAAAAGAAGCGACCAGTTTTATTTTTTTCGATTTTAATTTTTGTTTGATAAAAAAGAAAAGAAGTGACCAGTTTTGTTTTTATGATGGAAAGAGAAAAGGTGAAGGAGGGTTTTTACTAGCAGTAAATTTTGTTTGTCAATATGCTCGCCACATGGGATATTGGGCAGGTTGATTAATATAGGAGTGTAGCTGGGAACACTTATACTTTCTAGTGATCAAAGTTCCTCGTTATGTTATTTTTAAAAAATAAAAAATAAAAATACCTACCAAATGAGAAAAAAAAACCGAAAGAAAGTTCCCCAAAGTCGCAACCAAAAACCAAATTTGTATTAGTGATAATACGATATTCTTGTTATTCATTAACCTTCTTGTCTTCCTTCACATCTTAAAACATATTTTTAAGACCAATTGTTTGTGTCTCTTCACTTCCGTAAGAATGGCTGCATTTGCCACCATGTGCAAATATATTGTGATTATCACAATTATCAACTGCCATGAAATTTATACTTCTCAAGGAAGGCTATTAAAATCAAATGATGACAAAGCAAAAGGGTCGATCTCTCCTGTTATGCCAAACCCGAAGGTTGGTTTTGGCCTGACCAATGCGGCCAAAACTGACGATTTCCGACCTACAACACCCGGGAAGAGTCCTGGAGCCGGTCATCCCGCCGTGACGAGGAAACCTCATAATGAAGCAAAAAAATAATCCGAGAACAACTTTCAAATCACAAAGAAAGGTCCGGGTCACAGTCCTGGTGTTGGACATTTGTTCCAATCAAAGAAAGCAGAACCAAAAATATAAAGACAATATCCTGTGCAGACACGATGAAGCATCTGTTTGTGAATTCTAGCACTTCTTGATACCACTTCAACTTTCATCCTGTTTAAAAAAATCCTTGTAATATGTCAATTTCTTCGTTTCATCTAGCTACTAGTTGTCTCGAAAGGGAAATTAAGGTTGGCTCAATTCATGGATACAAAAGTAAATAAAAGGAGCCTCCATCAATGTAAACATTTTATCGTCTATAATAAAAGAATTTCTTTGGATATTACGTCGTTCATAAAGAATGTTATTAAGTGAACTATGATTCCATCATTATTGGCATGGGTTATGGCAACAACAGATTTGCCTCCTTTGATCCATATTTCAACAACAATTTACTTTGAGTGATATGTTAATTGCTATGTTAATTAACGGACAGCCCATCCTATCATATTAACTATTATAAGTTTCTATAAATACCTTTATGTATCAAATTTTTATTTATCGCTCTCTACCATTAAGTAATCAATATTTAGAATATTACTTCTAGCGAAGCGAGCTAATATAGTCAAATCATTCTATTTTTATCAGATTGATACAAATTGGACAGATCGCATGGGATAAGATAAGAATAGATCGAGTAGTATTCATAATAAAATTACATTTCAAATACATAGTTGGCCCCACTATCGCATATGGTTCCATTGCATACTTAATTAGTTAAACTTCATTCAGTTTTACAAGCCATGGAATTTTTGAAGGATTGCAGCCAATCCAGTGCAATTTTCATAGAAAGAGGAGGGATAATCAATCATTTCTAAGTAAGAATGTTCATTCGAGCATTGGTGGGATCATCCGGCTCCACTATCTTCAACCGAATGTAAATCCAGCTTTGGAGTCAGTTGACCAGGACATCATGGAATGTGCTCTATTTCGTTTCCCCTTTTAAAATTAATTATTGTCTCAACTTCTTTCCTGCTCTTGTTGAGGGTTATAAATAGACCATCGAGTTTTAGTTTAGACTTGGCTACATCCCGTGGAAGTTGGCTTAATCATATTGCCTTTGCCTATGTCTAGATCCCAATAAGTTTGGTCTCTATGAGTAAGAGTGCAGTACTACATCAAAAGTTTTGTATAGTATTCCTTTATGAAATCTAGTAATCATTAGTAAATAAGGGTCTTGCTATTTTAGTAGCTTTTTTTTTTTTTTTTAATCCTCTCTCCTATTTCTGATCTATTATTCATTGATTCCTGTGATTCAATCATGTTTTCTTCCCCTATGTGCCCAAGACATCTTCATTGAATGAACTTAAATTTGGTGGATGAGAACAAATCTAATGGTTCATAATAATTTATACCTAAATGCAAAAAGGTATTATCGATTATTCTGGTAATTTTCATAAGATTTATAATATGATTAAATAATAGTTAGATTTAAATAAATCACAAAAGAATTAATTATTCTCAAAATGTTAGAGTAAATTGCATATGGACTATCTTAAAAATTTATATTTTGATAGAATGTGAGACTCGAATTACTCAATACCTATACAAGTTATGTAGTTCAATATGATTTAAGGCTTTTGAAAAAATATTGTTTGAATTAAGTCAAACTTCAACATAAGTTACAAAAATTAGAAGAAGAGTTCTAGTATGGTCTATTTTCTAAAATAATGTATATAGAGTATTTAATATCAATAAAACATATTTTTATTAGGATCGCTTAATAATTATTGGAAACTCAAAACTTGAGTTCCGAAATATGATGAACCTTTAGAGGTAAATTATATAACTTATAAAAATAATATTTTGGAGTTGAATAGCATATAGTGTAATTATATATTCATACAATATATGTTATATGTACCCGAAATGCTAATATATTAATATAACATACTAAATAATAGATAAAATATGTATTTAATTCCTAAAAAATTAGCAAAAATATAAAACAACATGTAACACTTGGAATCAACCATAGCATGAATTTCTAACACTAGAAAAGCTGCATGGTGAGTTGCCAACATTAAAACTAAATTTATAGGTATTGCAACAAATAATATATGAATGGACACTTAGAAATTCACTTTTCCCTTTCCACTTACTAGAAGCATTATATAAGTGAGTGTACGATTAAACTTTAGTCATTTTAGCAAGTTTGGATCGGTAAGACACTCTCAAACAAAACTAGTTTAGAAAATTATCAAAAATAGAAAAAATGTTAGAAAGGGGATTACAATTCCTATTGTTACGCAAAACCAAACATCAAGTGGCTTTGGATTTAAGGGTTTGGAGGTGAAAGGAGGTGGATTGACACACTTGGGTGACTGGAGATCTATTTGGCAGTGAATCCAAATTTTGGATCTAATTTTTATTTATTTATTAAAAATATTAAATTAAATAAAAAAATTATGAAAATTTGTTTCCTAGAGTTATTTTGCATTTGCTTTAATATAATCATTTTATTTTGTTAAAATAATGATGATTTATAGTAATTGCTTTAGACGATGCTCTATTCTAACGAATTTTGAATATCATGTTGTTTTAAGTTGGAAAATTTTGTACAAGACACTCATATTATGTGCTAAATTGTAGTGTCATAAATTGTAGTGTCAAGAATTTTTAAAAATTTCTACATTTATTATTTATTGTCATTTATTTGGCAATTGTTGGCAGTTTTTCAAATTAAGAGAAATAATTAGTTTTTGATATAATTTATGATTAGAACCAACATGTGATGATTTCTTGTGAGTAGCAATATTAATATATATGTCATATTCTAATCTTAAGGATAAGTATAATTATTTATTTATTTTTTAGCAAAATAGAGCTAAAACTAGTATTTTAGGAATGATGTATATATTATGATAATATAGTAATTTTCATGTTCAAAACTTAACAAGTATAATTTTCTAAGTTTAACATATTTTTTGTGAATTTAATTGAGTACATACACTAATTATTAAGCAATTTCTCACTATTTTCATGTATTTTATTAAATACGATAAACGAGGTAATTCATATAATCAACACTATAACTTAGGGAGTGTAAGCTAATATTACATCTGATACGTCCTTTACTCGTCCTAACTAGGGTTGAATGAAAAATGGGGATTTATAAGTAAATATAGTGATTAGGCGGAATCAAAGAAAAAATTAGATGATGAATGAGAGGATACACTTAGATGCCTTTGTGTAAGTTAGGCTTAAAGATTGAGACAGATGAAGCACTTAGTTAGTTAGGACTTAGGATATTTGTCAAATAAGATTCATTAGGAAATTTTAGAATTAGATTGATTTAGATGATAATTTAGAGAATAAATCAGAGGTTAAGTCAAAGGAGATATGAGACGAATATTCTCTTATAAAATAACCATAACTCATAAACACTAAGTAAAAGTAAGCTATTAACGATCTAGAATATATAAACAAACTATAGTTGACATTGGTACTATGTATCTTTGTTAAGTATAATGGTTGAAGAGGAGCTTCATGCTGATGAATAACTTTGGAACAATTAATAGGCTTAAGTGAGTGGATTTGCATGTAGAGAGTAGATTTACATCTACTTAATAAGGAGTGAGATCTTCTTGTATGTGGTTGTTGTGTAATGATTGAACTTGTTGTGTGAAGAAGCTCTGTATTGTTTGATTTTGTGCATCTAATGTTGGTTGAAATGTGATATGATGATGTGCTTTTAAAGTCTAGATCCCATAAAATGTTCAATAGAATATCTTGGCACCTTCATAAGTTTAGGTCTAATGGAATGTCCTAGCAACTTTTGAAGTCTAGGTCCTATAAAATGTCTTAACTGTTGTCTAATCTTAGAAATACTAAAACCTAGAAAAAGAAATTATTAATTACATGCACAAGAAATCTTAAGTAACATGCCTACATCTATGCAAGTTTACATGTTGTCAAGGGTTACAAGTTTGATCCTTATCAGATTAGTACAAGAGTAACCTTGAGTCGTATCATATTTTTGTACTAGAGTGGAGGTTAAATAGAGGGCAAGTTGATGAGAGTGCGGTGTGTTACTTTTAAATGATCAATTGTATGTCGTACTTTGTATGATTCTTCTAATGGAAACCTTTAGCTTTGTGTTAATGATTCTCTTAAAAAAAAAAAAAAAACTTCTATTTTAGCAAATTCTCCTCCATTTAATAATAATTTTGGAAATTGAGAAATTTATATGAAATTCTTTTCTTCTTTTTTAACAAACTAATTCTGACTTATAACATCTCGCAAGTCAAAACAAGTGGTCTTTTCATTCTTAAATGAATTAGAGAATGAAAAAACCTATGAAATTATATTTGAGGCAAAGTAACAATTTTCTTCTACTCACTTTTGATTTTTGTAAATTTCATTATCTTATTTTAAATTTACCTTCCATTAAGTAATTTCATCGACACCCGATATGTTGAGCAAACTTGGAATTCTAAATTTAAATGAATGTAAGTTTTTAATTTTAGGATTTTCCATACAGATAACTAATGAAGAAGTGTTTTTTTTTTTTTTCCCCAAAGGAGGGGGGGGGGAGGAGGGAAGGAGGGGTGTAGTTGGGATTGGGTGGGTTAAAGAAAAATAAAAAATATTAGATGATTTAATGATAGGATATGACATAATAAGCACAAAGTTGAACTAGGCTAGATTTAGTTTATGAAAAAAAGCCTATAAATAAGGTTGATTGCGCTAGCTTGTCGACAAGATCGCTTATATTGTTAACAAGCTAATTCGTAAGCATACTTTGGAGCAGGCTCATACATTAATACATCAAATCAAAAATCATATTATATTAAAAAAAATACATTTATAATATGAGAATGGAAGAACAAGATATGTATAATTATAAATATATATAAGCAAATAACATAAGAGTTAGACTATTAGCATGCATTTTTAAATTAATATTAATGAAAAATAAAAGAATAAAAAGGTAGATTTTGAATTTTCAAATTAATTTCAAGCTTTAATTTAAGCTCATTTATTTAAACAAGATGAGCTTAAGCATTAGTGAGTTCGAGCTTTAGATTTCTTAAGGAGCTTAAGCTTAAGTTTAAGCCTATAATCTTCAAGTTTGATAAAAACTGACTTATCTCGAGCTCTATAATTTTCACATAAGCCAAGACTAAGCCTTTAGAAGTCTTACTCAATTCATCTCATTGTAGCCATGATGGTTGCCCATATGTTTACAAATATATTAATTAGACTATATATTCTATTAAAAGAAAAAAGGAACCATTTCATATTATATACATGTTTTTATATAATTACCAATAAAATTTTGATGTTACAATGGGTAAAAAATACTGATAGTAGAAATTATCCATTTAGCTAATGTATATGTACTTAAGCTTAATTCAACTTATTTGCTGCCCTAATGGTCACTTATAATCTTACCTACAAATTGGTTAGACTACATGTTGTATTTAAAGAAGAAAAACATTTTGTATTATACACTAGATATAACGTATACATCATGTATAGTACTAATGAAATTTTAATATTATATGTGGTACAAAATACTGGTAGCAAAAATTATCTATTTACCTACCATGTATATAAAAATTTTAGTATGCTATGTGTATACATATGTGGTTTGTAATAAGCCTAAAATATTTTTTCCCTATTCTCTCTATTTCCAATTTCATTCCACATGGCCTGCAATCCTACTTTTTTATCAGCACCGTGATCATTATGGGCATTGCTTACCATGTGAAACCATACACCATCTCTATTACTGCTTTACATAGAATGATCAAATCTTCCCCTCCGAAGGACAACAGAAAGGTTGATATCAGCTTCCAACAAGCCCTGCAATTAACATTAACGGCAAGCAAGCATGCTACAGTAATGCCGTTCCAGCGAGTTTTTGGTCTCTATAGTCAATACATATCACTATGACAAAGCAATAATGCTTTTCTGAGTGGATCTTAAAATAAAGGAAGGTCATAACAATCAATAACTTTCAGTTTAACTCGAAATTATCACAAAATTAACCAATATATCAAATTAATAAACTTTCTCAAAACAAAATATTTCGTAATATCATAATTTAGGATATTTAATATTGCACATGAATATAACTCATTATCTGTTACGCGAATATATTCATATATATATGTGTGTGTGTGCTTGTGTATGGTTGTGAGAAGGATATCTTTTGGTATTAGATAATAAGCCTTAAAAGAAAACTGTTCACTTTTCCAACAATGTTGCATACTTCAAGAGAAAGCAAATACATGAAAAAAAATAAAAAATATTCTTCATTTGACTCTTAATATAAGTGCATATGGACCATCTTTGGCATAAGTGTATGTATGGCATTTAGATCATCCTCTCAGTTTCTCATATACATAGTTTCTATCCATCAAAATCAATAGTGGAGATCGTCCAATATTAAAATTTCTTTATGATATCATTATAATGTTTTTTTTTTCTTATAATATTGGCCATAAACTAAACCTTACAACATTTGAAGAAGGAAAATTGAGAGAATGGAAATAAGAAAGGATCCTTCTCCAGGATGTTATTATGCTCTTCAATACGGGCTGTGCTATGAGCATGGTACAAGTACAAGGCCAGATTTTATGTGAATTAAATAATTTTATGCATCTAGGTCGGACAGATAGCAATAAAATACTACAAGGTAGCCCTTTGTATCAATCAAACTGTCTGATTTTTCAAGTTTTGGATGGCCGTAGCCAAAAGAATACTAACCAACGAAAAAGTTTCCATGAACCATTGGGACGAAGGATCATGGTCGAGAGTACAAGACAGATGTGTTATCACTTGTATTTGTCTACCAGAAAAAAGGTGCCCAGACTCCAGCACAAGCCGTCAACTTAAATATAATACTGTTTTCCATTTCAAAGTGGGAAGTATGGAGAATCACAAGTGCATTTTGGTGCATGTGTGCATGGTGGCAGTGGTGCTGGTGGTGGGCTATATAAATTTTTTATCAGTCCCAAGATTGGTTCATATTGCCTAAAGAAAAGGAAGATTTGTTTTGTAGAAGGGAAAATTAATTAAATTAAACTCAGCTTTGCACTTTTAAGTCCTCGTAGAATGTTAAGACCGTCTAATAAACCAGAGGCAAAAGTCAGCTATAGGGACGTAGAAGTCCCATGTGGAAGGCTCTTGCGAACGAATCAAAAAGCTTGAGCTCGAGACCATTTACAAACCTCTCATTAGCTGTGAAAATTTTTGTCAAGTCCCCCGGTTAACTCGGCCTAGCGAACATTCCTAAGGCTTGATAAGAACGTGCATATAGTTTCATGGTCTAAGTGGGGAAACCATCCGACTGCCGAATAAAATAATTTAAAAGCGCACTTGCACACACGTGCACTTTCTACACTCTTAGGTTGAAAAACATTGAAAAGCAATTATGTTGCCTTGTAATAAGTACGAAAATTCAAAGGAACAATAAGACACGTAGAAAAATATAGAAGAAAAGGAACTCAATACCTTTGAGCTGATACAAGGTACCTTTCTGAAAAAGCATTTGAATATTTACGTTCATCAACCATAATCGATAACCGAAATCATGAAGTCTGCAACTATAGTAATTGAATAATCAATGGTTAGAATTGCTATAACAATGTTATAAATAGCCACGAAGGCAGAACCTAGTATTCATTGTACTATATTCATATTACTCATATATATACACTTCTTCTTCGTCCTAGATTAATAAAGAACAAAAACTAAAACAAAGAAAATCCCTTCTTGTCTCACATCACTTATTTAGCTTGAACCTCGATTCCTATACCTATTCGGTTTTATTAATAATGGCTGCATCACTTGCTGTCATATCCAAATATGTTGTGATTCTTGCAATAATCACCTGCCATGAAATTTATACTTCTCAGGGTAGGCAATTGAAGTCAATTGACAAACAGAAAGGGTTGCTCCGTCCTACTATGGCAGACCCAAAGGTTGGTTTCAATCAGCCCGATGCTACCAATACCAGTGACTTCCGTCCTACAAATCCTGGAAACAGCCCTGGTGCTGGACATTCCGCTGCTATGCTGGAAAATAAGTATAGTGAAGCTAAATCAGAGTCAAGCAGCGTGTTCCAAACCACAGCCACCGGTCCAGGTCACAGTCCTGGTGTTGGTCATTCTTTCCAAATGAAGCACGCAGAACCATGAAGCATATGTTTGTGAATTGTAGGCCTTCGTATAACTATGTTCATTTTACAAGGTACTTCTAGAATATGTCAATTCCATTGTTTCGAAATTTGATTCAGCTAGGTTTTGTCACGAAAGGAAAACTCAAAACTGCCTTTATTTCATGTATATACTCGAAAGCAAATGTAAGCGGGTCATGTAGCCCCTCTAGCATAATGTAATGTAACGTAATGTTATGATTGTCCCGAGTAAAATAATTTCTGTGGATGTTCCCTCGTGCTTGTAGACTGTTAACATGGTGTGTACTGTTCCATTAACTACGCTGTGCTTATGACTACACAAAACAATTTTGTGATTTAAATTATAACTTGCAATTCGTCAACTCCACGGGAATATTCTCAGATTTATTGATATTTGACTTACATTTCGATTCCTGAATTCACATTACTTTTCTTTTGATTTTAAAAGGAACAATAAAAAAGAATTTCCATTACTTTTAGGAGTTTTTAGGAGTTACGAAATCTGTTTACCATGATAGACGATTTCACAACCATGCACACCATGCACCATCACCAGCTCCTTATCACCACCATCATCACCGGGTGCCAGTACGACAATCACACCACAACATCTCCACATCTACGGCACAATAACAATTTGCCATCACCTGACCGATTCTGTTTTGACTTATAGATTGCAAGTTACTCATAAAGGGGATCCAAAAATTTGACAATATAGTGCTAGTACTTTATTGATTAAAAAAATGAAAAAATCTAAATTAATATTATCATGGTCAAGTTTTGTTGCATCAATGCGTCTTTTCAAGGGTCGAGAGGGGCACAAAAAGTGCCACAGCTGAAAGAAACATAAACCTAACACGTATATTATACATTTTATTTAGCTATGTTCACGTATTAAAAAACTTCAGTAGCATGGTTATGATTTTTGCCGAAGTTAATTAGTTACGTAACATTTTTAAGTGTCAAGGATAAGGAAAATAATGAAAGTGATATCTTAGAGAATGTTGGTACATGTAATGAGAATATAACTCGATGCAATATAGCGATTGATGAAATTGATTTTGTTAGAAATAATATATAGATAAGTACTTTAAAATACTTGGAATGAGGAAAAAAAAAAGGATCCATAGAAAAAAAATACACATAAATACTTTAAAGATGGTGATGAGAAAGTTGGTGATAATGATGTTGATAAGGTAGCTAATGATTAATGATTTATCTCAGTTTTAAATTTTGTCATGTGATTTAAGCTATAATGCAATTATTATCTGCATTAATATTTATTCTTATTTATTTAGTATTTTAATTTATGTTTAATCATTTATATCATGGTTATATTATAACTAAAATTTATGCAAAATTTTATTTTATTTTCATCGTGTATTTTAAGTTTTCTTTTTTATTATTATTGTCATTTGTGAGCACATTTACAACTTTTGAAAGTTAGCTTATACAAGATGTAGAAACTTATATTTCTATGTTCAAATTTTATATAGCTTTTAACGGTTCTAAATAAAATAACAAGTTGATAGTCTTCCTACAATTCAAATCATATAATATCATTCATTGTTTTTGGATTGTGAACTATATTTTCAACTAGTTTGTCCCAATAGTTGGTAAGGCAAAAAAAAAAAAAAAAAAACCTTGTCACAATAAAACTAAATATTCTATTAATGAAGCTTGATTTACAATTTTAATTCAATTTTTTATCTTATCCGAAATACCTTTTTACAGATGTTATTACTTATTTAGAACTTATAAGCCTATATAGAATTCAATAAGTTCCAAGGTGATTGAATCATTTAGATACCCTAGTGTAAGCTATTTCTTGCTCTCTAATTTATACATTTATATTGCTTATTAGTGTGAAATCTAGAAATATTTAAGTAAGGAAAGATTTAGATATTAAAGTAGTTGTAAAATAAAAATGATTACATAAAAACTATAATGTGATAAGATATCCTATTGATTATCATGAGATTAATAGACGATTGGGAAACATTACAATCACTAAACATAGTTAGAAAGAAGACTTATTTTATTAGCTAGATGAAGTTAGTGGTTACCTTACGAGCAAAGTTGCTTATGAATGCTTGAGTAAGTTTGAGGAGGAGGAGACTTTGGGCTAACCTTGGTATTGGATTTAAAAGACCTCGACTTACTTACGCATCTAAATATTACTTTAGAAAATTTTGATGAATGGTTTATTGACTAGGGACAAGCTACATTCTAACGGGAAGGCAGTGCATTTAGTATGTCCATTATGTGGAATTGAGGATGAGAACATGATCTATTTATTTTTCAACTGTGAGTTTAGTAAGGTTGAGTGGTCATCCTTTGGTTTTTAGGGAATAGACATTAGAGTTAAAGATGCAGCCATGAAATGGCTAAAAATAGAAGTGAAGTGGATAAGTCCTAAACCACCTAAACAATCCTTCATTTTGTTCCTTTTGTAGGAGAATTAGCAAGAACGAAATTGTTATATGTTTTAGAGTAGCAATCCCACTCAAGAACACTAGAAGCAATGGGTTATAGTAGAAGTGTATGAATGGTGGATGACACACATGGCAAATAAGCTAGAAAATCGAGAGATCAGGAAGCTGAAGTGGGGTCGACCTACGAGGGGGATAACAAAGATAAATTGTGACGGAGCAGTTGAGGAAAATAGGCTTTTATGAGGTATTAGAGTTATTGTGAGGAATCATGAGGGTCATGCACTTAGGGAATTATTGCAACATATTTCTAATTGCTCTCCTTTAGAGACAGAGCTATGGGCATTGTTTAAAGGGATGAATTAAGCTAAGCAATGTAGGTATAACATTGTTGTGGTTGAATCTAATTCACAGGTAGTCATGGACTGGATCATGGGAGAAAAATGTAGATATAAACATATGTCACCTAGCGATAGTTGGATGTATTCGATTGTTACCTTATTTTGAAGTTTTTAATTTATGCAAAGTAAACCATGATCAAAATAGGGTTACTGATGCCTTAGTAAATGAATGACTGAAGATGCCGCACTTAGAGTTTGGTCCTAATGATCTAACTTTTCTTTTAATTGTTATGCTGTTTGATGGATATTTTGCTCAAATATTAGCTGAAGGAAACTTCGAATCCAAATAGCTGGCTTATTATGTTTTATCTATTTATTGTTTTGTGTTGGATGGACTTGGATGTTTTTAGCTAATTGCTAAATAAATTATCTTTTTATAAAAAAAAAGTAATATATTAGCTAATCATATTATAATATATAATTTTCAATCCCTTTTCTTTTTTATATATCATTTTTTATGATATCATTAATACATTTCCATAATTTTTTGGTCATATTTAATGTAATTTCAGAAGTTCTTGCCTTTTCATTATGTTGTAGCATATTACTATTCAGTAATTCGTTTTAATTCATTCTTTGTATCAAAATTACATATGATATGTAATTTATTTATATTATATCTAATTTGGTGAAAGTAAAATGCTATAGAGAGAGAGAGAGAGAGAGAGAGAGAGATATTTTGGCTATTTTTTGTCTCCCTTGAATACTCAATAAATCACATATAACAATTCATTCATTTACGAGATATGAACCTACATTACATGTACAAAAATTAAATATTACAGTATAATAAAAATTTTGAGTTTAACATAATTGCTAATCAAATCATATATAGGACTAATGATTGAAAAGAGAGAGAGAGAGAGAGAGAGAGAGAGAGAGAGAGAGAGAGAGAGAGAGAGAGAGATATTAGTATACAAACAATATGAAAAATACATCTAGAAAAAGAAGAAGTATATAGTTTATGTTATCTATAATCCCATCTAAACATTGAAATTATCTATCAAAATGAAGAAGCAAATAAAATTGAAAAGCAATAGTGAATTGTATTATAAATAATCGAATGAGATATACAAAATTAAAGGGAAAATTAAAAAGTACTAAAACATAAATATATCAAGAGATGATAAATAACAGTAAATTGAAAAACAAAGGGTATTAAATGAAAGCATAACAGAAATGGATAAAGAAAAGGAGAAATTTACACTCATCTTCACCAATACACCTAGCTATATTCACATGACAAAGCATTTGATGGATGATAGTAAGATCCTAGAAAATATGCAATAGCAAGCCACATATTTGGTCATTTCTTTACTTTGTCTTCAATCTCATTTTTTGTGTTAATGTATAAAGAATTGTAACACCTTTTTTTTTTTTTTTAATTTGAACTGAAACACAAACAAGACTCAAAGATAGGTGCCACATTGTAGGTTACATATGAAGCATGACTATGAAACTATTTTAATTTATCTAATGTTGACCAATGGATGATCCTATAATTTCTCCCAATTTCTCTTTAACTCCCATCTTCTCATTATTTCCATGCTTTTTCATCCATTGTTTTATTTTTTATTATTTAATTTATAAAATTGTTAAATACACATTTTCCTTCATTGGTTATCTTTTATAAGAATTTGCTTTTCATGATCTTTAAAACATAAAAAAGAGCAATAGTAAACTTTAGTAAGTGAAAATTAATGTATGCTAATAACAAATTAGTGCTACTTTATCTGCTTTCTTGTTCATGATATGTTTCATGCATGATAAATATATGAGTACTAAAAGCCTAGATATGTAATAATCAAACAAACTTAGGCAACTTAATTGGAAAATTGAAATCAGAAAAGTAGCTAAAATGGGGGAATAAGATGGAAAAAATAGTGAGGTATGAAAGAAGTGCGGTAGATTTTACCTTCATAAATTTTATTGGTTATTTGGACATTATTCTGAAACTGAATAATAATATTAAGGATATGAAAAACTATGAAAGCAAAACCATTCAATACAATTTGACTTGGGAGAAAACTTTGACATGCAATAGGAAGAACTTAAAAAAAGTTAAAACTTTAGTCTTGTAAGATATATAAACAACTCTAAAATACAAAAAAGAGAAAAAAAAAAAAAAAGCTCGACATGATAACTTACAAATTTACCAAATATACAAAAGTCATCTATGCATATATATTTGACACAATCAAGGTCGTAAAATATCAATATCATCATAAATTTTTTTTAACAATATCTCAAATATGAAATAAACATAAAAACTACAATAATGTCAATGAAAATATGTAACATCAATTAACAAAACCTAAATCTCCAATTACAAATAAAAGACACTCAAAATTAGTATAAACGCAAATTATATTCAATATCAAAAAACCAAAAATGAAAAATCAAATCACACGTTATATCATGCTTTCCATAAAATATGAAAATTGTATCAAATGAAGCTAAGTTTAGTGATATCTAATATTATTTGAGCCTTTTTTATTTGTATTTTAATGTGTTCTAAGAGATACCATCCTTCATCTATAATGAGGAAACGCATAAATAAAGGCTAACAAACTAATAATAATTCAAGCTACATAACATTGTTAACCATATCAAAGTAGAATGTTCCGATGAAAATATGTTGGTAAATTGATATCCCAATTTAAATTGTTTGTTATGCGACCATATAAGAGTTTATATTCTATGAATAAGTGTAACTTTATGACAAACAGACTATAAGTTGTTGAGCTTTAAATATTTATAGAGTGAATTGGATTTATAACCATACTTATCCTTATTGGTAAAGCCTTAGAGAAAATTCTTTTATAAATAATAATGAATTACATTATATTCAATATATTTGACTTATGATGGAAGCATCCTTGAGAGCATCAATTTCTTTCTTAGTTGAGAAATAAACTCAAATTGATAGGACAAAACACAATGGTGACTTCATACTAACAACCTTGATTTATTTGCATAATTGGCTTAAGGATGTTTACCACTAATTATAACCACTTTTTAAGGATTCAACATCTACAACTCATCTTGTCTCGTGTGATCCTTGGTGTAGAATATATATAAATATAATTTAGAGAACTTGTTAATAGAAACTAATGATATGTGGAATTTAAAAATTACCTAATCAATAATGCTATGGAGGTTGTAGCATGTCCTTTTCTAGTTCTCACCTAGGGTACGTAATTGGTGGATATGAGGTAGCTAGGAGAATGGCAGACACTGGTTGTCCATAGAAGACCATAAAAAATAAAATAAAATAAAAATTATTAGGAAACAAAAATAGTATCTCATAATTAAGAAATAATAATTACATACAAGCATTTTTATTTTATTCCCAACACATACAAACACTCAGTGCACATAGGCACACATTGCACATATTCATGCCTTCGGCATTGCTTATGGCAAGTTTGGAATAGATGTATTCTCCAAATAAAATCAACTTGTTTTATATAGTTGACATTAAAAAATGATTCGTAGGAGATGAGCTTTCCAAAAAAGTATTAACTTATCTTTTATTCACTAACATGATGCTAATGCATCAAAATCAATTGTACATAACAATATGATAAATTGTCAATGTCATCCTACCGTACTAAAATAGGAAATTAAAGAGAGCATAGAGTTAATATCAATATTACTTACATTTAAAATTTTGACATCAAGAGAGATGGTATTATGTTCTTTTTTCTTTTTCAACCGTAAGATAATATTGTGTTCAATTAGTAGAATTCAAAAAATTGAGAATAATTACAATAAGTCTAATATGAAATCATTCATCATTTAAAGTAACTTTAATTGACTTTGAAAAGAAAGAGAACCTTAATTCATTCCTTGAAAAAAAAAAATATTACAATTAGTCTATTGGAATCTTGTTGTAGTGTTTGATTCTGATTGGTTAGTGCTGGATAAAAATAGAAGGTAGTTAAGTTGGTTAGGTATAAATGCAGTGATATAAATAGCAGGGTAGTTTGTGTGTGAGAGAGATTCTAAGGAAAGAATATAAAAGTTAGTGAGTGTGTACACTGTATATAAGAATAGAAAACAAAGTGTGTGTGTAGTGCAAGGTGTAAAGTGAAAGATACAGTGTTTGTATATGTTTTCTGTGTATTAACCAAAAGCTAAAAAAATAGTGCAAAATAAATGAGCGATTGAAAGTAAATAAGTTCATCTGTGTGTGTATCACTAGCTATTTTCTTGTTACTGTTTTTATCGTTGTTCTTGCTATTATTTAATAGTGGTATCAGAGCTTTCTTCAAGATCTTAAGGATTATTAATTACTCTTTGTGATCTTAGTGCAAGAAGACATGTCTAGTGGTGCAAGCAATATTGTGGCCTCACTTCTTGTATTAGATGGCAAGAACTATGACAAATGGTGCATCCAAATGCAAGTTATCTTTAGATTCCAAGAAGTTTCTGATATTGTTGACAATGGTCTACAAGAATTGGGCGATGATCCTTTGGACACCCAACGTGCAATGTACAATGATGCAAAGAAGAAAGATTGCAAGGCCCTCTTCTACATTCGTTAATGTGTGGACTCTTCTAATTTCAAGAAGATTGCTACGACCAAAACATCTAAAGAAGCGTGGGATATTCTTGAAAAGTGCTATAAAGGAGTAGATAGGCTAAAGAGGGTCAGATTGCAAACGCTAAGGAGGCAGTACGAGTTACTCCAAATGTATTCGAAGGATAATATTAGTGAATACTGCATAAGGGTTGTTTCATTGTCTAACCAAATGAAGTCTAATGGGGAGACAATGATAGAAGTGATGTTGATCGAGAAAATCCTTTGAACCTTGACCTTAAGATTTAACTATGTTGCAGTAGCAATTGAAGAGTCTAAAGTCCTTAATTAGTTGAAATTGGAAGAGCTTCAAAGTTCCCTGGAAGCCTATGAGTAGAGGATGAATGAAAGGGGTCTTGATAAGACAACTGAACAAGCCTTACAAGCTCGAATAAAGAAAGGTACTCTAAATTTTTCAAAAAATAGGAGAGGTAAAGGGAGATTTCAAGGTTGAGGAAGAAGCTACAATGTTTAGTTATATGATCAAGATACCATAGGAAGTAATACTCAAAATCGTGCTAATTATAACTCGAATTTCCCAAATCGAGGAAGTACATGTGCTTGAGGGGGTAGAAGAGGATTTGATAAAAGAAACATACAATGTTATAATTGTTTGAAATATGGCCACTTTGTTGATGAGCATAGGGGACAAATGGTGCCTCAAAAGAATCACCATGAGGCTACTGCATATGCACAACAGGATGAAGGAGAGTTTGATCATGTACTTCTAATGGCGACTACAGAACATGATACCACAATTGCTAATTCTTGGTATCTTGACACCGGGTGGTCTAATCATATGTCGGGAAATAAAGAGTAGTTTGTTAATCTTGATGAACAAATCAAAAGCAAAGTTAAGTCTGCTAATAACAGTATGGTAATGGCTAAAGGACTTGGCAATATTCTAATTCAACAAAAGAATGGAGAGTACTCATATATCTCTGAGGTGTTATATGTGCTTGAGATGAAAAACAATCTACTGAGTTTAGGACAATTGTTGGAAAAAAGTTATAGCATGGAGTTATAAGATAAGTTGTTGATTGTGTATGATAATAAAGATAGAGTTATCTTGAAGTCCCCTTTTACCAAGAACAAAACATTTAAAATTAATATTCAAACAAGTATTGGTAAGTGTTTGGTAACTATTGTAGACGAAACTAGTTAGATTTGGCATCAATGACTTTGTCACTTGAACTTTTGAAGCCTAAGTCAAGTAAAGAATGCCAATATAGTAGATGGTTGACCTCAGATTTGGATACAAGATAGGGTGTGTGAAGAATGCTTGTTGGGTAAACAAACAAGGGATCAATTCAAATAAGAGACATCACTAATGACTCGAATCTGCTTGAAGTAGTGTACTTTGATGTGTGTGGACAGATCACTCTTTCCTCTCTTGGAGGTAATCGATATTTTGTTACATTTATAGATGACTTCAATAGAAAATTGTGGGTATATTTGATCCAAAATAAGAGTGAACTTTTTAAGAAATTTAAAGCTTATGTTAAGAAGCAAAGTGGAAGGACAATTATGACTTTGAGAATCGATGGTGGAGGAGAGTATACTTCAATAGAGTTTAAGAGTTTTTGTGAAGATAATGGTGTCATGCATGAGGTGACAACACCTTATACACTACAACATAATGGTGTAGCTAAGTGAAGAAACAAGACCTTTGATGAATATGGTGTGTAGTATGTTAAGAACAAAGGATGTACCTAAGCACTTTTAGGGAGAAGCAGTAACAACAATAGCATATGTTCTTAATAGATGTCTAACTAAGAAGTTGATTGATAAGAATCCAGAGGAGACATGGTCGAGTAAGAAACTGAGCATACAACATTTAAGAGTATTCAATAGCATCTGTTTTAGTCATGTAGTAGATGAGAAGAGACAGAAATTAGATGATTAAAGTACGTATGCTGTTCTTCTTGGCTATCATCCAACTAATGCATATAAGTTGTATAATCCTTTTACTAAGAAAGTGTTCATAAGCAGAGATGTTTTTGATGAAGGAAAGTCGTGGCAATGGGAAAGTAATGTATTAGACAGCTTAACGTAGCTAAGGGATATATACTTAAGTGAAGGTGAAGAAATACATCATACATCACCTAAGTGTAGAAGGA
This sequence comes from Lumnitzera littorea, assembly GCA_024138015.1. Classification (NCBI taxonomy): domain Eukaryota; kingdom Viridiplantae; phylum Streptophyta; class Magnoliopsida; order Myrtales; family Combretaceae; genus Lumnitzera; species Lumnitzera littorea. The sequence goes on from JAMXBB010000009.1 coordinate 44,112,888, forward strand.
ACAATGTTGATTAGTAGGTTGAGCACAAACAACAAAGATTATGATAGAGGCCAAGAAGACTAGATGATTATGAAATGTTTCCCGACAGTGCCATCACTAAAAAGGGTGATTTGGTTCACATGGCTTTATTTGCAGATGTTGAACTAGTGACTTTTGAACAAGTTATGAATGATTCAAAGTGGATTGCAACAATGGAAGAGGAGTTGCAAGCTATTGAAAGAAATCAGACATGGGAATTAATGACCTTACCAAAGTATAAGAAGCCTATTGATGTTAAGTAGGTGTTCAAAGTGAAAATGAAGTCGGATGGAACCGTTTCAAAGTATAAAGCAAGGCCTGTAGCAAAAGGTTTTTTACAAGAACTTGGTCTTAACTTTCAAGAAGTATTTTCTTCGATTGTAAGAATAGAGACTATTAGACTTATTGTTGCATTTGCAACTTTGAAGTCTTGGTTTATGCATTATATGGATGTGAAGTCAGCATTTTTGAATGGTCTTTTGGAGGAAGAGGTTTATGTTGTGCAACCACTTGTTTTTGCAGTTAAAGGGAGTAAGGATAAAGTGTATAAGCTTTAGAAAGCTCTTTATGGTTTAAGACAAGCACCCCAAGCTTAGAACAAGAGAATTGATGCATTTCTTACACAGCATGGGTTTAATAAGTGTGGTAGTAAGTATGGAGTTTATGTGAAAAAGAATGGAAGTGTTTTGATGATAGTATGTTTGTATGTTGATGACTTATTGGTTACTAGAGGAGATGAGCATGACATTACCACTTTTAAGGAGGTTATGAAATCAGAGTTTGAAATGTCAAATCTTAGTAGGTTGTCTTAATTTCTTGATTTGGAGTTTACTGAAGTTGAAGAAGGCTTATTGTTATAGTAGACGAAGTATGTGAATGCCATTCTAAGAAGATTTAATATGCTGCATTGTAATGAAGTTTCAACACTGATTGATAGCAATGTAAAATTGAGTCGAGATGGTACTAATGCGTTGGTTGATTCAACTATGTATAAGTAGATAGTTGGGTCCTTGAGGTACTTGTGTAACAGCAGACCAGACATTATGTATGGAGTAGGTGTTTTAAGTAGATTTATGGAAAATCCTAAATTGTCACATTTGGCGGCTGCTAAAAGAGTTTTAAGATACATCAAGGGGACTATGGATTATAGTTTGTTGTTTCGAAGATATGAAGACATAAATGAGAAAATGGATGTGTTGATAGGGCATTCTAATTCAGATTAGTATGGAGATAAATTTGATAGAAGAGCACAACAACGTATTTGTTTAACTGTGTAATTTAACATTTGCTTGGAGCTTAAAGAAACAGTAGATCGTTGCACTATCCTCATATGAAGCCAAGTCTGTTGCTACATTTGCTACTATATGTGAAGTTGTCTAGTTGCAGATGTTGATAGATCAGATGAAGATTCAAGTGAAGTGTCCAATAGTGTTTAGGATTGATAATAAATTAGCAATTAACTTGGCTCAACATCCAACTGCACATAGTAGAAGCAAACACATTGAAACTCGGTTTCATTTTTTTCGAGATCAAGTTAACAAGGAGAAGTTGTCACTTAAATACTGTAAAACTAAAGAACAACTAACTAATATTCTAACCAAACCTTTGAGAGTAGATATAATAAAAAACTTAAGGTTCATGTTTGGATTAAAGTCTTGTAGTTTGATGAAAACTAATCAGCATTAGGGGGTGTGTTATAGTGTTTAATTCTGATTGGTTAGTATTGGATAAAAATAGAAGGTAGTTAAGTTGGTCAGGTGTAAATGCAGTGATATAAATAGTAGGGTAGTTTGGATAAATCCTAGAAAATCGGTAATCTGAACCTTAATTTAAGTTCGAGTGTCGTAAACTGTGTCATGAGTCGATAAGGCTAGTAACAATAAAGGTTTATGAAATTTAATAAATCAAATATAACACTGATAATAAAAACCCTAGAAATTAATCGAAACCCTAAATCGCGTACAAAAACCCTAAATCTAATTTATGCACAATTATCCGAAATCGAACCTAAACTTGATCGAAACCCTAAATCGCGTACAAAAACCCTAAATCTAATTTATGCACAATTATCCAAAATCGAACTTGAACTTGATTTAAGCTTATAAAATAATTAAATATCACTCAATAGTGATATAATTGTAGTCGATTGCAATTATTGACTAAATCGCGTAATTATGTAAAATTTTTAATGAAATCATTAAAATAACTTGTAAAAATTATAATTGTAACGAGTACCAATTAAACTGATAAATTTTTATAAAATTCCAAAATTAATTTATAATTATTATTTTTATGATTTGTATGTTTAAAAAATTTACATATATTTTTTTTATTATTTCCTATTTCTTTCTTTTTCCTTCCTTTTTCTTTTCCTTTTTCTTCTTCTATTTTTTTTTCCTTCTCACACGTGATTTGCAATTGCAAAAATTAGTAGCCCATGTGCATAAATAAATGTACATATGTCACAAAATTAAGAGATAAGGACAAGATAATTAAAGAATGTGTCTTGTCCAATTTAATGAAGAGATTAGGTTAGATTATTTTTCTTTTTTTTTTTATTGTTTCCTTAAATCCTAATTGCTGACCATTACACCTAAAAGGAAATCTAGAAAAAAAAAAAAAAACAGAAACCAAACACAAAAGAAGAAGGAAAAGAAAGCAAAACAAATGGAAAACTAAGAACAAGTAGAAAATTTATAAGAAGAAGAAGGAGGAGGAGGAAAAGAAGAAGAAAATTAGGAATACTACCAATAAATTTAGGTAAGTATATTTTATTTACTTATACATATGTATATTAAATAGTATGTGCATGTATATACTAATTATCCTATTACATATACATGTATGTATGCATAAGTAGATAAACAAATGCATATGTATCCTTTATGTATGTACAAATATATGTATGTAGTTATGTATATATATATATACTATTATGTAAAATATACGGTATATGTATATAAATGTATGTATAAATAAGAATACATATAATAGGTACTTAGAACTTTTACTATTGGATATATATATATGCATGCATACGAAAGAGAAAAAAAATAATAAAATAAATAAATATATATATGTATATATAAATAAGAGTACATATAGTATGTATTTAGTATTTTCACAAATTAAACATAGATATATATATATATATATATGTACACGTGAATATGAATATTTCTGTATATGTGTATATAATCTTTATTTTCATATATAAAGATATATATATATATATATGTTTAATTCTGATCTTTGCACGATGTTGTCCTCGGTAACGTCCCATAGTAAAATGACCAAGTAGATCTAGGATGGTTTTTGGCATTTAGCTGATTGAGGAGGACTCAACACCAATACCTATATAATATTTATATATTGTGTGTATAGGAGTTATGAGTAACCTTAAGTCTCAAGATGTTAAAACTATGCTGTTATGGACTTTAATGACAAGATTTTAAATCGATTATTATTGCATTTATGTTGATACTTATGTGTATACTTATCTTGTTACATGTATGTTCATACGCATGTGTATAGTATCATGTACTACGTGTTAGCTCACCCTTTGGGGAATTATTGTTTTTTCTACTGCAAGTTCAAGGTACGAAGTTTATAGTGGTTACTTTGTAGGGGATGTGGGTTATGACTACCTATATTATGATGATAAAGGTGATCTCCATTATTATGGTGATACAGTAGAGACAGTGTAATTTAGCTTTTAGGAGTGAATTATTGACGATCATATGTTATTGTTTCATGTTATATATATTTGGAGATTGTTGATTGTTTGGAGTCACTTGTAGCTCCTTTAGATGATGTTACTTTAGGTTGTTTGTCTTAGAGTTATATCGTATTCAAGTTCATTCACTTGTAATAATTGGGTTCGTTTATTATTGTAGTATGTGGAGATTAGGTGGTTGACATTTCACTTTGATTTAGATGTGAGGTTATTAAAATTGTGAGTCAGCAGAGTTCATGTAATTAGTTTGTGAATCTTAGTTAGGTTGCAAATTCTTAGATGCCTAATGTATCAATAGAAGTTAGAGACACACGGCAAGCTGTAGCATTTTAAGTTCTTGGGGCTTTACATTTGTAATCCTTTAAATCTAAATCATTAAACAAATTTTGAATTCAATAATTTTGATTTTGAAACATATAAATGAATAGTAAGATGGAAAACAGGATTGATCCCATCAAAATAGTGGGCAAGACTATAGAATCTCTTATTGATTAGTGGTGAATAGTGGAAGACGTTGGCATTATAGGTATTACGGGATTTTTCTAAAGTCCTATTTTTATTTTTTACATAATTGATAATACCATCATTCTTACCTTTGATTTGTACTTTTTCAAATCTAAACAATTAAACAAACTGTAAATTTAATAGTTAAGATTTTAAAATATGAAAATAAATTGTATGATTAAGAATGAAACTGGTCCCATCAAAATAATGAACGGGATCGTAAAATCTCCTAGGTATTACAATATGGAGTTGAATTTTTACTTTTGGCTTAATAATATTATATTTACTATTTTTTTTTTTGTTTTCAAAAGGAGATTATATTTATTATTCAAATTTTTATTCGTAGATTTTGTAGTCTGGTCTAAAATTTTAATTTTGAAAATTTCGTAATTTATAACCTCATAGATAAGTTTATGTTAAATAAAAGTCAGATTTAAGTTTATTAATTAAACCAGTAAAACTACCAATGGCTTCCCTATTAGTTTCTCGTTAAGATATATTAAAGTTCAAATTTTCTCTTTTAATTTATAATATAATTGGGAAAAAAGGAAAAAAAAAACCTGTAAAAATAATTTTCCTAGTATGTATTTACGTCTAAGAAATTGTAATTAAACTTCCTATGATTTTTCTTTTTTTTTTCAAAGTTAAGAGAGAAATAGTATACCCAATGATTTAGTGCAGATGCGTGTAACTCCGACCGAGAACTTAATCCAGTACTGGCAGTGAAAAATCTTCTCAAGAATGTTTGCTATTTCACACCATGTCCTCGTCAGTCATCATGACTTCTGAAAGGAAACACGGCAATGGCAATAAGAGAAAGAAGTCTCTCCTTTGACTTCAGTTGAGCTGGACAAATTACTTACGTAATGCAATGCACCAACTGACCTATACACCTTAGACCTTGTTTATTGAAGCAAACAAGGTGTTAATTTCTTTCCATTTTCCCTTATAAAATACTAATGTATAAAATTAATGATGGAAATTATAAAAAATATAATAATATGATGATAATATCATAAGATTTTTAAAAAATATAGATATTCAGCTATTGATTTTTAAATTAAAAAAGAATCGAAACGATCTAAATCATAAATGAGAGGTGCTTGGCATACTTTTTAGTAGTATAAAAACTCCATTATAGTTTAAGTTCTATATTATGAGTTCCATAAATAATATAAATAAAAGTTAAATTTCCTTTTTAAGAAACTCATTATCTAAAAAATCAAAAGTACTAACTATTAATTTATTAATCAAGGAAATTAAAAGAGAAAAAATTGAGAAGATTGAAATTCTATATAAAATAGTGAGCTTGTTAAAGATGATAATTATTTAAAATATTAATGTGACATCCTGAATCTAAAACGGGTGCAAATATTAAACATGGTCTTATGAATAACTATCATAACAAAGGGACACAGTTCTCTCTTCGTTCGTTTTCTTTACAACAGCAACACCGTCAAATTCCGAGGCTTTCTTAAAACAACAATTTACTCTAACCACAACAAACTAAAAGTAAAATGTTTGTAAGCGCATTCCATTTAAGAATTCAGCTTCCACTGCGTTAGTGCCATCTTTAAGAAAAAAGATTCACCGGCTTTACCCCACTGGTTCGCAAATATCACGGAAAGCACTCCTTTTACGCAATGTCAAAGTGCATGTAGTATCATGGTCTACGTCGGGAAAAAAATCCCTTTTCTTCTTCTTATGAGAATTATGTTTGAAGTCTCATGTTTTTTATTCTTCTTATTAATGACGAGTTAATAAGTTTTAGTCTATTGCGACTAATGAGTTGTATAAATTAATTTTATAGTTGAGTAATGCAGTTAGTCCACACTTCAAAAGGCTAATGTACAATATCTATAAAGATGCATGAATTGGATATATGAAATAAAATATATCAAGAAATAATTAGGTGTATGAAATAAAATATGCCGAGAAACAATTGAGAGTGTAAAATAAAATATACCAAGAAATAATTGGGTGTATGAAATATAATATATCAAGAAATAATTGGGTGTATGATAAAACGTACTGAAAATGAATTGAGTGTGTGAAATAAAACATATTGAGAAATAATGGGCATGTGAAATGAAACATGCGAAAAGATAATTTGCGTATGAGTAGAAACATGCTAACGAATAAGGACGTGTGAAATGGAATATGAGGAACTCTTGGTGCGTGAACTAAAACGTATTGAAAATAGTCATGTGAAGGATATTTCATTCAACTAATGTAGTTACAAATGTACGGCCTAACAATTCTTTCAAACAATTACATAAGAGGACGCAAGGTACAAAGATTACAAAAAAATCCTATGGCCTACGTTTGGAATTAGCAGAAGTAATTCTTGGATTGGAGGCTGAGGCTTTTTTCGAGCAAGCTGCTTTCTCGGCACATGGGTTCTTAAAGCCGGTAGAGTTTTCCCTCTACAAATTGAGGATTTCTTTTGACAAACATTCCTCGTCTTCCCCTAAATCCTTAGCGTGGGCTTCACTATCATCTTTATTAGCAATCTTAACACTTGCCTCATCATCTTCATTGGCATTGCTGACTTTGTCATTGATGTCAACGAAGTCAAGGCATGAGAGATCATAATCAAGGTGAAGCTTTAGGATCTCCTCTCTTATCGCTTGAACTCCCTCTAACAACTCCTTCTGTAGAAGCCTTTTGTACTATCAATTAAGAGTGATTATATCGAAAGCCTCTTCAATAGATGGTCCTCTCCCCATAATCTCCTCATAGTCTTCTCCAATTTGGCTACACGGCTCTGTAAGTTTGAGTTATTGGTTTCCAACTCTTTAATCTGCATTCTGAGCTTATCTTCTTCTTTGCTCATTGTATAAAGAGTTTGGCCCAAGACCTAGCACTCTTCTTTCTTCTTCTACAGCTCCTCTTTTAGGCCTCAAACTCTTTGTATTGCTTGTCCATTTTGGCCTTTAGGCTTGAGACTTCATCGACAGCAAGGGTATGTGTTAACTTCTCAGCAGCAAAGTCTTCTTGGAGCTTTCTTGCCTCCATCTCAGCCCTTATCCTTGCATTCTCGGCTGCAGTAGTCTAGGCTTTCGATGCATTGTATGCATCCAATTCTCTACAACAAATTTATTTAACACAATCAGGTAAGATTCAACATAACACATGGATACAACCAAAAATATTACCTTCTTCACCTTTTTGTCGGTTTCGTCTAAAGGCATCAAAATGTGGCTGCTCATCTGGAAAAGGAAAGGTGTTAGTAACACGAATGAATTCGACAATTAAAAGTAATGGTTGTAGATACTCACATCATACAATTTAGCCACAATATGGGCCTTATTGCAACTATTGACCCTATGACAAAATTTTTGTCCTTGAGAAGAATAACTCCTTTCATTAAAGCTAAGGACTTTGTCCTGTCACTTAGGGCCAAGCCGGTGTCTAAAATTGTATGGCTCCAACACGGGACGTAGTATTCACTAACCTCCTTATCGGGGATGAATTTGGCACTATTGATTTCGAGTGCTTTATTGTGCATTGCCTTCTTCATCCTCTCATCCGAATCTTTGGACCTTTTGGCAGCTGGGTAGCCAACGAATTCTTTCCTCGGTCTTTTATTGTTGCTCGGTGCCACCTCCATTACCAAGGATGACCCTTTAGCCTCCTTGCGGAGTCGAATCTCTTGAACCTTCTCTCTTGACTCTACAGTAGGTGGAACATATTCAACAATCTCAACAGAAGGTTCCCCCAAACGAACAATTTTAGTTTCGGTTGGCAAATCCTTCTTCCCCTTCTTTTGCTTCTCAACTGACTAATAAGGTTTCTATTGTGTCATAGGCTGCTTGGTTATGTCTTTGGCCACCTTTTTTAAAGTTGTTGGTTGATTTGTAGATTTAATGGCCGTACACTTGTCGGCTTTTGAATTTTTAGCCTTCGCTTAGGCTAGTAGCTTGGTAGGATTTACCTCGCTAGCATGCATATCTATGACATGAGCAAACAAGTTAATATCAACACGAGAAAAGAACAAACTGACATTCTTCATGTCAAGCAAGACTTAAAGGTGACAATTCTTCCCCTAAATCGCAAGAACAGCTTTCCTCTTACAGCTATACTCGGCACAATGGTAACTCATTAGTATACCTTCTTTTTCAGAAAAAATTAGTTCTCTACTTTCATAACGCCGTATAATTCTTTCGGTATACCAGAAAAACATTTTATTCTTCCTACTTTCCTGAATTTTCTTTGTTGCTTCTGCATTGTTCGGCATCAGATCAATATCTTTAGTATTAATTGGCTCAATCCATTGGGTCTAAAAGTCCAGCTCTTCATTAGATACTATTGATACAAATTTATCATGCCACTTATAAATCTTGGACTTTAACCTATCCATGAACTTCTGCCCATGCCTTGCAATAGCAAAGTACCACCCGTTAGGTTGCCTCTTAATCGTGTAGAAAAACCGAAATAGCTAAGGCGTAGTCTTGATTTTGACTTCTTTGTAAACTATCTCAAAAGTCGCCGTAAGCCGATATGTGTTAGGTGATAACATACTCGGTGGACACTAAAGTAGTTGAAGAAGCCTCTAACAAAAGCCAAGAAAGGGAAGCGCAACCTAAAATCCAAATATTTCAAGTATATATAGAACTTACGCTCTCTTAGGAAACATACCTCTCCTCCTCTCTCGGCCTCCTTAAATTCCATGGTCTAGGAAGGTTTTGCCAATACTGATTGTACCTTGTGACAAGAACTCTGTTGATGGAACTAGCAATTCCATCTGGAGAGTCGCAGAAATAGGCTATGGTTTTGTACAAATACCTTGCCGAAGATTGACCTTCCTTGTCCTTTGGATAATTATCTACAGCAAGCTTGTTGATCCGATTAAGTTTATCTCACCTTACCTCAATGCTATCATCAGAGTTGCTAGAAGAACATGCTGCCTCGCTCCTTCTTTAGGGGGGGAGAAGTGGCCTTAGTTTCCGTTGCTTTGGAGTTGGAAAGGATAAGTCAATGGATAACATTGCGAACCATACCTGACTGTCTATGAATAGTATCTTTGAAATTGAAGAACTTAAGAGTGAAGACAAGAAAGGAAGAAAACATGGTTATGAAGATTGAGTTTGAACAAAAGCGAATCTTGATATTGAAGAGTCCTTTAAATATGGACAATTCACCCTTGTAACTGTAAACATATTTCTAATAGTAATGATCATTGATTTGTGTCACGCCCCGAAGCGGCAGAGTCGTAACAGCCCCGCCGTGTAAACCACCCTAAGATAGAAGTTGGCCTCACAACCGCTATCCTAGACCTGATCTACACAAGGCGTCCACAACTAACCCGCTTTGAAGTAGACAATTTGTAATTTAAATAAATCATTTACCTATAAAAGTGAGGAATTATATATATATGTTATCATTCAATTATTGCAGTTAAAGTTTACAACATTTCTCCGTAATATATTCCCTAGTTGTTACATTATTCAAAATGGAAAGTAATTCTAGAATAAAAACTTAAACCTTAAAATATGTGTTTATTCTTCACATGTTTTTCCTCACTCCCCAGGATCCAGCAGTTGCTAGCTTCATAGTAGTTGTTGCCGCTTCTTAGCCAGCACCTGCACGATGTCTATAGGGATGTGAGCAACCACAGCTCAGTAAGTTAGGACGGAGGACTTAAAACTATACCATACACACAACAAGGTTTTCAGTCACTTATTAGTTGCAATGCATGTGTAAGCAAATGCCATCGCACGACGTTGTCCGGCCCGTCGTGAGATTAGAGAAATTGCGTCCGCTCTAATCCGGGTTGAGGAGTTACCGTTAATGCAACAGCTCACGACCAAACCCAGGCTTGTGTAATGGAGACCTTGCTCCTCCCGCGACTACCTTCGAACCACTGTCCTCATCCCCGCCGCGACCTCCTCTCCTGTCACTTAGTTCGACTGAGGATGAAGAAGGGACCATTTTGCAATCCTGCGCTATCCCTTCCGAAGGGGTCGGTATTTGGCCGGAGAGTCCTAAATCCCCTAACGGGTTGCCATGCATGCTCGATTATGATTACTGGTCGTATATTTGATTAGGTCCAGTTTAGGGTGATCAATCATTACATACAATTCATACAGTATGTACCAGAGCAACAAACAGAATCATGGCATCACCCATAATCAAACACATGCATACATTCAACTATCTAACAAGCACAACCAAGCATAATCTTAAGCCTCCCAAAATACAGCATCGTATTAATCCCAACTTACCTCGACTCCTCGCTCGCTCACTCGAGGTCCGATTTGCTCAGGCCATCGCCGGTTATCCCTATAACACGAACGTGGTTTCAGCTTTTCATATAATTGTTATAGGTTCGTTTTATCCTATAATGCTTCTTGTTAGGTTTTGTTTAAGGTTTAATATGCCCAATTATCTAGGTATTAAGTCTTTTACAATTATTCTAGGTTTGGGATTAGGTTCAGGTTCGGTTTTCGCATCGATTTCTAAACCAGGTTTTTAGTTCGATTTTTAAGTAGCGTTTTATATTCCAACCCTAGAAATTAGTTTCAACCCATAATGTGAAATTAATCACATTATTTCCCGATAACCTAAATACCATCATTACCCTTTGTCAGTGTTTATTTTACTCGGTACACTTAAATCCATATCAGTGTACCGAATTCACTCCTAATGTGACAATTTTTTTTACATTTTTCATATAATTCCATAAATTCAAGTTTCCTATCAGATTTATTGTGCATTTTTATTATTCTTAAAATATCAATTTTTATTATAATATTTTCTATTTATTATATTTTCAATAATTACACATTATGCATTATTGCATATTATGTACATAATGTATTTCCAATATTTCTATTACCCTAATTACCATCTCTAAACACCAATTATTATTTCAAAATGTCTAAATCCATCCTAAATCAGATTTTACTCCATATTTCCCTAATTTACAAAATTAACTATTTTTTCCTATTACTCATTTATTACATAATTAACCTAATAATTACATCTAACACCCTAAATGCTATAAGTATCATACTCCATCAGATCTTAACACCCTAAAACATCTACTTATTCACTAAGTCAGAAATTAATAATTTAATTACTTAATTAATCCTAAATTACCCATTTTATGCCTCATTTTAGGACCTAAAAATTATCTAAAAATTTCGAAAATTAATTTTTTGAAAAAGGGCTTCATAGCACTGTTCTATATCATCTGAGTAATCTACACAAAAATTTTGGGCTTGAAACTACACTCCTAAGGTCATTTATTTCTAAATCGAAATGTGCTCGGTTTTGCACGATTTATTAGGGGCCATATATTATGGCATATAATTTCATCAAAATAATATTTTTCCTACAAACTACATATAGAAATATCTCAGAATAACAAAATTCATAATTTTATAATTATATTTACTATTTTTACAAAATTTTACAAGATTCGGGCTGGAAATCGGACTCACCGATTTGGGTGGCTCCGGCCACCGCGGGCCGCCGTGGCCTTGTCGGCCGGCCTGGGCACTGCCACCACCGTGTGGTGGTGGTGGCCGTCCACTTCCAGCTTCTCGTCTGGTGTGGGTTCCTTTTAAAACCCTCAACTGCACAGTTTTTCTTATTTTTTTTATTTTTTGGATTTTCTCTCGAATTTTCAACTCTCTCTAATTTTCTCTGATTTGTATCTGTCCAAATGTGCTCTGTAATTTTTTCTGCTATTTATAGGGCTTTGTGGAATTTATTGTGCATTAAATGGGACAAGACAATTGCCTTATCCCTTGATTTTTGGCTTTTATGTTGTCTTAATTTAATTGGTTGAATTTTCTTTTTCAGATTCTGACTTGCCACGACCATCCTTGCATCATTCCACATCCTTCTGATTTTTTTCTGATTTTTCCACAATTATTTTATAATTTTCTTTAATTATTTGCTTAGTTTTCGGCCAATTTTAGTAATTACGCGTATTTTTATCTACACGTAAATACATGTAGGGTACACGTGAACATTCCTAAATATTATTTTGGTCATTCTAAAATTTTTAGTATACATATAATCTATCTCTACTAATTTATTAGTTATTATATTACACTTTTTGCCTTTTTGGTAATTAGCAGTTATTATGCTTAAAATTTGAAAATTTTATAGTCTCCTATTTTACTACTTATTTTCTTAAATTTAAGTTTACAGGGTCATTTTTATTGGTATCTTGTTAAATAATTTATAATTTGGATTTGATCGGATCTTTTAACCGATCGCCCTAAACCTTGGGTTCTAAGTTCAATCCTACGGTTACTTGGCTGAACTTTGGGGCTTACAATTTGATAAGTAGTGTATATTGATGATGCATGTCACATCTTTGGAATTTGATGGTTGATAACTCTCTGACAATTATTAAGTCTATGGTACAGTGATTATCGAGACGACAACTATCATATCACCTACTTTTTTGTCTCTTCAATAGGTGGGAATTAAAAAATTATAACTGTTCAACTAAGATGTGAACCACCTTCTCTCTCTTTTGCTCAACATCTAAAGAACTGCTCCCACTCAGCCTCTAGTGCATTATATATTACTCTCTTTACTGATTACTCAAACATGAGAGTTAGGGAGCAAATGTTGACAAACAGTTTTCATCTCCATCTTACTCATCTATTTGGTTGCAGATAGGCTACACAGTCTATATTCTTGGTACCTCACTAAGTGATTGTCATTCGCGGCATTACCTCGAGTAACTTAGATTCATCGTAGATTTGAATTCAAGTTCATGGTGCAAACAGTTATAACAACATTTACGGTTATGGTTATATAACTACCTACTCTCCCTATATTTTAGGAAAGGTATCTAATCAATAACTTTCTATGTATTTTGGCAGTTATTCCGATAACTGCTCCTTCGAATAGGACAATCTCCTATAAATACGAAAAAAGAACTTGGTAAGAGGGATGGAATAACCCTCAATTTCCCAAATCTACTATTTGCATTCCTACTTACTGATTTAGGTATCAAAGTAGCCATATCAGATTAGTCCCAGTACTAAGTATTTATCTTATCTTTGCAAGAAATTTCTAATTCCCAAAATTCACCAATAACACTAACCATAACAACAAAAAAAAAAAAAGTAAAATGTTTATAAGTGCATTCCATTTAAGAATTCTGCTTGCATTGCTTTGGTGCCATCTTTAAGAAAAAAGTTTCGCCGGCTTTACCCCATTGGTTCGCAAATATCACGGAAAGCACTCCTTTCACGCAATGTCAAAGTGCATGTAGTATCATGGTCTACGTTGGGAAAATAATTTTGATGGTCCAGATAAAAAAATTTAGAAGCGCCCTAAAACACGTATCCCAATACACTCAATGTTAAATAATTTAAACTTGCTCTGTAGTGGTATAGAATTCAAACCGGCAACAGTATATAGATGGAAAAATTCTTGGAGAAAAGCAAAAATCTGCAAGATCTTTGAGCACCACACATACTTTTACAAAAGAGTAATATAATATTTGTGTTCAACCACCGTCATCAATTACTGACCAATCGTTAATAGAATAATCAACGGTTCGAATTGCCCTNCCCCATGATTTGGGTATTGTGTGCAATATTATTTTATATTTCTTAGTTTCTTTTTTTTTCCCATTATATATATATATATATTGAGAAATAATGATATAATTTTGGTAAGCATGTGCATTTTAGGTTCTTCAACTTAATTGCTTCAATCTATTTTATAAACTATTTGTAATATGTCAATTCTATTGCTTTGAAATATATATTGTATAGCTAGCTAGTTGTTGTCTCGAAATGGAAACTCAAGAGTGGCTTCATTTTACGTATGTAGTAAGAGTAAAACATATGTGACCACATTAGCAATGTAATCTTCTGGTTGTCCACGATAAAAGGATTTCTTTTAATCTTCTATCATTCTCATTCTCATAGATTGTGTAACATGGTGTACTATTTCATTAATATATAACTACAACATACGTTACTGCGACAACAATTTTATAATGTCGTCTACCAGGAGCTGGTGTGCTTCAGTTTAAAGTCTTCCTAAAACAATATCAACCAAAATCAGTTATTTAAAAAGTTCATATTCAAGCAACGAAATACAATATCATGACCACTAGCTCTATTTATAAATTGACAGTAAAAGCATGCATTATACTATATAGTAGTAAATACAAAATAGGTGATTAATGAAATAGATTTTAAACACAACATGAACTCTTCTAAGATTTTATACCTATTCTTTTCTATAGAAAAAGGATTTGAGTTATAGCATAAGTGAGTTAAACACCTGAACTCATATTTCCACACCCATTAGCAACACAACCATACCACCATTGATGTTGCCACTATTTCTACCATCATCACCTCTCCATCATTACACTAGTGCATAACTACTATCACCACTCTCCATGGCATCATAACCATCCTGTTATCACCTAACCTTTTTTTTTTTTTTCAACTTATACACTATAACTCACTAAAAATAAAACAAATCAAGACTGCAATTGTATATATGTAATAACCAGTTTATAAGAGAAATAGAAGAAATTAATTAATTCTAAAAAGAATGGTATTTTAGTAGTTTTATTGAAAAAAAGAGGGGCAAAGTGGTCTTTTTGCATCCAAAAGGCAGTTGCCTTTAGCATGTGAACTAATATGTTGGTTCCTATCTTTTTTTCCTCCCTCTCTTCTTTTCTAGGATGTCTTCCTCCTCCTCCACCAAAAACAATAATTTCTATCCATCAATGCAAGAAAATGATTGTAAGTGAGAAATCTTTAAAATCATTGTGTCTTCATTGCTTGTAGTGAAATGTCTAACACCGAGTTATGATTTGAAACTAATAGAAGTCCAAGAAGTGGAAGAACTTGGTAGGGGTGACAATTTAAAAGGGCATCCCTATCAATAGGAATTAGCCTTCATGACCCCTCACATGCTCCTAAGCAAAAGGTTTGGCTAACTAAACTTATCGAATCCTCCACTCTCAACTAAGTGTTGAAGAAGCCAACTTGACTTGTAGAGTTGACTTATTTGTGCATCCAAGCTATCGAAGCAAATGAAGTGTTGTCCTTGCATCAGAACAAGGTCAGGCCAAATTGTCCAAAAGCTCAAAACCAACCTTACCGACCTATTCTATGGACTACTCTTCACTATAAGTCCTAAACTACTAAAGTGAATGCTCCAAGTTATCCAAGAAACTAGCAACCATCGATGTTACCTCATTGCATCAAAGTTTATTATGCGCCAAATCTTCTAGCCTCTCTCTTGGAGATACGTATCCTGTGACCTGCGATTGGCTAACCTAACATGGAATACTCTCTTTCTAGAAAGATTACTAAATTACCCCTTTCCCATTTGTAGTGTTGTTGTATATAGCACCTTACCCCTTTTTGTTATTATGAATGTTGATGTAATCTTAGGAACTCGAGTATAAATACCCATTATAACAATTATTGTAAAAAGATTCCTTCTTTTTTTGTTAATGAAATCGTTGAGTTTTCTCTCTTCTCGTCACTAAGAACCCTAACCCTAGCTCATATCAAGCCCTTAAGTAAGGCTTGTGTAGTGAACGACCCATTGCCTTGGATCGATGAGTCACATTTGGTAAGACTTTAGTAGTAAGTTCCTGAGTAATGCATTACATCCAAGAGCAGCTTATGATTACTTAGCTTCTAACAAAAAAATTTGCCTTAACCCATCTCTCTTTTCTTTGATAGTTCTTAAAGGACCCATCTATGCTACTGTAAGACCTCATTAAGGGCTCACATTTGTGCTAGTATTGTGTCAGTGACCAACTAATGACATCATTCTCGGTATCAAAGCTCAATGTTTTAAGTAAGGCCTAAGCTATGTTATTGACGGTGTGTGTTTGTTGAGCAATGTTGCATGTGTTAGATTTAAAGTTGTTAGGTTTTAAGTCTTGTGAATACACAGTGCTTTGTCATGCTATGTTTTCATCCTTTGGAATAGAGAAAGGAGTTGTTGAAGCAAAGTTGTAGCTAAAAGTGTAGTTGTTGTTTGTGTGTACTTGTTTTCTTACTGTTGTGGTGGTAATGGTTGCTAAAATATTAGTTATTGGAGAATAGATGCGAAAATGTTGTATCTTGTGTAGTTGAGGAAAAATGACAGACACTACTATAAATGTGGTGGTTGTAGACAATGAGAGTGATGCACACTAACAGAGGATGATGTATAAAGCAAACTATAAGATCCACAAATGAGAGGATGGACCACCTTATTGAGCTTTTAGAGAATACATTAATTGTAATACAAGGTGAAGTCCCAGCTCGCATTAAAAGAGCTCACTAAGCTGATGGTCTTATTATTGAAATTTACCAAACATAATAAAGAAGAATGAGCTAGAAGAGAAACTAAGAGTTGAAAATTAGCATAATTGACCTAATAATGAAGTTCAACATAAAAGAGAAATTTACTTAGGTTGCAATGTTTGAGTTGAAAGAGTCAAGCATGGAGCCAACAAGAAAAAAGAGGCAGTAGAGGAAGTGGGAATTGATGGTGAAGAGTTCCATAGAGTCAATGAAACGCTAGATTGAGCACCCCAAGATGGTAGATATCCAAGTGGATCTAATAGGGTTAAGCATCATATTCAGTACGCCTAAGGAAGGGCATATTGCGCTACTCATTGATCTTAACAATGTTTGAGAGGTTGATGAGGAGTTTGATGAAGATTGTTATGAAGAAGAACATATTGTCGGGACCTACAAAAGTATTGATAATGTGATAGTTCAAGTTTCGAGCTTCTTAAGAAGTGGCAATACTGACGAGTATTTGGATTGGGAAGAGTAAGTAGGGAAGTTGTTCAAATGTTATTATTATGTTGAGGAGGATAAGGTTAGATTTCCTGCCTTGGAGTTTACAAGATATGTTAATATGTGGTGGAAGAAATTACATATGATGTGAAGAAGGGATTGAAGGTAAGGCATAAGAACATGGGAAGAAATGAAATGTGTCATGCAAGGAAGATTTATTCCTGATTCACATTATTAGGATAGTTTTACGAAGTTGTAGGAGTTAAGACAAAAGAATTGATCCATTAATGAACACATGCAAGAAATTTAAATATTAATGTTTAGATGTGAAGTATATGAGTTTGAGGTTCAAACAGTTTCAAGATTTGTTACTCGCCTTAGATATGAATAGTGATGCAACTGGGGTGGGTTTGGAACGAGTTTTTAAAACTCAAACCTGCCCCAATTGCATTACTAGTTTTCCAAAACCCATGAAAAACCCTATAGGGTTTTTAAGGAGTAAACCGTGGCCCGATACTATTAAAAAATAGCCAACCCAAACTCAACTTGACCTAATATAATGGAATAAATAGATTAATTTTTAATTCTCTTTCTTCACTTTTTTTCTTATTTGATTATCAACGAACAAGCTTTTATAAACAAGGCTTTTTATAATACCATCACAATTTTTATTACTATTTTCCATGTAGTGACCTCTAATTAATCCGAGGAATTAATTTTTTCGACAATATAATTTTATACAAAAGTAAATTAATAAAAATTCAAAAAAATTGAAAGGAAATTTTGTTAAAAGGAAAAATCCAACGCACTCCAATTTTAGGAGTGCGGTCAATTGACTCATGAGTCATGACTGATGACTCTCTAGATAATGGAATGGGCAACACAATTTTCTTTTTTTTTTTAAAAATAATAATTTAATTTATGTGAAAGTTAGAACAAATCAATAAAGACTAGACATAGTAGACACATAGGCATTAGACATTCTTGTTTTTTTAAGTAATAATAATCAAATCTATATTTTTATTATTTATTTATATTTTTATCCGAGTTGGGTTTTCCATCAGTTTTTTTTTTTTTTAAATCTCATAACCCGACCCTAATCGCTATTGGGTTCTAAATCATTTTCCATAACCCAACCCTAAATCTTATAAGGTTTTTAATGGGTTGATTGAGTCGGGTACCCTATTATAACCTACTCGATTACATCCCTAGATATGAACTCAACAACATCGTTAAGGTGCAATTCTTTCATACCCTTGAAGAAGCTATTAGGGCCACCCAACATGTTAAAAGATAGAGAAGGAACTAAGCTTATAGAGCTCCAACTTCTTGACTTTTTCAATCAGTCTGACTTGTCTATGGGAGTACCAAGAAGCTTAGTAGCTCAATGCCAAGTAAGAGAAAAGGATTGATGTCACATGTAGAAGGGGATAGGATAGAGCAAGAGGGAAAGAGAATGAATTTGAAAAGGGACAAAAACTAGTAAGATCAAATGCTTTAAATGTAAGGGCTTTAGACATATGGTTACCCAATGTCCCAATCGACCAACTATGATAATTAGACATGATGTTTTAACCATTGAAGTGTACAGTACTGGAAAAGAAGTTAGTGATGTTGTGGAAGGAGCAGAAGATAGAGTAAAGGTGGAAGTTATGGGAGATAACAATTATATACGGGAATGTAATATGTTAGGATTGTCTATCTATTGAGCTACGAGTTTTAAACTTAACAAAGAGAATGAACAATATAAGAACCTGTTTTATACTATGTGAAAGGTAAGAGATCAATTGTATACATTGATAATTGATTGTGATAGTTGTACAAATGTTGCATTTACAAGTTTGGTTGAGTAATTACAATTACCGACCTCTCAACACCTAAGCCTTACAAATTACATTAGTTGAATGAGAAATGTTCATTGTATGTTATACGAAAAGTATTAATGTTATGTGATGTGTTATTGTTGCATGCCTCACACATTCTACTTAGCCGACTATGGCTTTTTGACAAAAGGTTTTACATGATGGATATAATAACACCTATACAATTAAGAAAGATAGTCAATCAATTATTCCTTTCCCAATGATACCTAGCCAGGTTAGCAACATGCAAACCAAATTAAGTTGATGATCTAAGAATACAATAGTCGTGGCCTAATATGAGCTTAGAGGAGTCATGAATTTTGATGAATCGACCTTTTTCCTGATTATAAGGTTATTGGAGTTAGAGAGTAGATCAACCTACTTGAAGAGGTAAAGACATTATTTAAGGAATTTACTAATCTATCTCTTGAAGAACCACCAAAAGGATTACCTCCATTAATAAGAATAGAGCATGGCATTGATTTAAAACTTGGAGTTTCTTTCCTAAATGATCTAGCCTATAGGATGAATCTTAAGAGAGTTACTAACTTGCAAAGGCAAGTAAATAAACTTATTTATAGAGGCTATGTCTGAGCGTACCTATGCTATTGGTATTGAAGAAAGATGGAAGTTAGAGAACTATCAAGCTGTTAACAAAATAAATATTAAGTATAGATATCCAATTCTTAGGTTGGATGATATATTAGATGAATTATATGGTGTCAAATATTTTTTAAGATTGACCTGAAGTCTGGATAACGTCAAATCTACATACAAGAAGGAGATGAATGTAAGGTAGCCTTCAAGTCAAGGCATTGGTTATATGAATAGCTCATGATGCCGTTTGGTTTATCTAATGCTCTAAGCACACTTATAAGGTTAATGAACCAAGTGCTATGGAAGCAAATGAAGAGATTCGTTATGGTTTATTTTGATGATATCTTAGTATACAGTCTTGATTTGTTAGGCCATGATAATCATCTTCAAACTATTTTTAAAGTGCTATAAGCTTAGAAATTATGTAGGAATTTGAAGAATTGTTGCTTTTTCCAAGAAGAGGTAGTATTTCTTGGGTATGTTGTCAATAGTGGAGGCCTAAAAGTGAATGAGGAGAAGGTCCGAGCTATTATGGAATAGCTTACTCTAACCTCTTATGTAGGCATACAAAGCTTCCATGACTTAGCATCTTTCTATCACAACTTTATTTAGAACTTTATTTTTTTGCAACACCCTTTATTGAGCTCTCCAAGAAGAATGTTAAATTTCAATAGGGAAGTATTATCTTTGCTAGATTTCAACAGTCTTTGGGTTGGAATGTGATGCATTTGGCATTAGTATAAAAGAAGTTCTTATGTAAGATAGCTATTGCCTATTCCAATGAGAACTCAAAGGATCTACTTTGAATTACTCCATTTATGAGAAAGAGATATATGTACTTGTCTAAGCTTTGCAAAGGGCAACATTATTTAATGCCAAGAGAGTTTGTCATGTATACAAATCACCAAACACTAAGGTTTCTGAAGAGCTAACCAAAGCCATCCAAGTGACAAATCAAGTGGGTTAAATTTCATGAAGGAATTTCATTTGTGATTAAGTATAAGCAAGGAAAGACAAACATTATAGCAAATGCCCTATCTAGGCGGCATGTGATGCTTTCTGATCTATAAACAAGATTGATGGGTTTTATGAGTATCTAAGAGTAGTATCTAGAGGATTTACATTTTAGTCCAATTTATGCCTAGTGCATGGAAGGAATGACTTTAGATGACTACTTCATTAAGGATAGTTACTTATTCAAAGATAGCAAACTATGTGTGTCAACTTGTTCAATTCGAGAGTTGCTCATCAAGGAAGCCTATGGTGAAGGATTGTTAGGACATTTTAGAGAGAGAAGAACATATGAACTAACGAAGTTAACATTTTATTGGCCTATAATGTTGTGAAATGTTATCGGATTGTTGTAAAATATATAATCTATAGAGTGGCTAAAAGTCGAGTTGTACAAGGAAAGGCTATGCCATTTCCTATGCTGACCAAACTATGGTTGATCTAAGTATAAACTTTGCCCTTAATTTAGCCAGAACAGCATGCCAAGAGGATGCTATGATCGTAATGGTCAACAGATTTAGCAAGATGGTACATTTTGTACCCTATAACAAGACTAATAATGCTTCGAATATTTTTTTTCTACTTTTTTAGGAGATTGAGAATCTTCATGGAGTTCTCTAAAGTATAGTATTTAATAAGGACCCAAAATTCTTTAGTCACTTTTGGAAGATACTTTAGTGCCAACAAAAAACAAAGTTGCTATTTAGAACCTCGTGTCATCCAAAAACTGATGATCAAATAGAGGTTGTCAATAGAATATTAGGATCCCTACTTTAAGCTATTATTGGACGAAACCAAACTGATTGGGATTTTTGCTTGCCCATTGTAGAATTCACTTACAACAGATCTATTCATAGTACGATAGGCAAGACCATGTTCGAAGTCATCTATGGTTTCAAACAAAAGCTGCCACTTGATTAGGCACTAGTGTATAGAACCAAACAAGATGATCCAAGAGCTAAAAACCAAGTTAAAACTCCATAACCAATTTACCAAAGTCTTTGAGCTATAGACCCAAGCTGTCAAGAAATGAGCGTAAGGAGGCTAAGGAGAAGGGAAAAAAAGCTATTCTAACCAGGAGATCTTATGTGGTTGAATCTCAACAAGGAGAGGTTTTTAAACAAGGGAAAGAATAAGTGCTCACCCTAACTTAAGGAACCTTTTAAAGTGCTTTAAAAGATTAACGATAATGTTTAAAAACTCGTGCTCCTTAAAAGGTATAGAGTTTTTTATGTCTTCAAAATTGCTGACCTAAATCCATTTGTATTCGAAGAAGACACCCTAGTAAAGGACTCCAAGAGTTGATCCCCAATCCTAAATGACCTAAAGGGAATGATAGAAATTGGCCTTCAAGACCCTGTACACATTCTTGAGCAAAAGTTTGGCTAACTTGACCTATCGAAGTACATGGAGTGCTGTCCTAACATCAAAATAAGGTTAAGCCAAGCTGTTTGGAAGCTTAAAACCAACCTTCCCGACCTATTCTATGGACTGCTCTTCACTATAAGTCTTAGACTATTGAAGTAAATTCTTTGAGCTATCTAAGGAATTAGAAGATACCAACCTTACCTCAATGCATTAGGGTTTGTTAAGCATAAAATATTTTAGCCTATCTCCTGAAGATATGTATCTTATGACTCCTAAATGACCAACCTAACATCGTGTATTCTCTTTCTAGAAAGATTAGTAGGTTATGCTTTTCCATTTGTAATGTTGTTGTATATAGCATCTTATGCTTTTTAGTCACTACGAATGTTGATGTAACCCTAGGACCTTAGGTATAAATATCCATTATAACATTTACTATAACAAGATTCCTTCCTTTCGGTCAATGAAATTATTGAGCCTCCTCTCTTCTCTTTGTTGAGAACCCTAACCTTAGCTCATATCTAGCCCTTAAACAATGTTTGTGTGGGGAGTGACCCATTGCCTTAGACCATTGAGTCACATATGGTAAGACTTTGGTCGTGAGTGCTTGAGTAGTGCATCACATCTATAAGAAGCTCATGTTTGCTTAACTTTTACCTAAACATCTAACCCAACCTATCTCTCATTTCTTTGATAGTTCTCAAAGGGACCATCTACACTTTGGTAAGACCTCATCAATGGCTCACATTTGTATTAGTGTTATGCTATTAACCAAGGTATCACATCACTTGTAGAGAGTACAAAATTCTTGAGATTTGATGTTGTTGATATGTTCACTAATGCATAAATGTTGACTTGATGAAAGGATTACAAAAGTAAAATGGGTTTACGTAAAGGATTGAATAAGAATTTTAATGAAATAGGTAAGTGATCAAGACTTCTTAATTTAATTCAACTATTGGAAAGAGTATTATTTAGTGGAATAATAGTGTGACAAGAAGTAGGTTTAGCACTAAGAAAGTAGGAGGAGGATTTCAAATTGAATTTATGTTGTTTAGAGAAGAGTAAATTTGGAAGAATAAGAATGTATGGAGGATCGACTAGTTGGTCCATTTGAAACCATTAAGTCAATAGAGGAAAAAGGGCAAATCAGCTTACTAGTATTGCAAGGAACTAGATCAACAATATGCAAACAAAATGATTGCTTTTTCATAGTTTTTATCGACTCAACAACACTCCATTAAATCAAGTGAACGATATTCTCCTACATTCATATAATATTCTAATTTCTCCACATAAGTGATTATACTTCTTAACTTTTCATAAACTAAATGAATTTTTTCTCAAAATTAAAAGGAAATATAAGATTAAACAAAAGAATAACTACAAACAACTCATAAGAGATGTAAGCAAGACTTAAACTAAAGTAGTTATAGAACATCTTCCAACTTGAGTATAGATTCCAATATTTAGTAATTTGTAAAACTTTTTGGTCAAGATCTAGTAAGAATTGAGTATTACTTAAGTTAATTATACTATGTACATAGATACCATTCTTATGGATTCTACATGTATAGGAGTGATAAATTAATATAATCTATATCTGTAATGTAATTGTGTTAAGTGTGTGTAATTGACACTAATGGATTGAGAGTATAGGCGATCTTGAGATGATATCCTAATGACCGATATGTAGTGTGTTATCTTGAGTAGAGTTGCATATCGAAGGAATTTTAGTAGGTTCTAAGTGAATAATCTAACTCTAGGGTGTTAGGAAGTGCATAACACCATATAATTATATATGTGTATGTTGTTTGTTTGTTTAGTTGTTATTTTTTTATTTTTTATGTTTTTTTTCTTTGAGGCTCGGGGGGCGGGAGGGGGGAGGGGGTGCAATGGGAGGAGGTTGTTGGTTTCGAGGTCAAAAGTTACCCTAAATTTTGAGAGGCTAAAGCTATGCTACATGTAGACTCAAATCAAAAGATAATAAATAAATATCTATGCATTTATTGTAGCTATTTTGCTTATGGATTATTAATTACTTATGTAATCATGCACATGTGAATTAGGTATTCCATGTAGTAGGGATTTCGCTCATCTTTTAGGAACTTTGCTTTTTAAGATGCAGTTACCTTAAGTGACAATAATCTTTACAATGACTTAGGCTACAACATGGTATATGATCTGGAAAACAATATGGACTAATGGCATTATAAGGAGTAGTTAGAGTAGGATATGCTTAGCATGTTTGTTGTATCAATGTTGGTTGATGTTGTATTTAGAGATCTAACTACATGGATTGTTATGTTGGATGTGATATTGTCTTAGTTTCCTTTAGTTATTTGTTTATATTATGTAGGAGCAACTTAGACTCCAACTATAGGGTTCGATGATCAAGGTATTGTTTAGTGACCCTCTTATGAGTCACATTAATTGTATGCATTTAGAGTTATATATTGTGTGATTTGTATGGATTATGTGTTAATTGTGGATATTATAAATAGGATATGAGCTTTTACATGTCAATACTTATTATTGGTACGTAGCCAACTGTAGTGTTTCAAGTTTTGAAGTATTACAGATTGGTACACTTCCTTTTCCCCTTTTCAGTGCATAATTCAATTCATTATTACTACCCTCAAATTATAAGTGATCTTGAAAGCATGCTTGGAGGTATACCTTAGATACATTCCTTATTTGTTGGGTTGGGTTAGGAGGGGGGTGGGGGCGTGGGTTTGTTGCTTGTGTGTGGTTGTGATACCCTATACCTATGTAATAAAGTTCCATGTGAACTATAGGAGAGAATCAATATTGCTTTTAAGGCTATAATGGTGAATATCTTATAAACCTTAATTGGAAACTTTTGAGCCAAGAGGGTGAAAAAGACCCATTAATACTTGTTAACTTAGTTATTCATAACTTTTGACCTCGACTGTTACATAAACCTTGCAATTGTTCATATGAATAGTTATTTTCAAGCTTGATCCAATTATTCTTGATGATTTTTACTAATTTTGACTTTACAAGATATCTCTCCTTACCTTCCACATTCCTTTTGAATTTCTTTTTTTATTAACTCCATCTAAAGTAGAAACTTTTCTTTTTAGTTTCCATGTAAGTTTTGTGATGGAGGCACGGTTGCACTTCCACGATCTAGATGCCAACACTATGTTTCTCTTTAGAGTTGCAACTTTCCTTCAAGCAACAACATGAAACTTCTTATCAATCCAAAAAAAGAAGAAACTTCTTCTTTACCAAAGAGTTCCAAAAGAAGTCTCTAATTTCCAACTTTCTATATGTATATGTGAATATGCATATGTATATGCATATACATGTATATGTATAGGTATAGGCTTATGCATCTATAAATATATGTATGTATGTGCATATGTCTATGTACACATATCAATATGTATATATGTACGTAGGTACATATGTATACTATATTCTGGGTTTTTATTTTCCAAAGTTAGAAATTAGATTATTTAGATTATATATAGAGAAATAACTCAAGGTTTCACTTTTATATACATGCCTACTTCAAGGCTTATTTAGATGCTAATATCAATTTATCTTCCCTTAATTTCTCTCAATTCACAAATCAATTATTAAGGTTATATAGAATATTAGAATACCATGTGATGTCTTCTTGGCATTATCATTTTCTTTATAATTGCAATTGTTCATTACACCTAATAATAATTTAAGAAAGTAAATTGAGGAAAATTGAGAAAAAAGTAAAGTAAGAAGATCCATTTCCTAAGATAAATTATTTTAAGCAAGTTTAAGGCTTTGTAATGGTGTAATTTTCAAAACAGCAACATAGATGGAAAAATCTTGAAGAAAAGGAGTGATATGCAATATCTTCGAGCAGCACATACACTTTTCTTGAAGAGCAATATAATAATTTGCGTTCAACGACCACCGTCAACAACTGAAAATTTCTACAACGAAGACCGCATCATTTGTAATAGAATAATCAATGGTTCGTATTGCCCTAACAAGATTATAAATAGCCAAACGGCGTAATATCATACATAGTACGATATTCTTGTTATTTATTCACCTTCTTGTCTTCCCTCACATCTTAAAACATATTCTTAAGACCATTTGTTTGTGTCTCTACACTTCTGTAAGAATGGCTGTATTTGCCACCATATGCAAATATATTGTGATGATCACAATAATCACCTGCAATGAAATTTATACTTCTCAAGGAAGGCTATTAAAATCAAATGATGGCAAAGCAAAAGGGTCGATCCCTCCCATTATGCCGAACCTGAAGGTTGGTTTTGGCCTAACCAATGCGGCCAAACCCGACGATTTCCGACCTACAAAACCCGGGAAGAGTCCTGGAGCCGGTCATCCCGCCGTGACAGGGAAACCTCGTAATGGAGCAAAAAATGAATCCGATAACAACTTTCAAATCACAAAGACAGGTCCGGGACACAGTCCTGGTGTTGGACATTTGTTCCAATCAAAGCAAGCAGAACCAAAAATATAAATACAATATCCTCTACAGACACGATGAAGCATCTGTTTGTGAATTCTAGCACTTCTTGATGCCACTTTAGCTTTCATCCTGTTTAAAAAAGTACTTGTAATATGTCAATTTCTTAGTTTAATCTAGCTACTAGTTGTCTCGAAAGGGAAATTAAGGCTGGCTCAATTCATGGTTACAAAAGTAAATAAAAGGAGCCTCCATCAATGTAAACATTTTATGTCTATAATAAAAGAATTTCTTTGGATATTACCACATTCATAAAGAATGTTATGAAGTGAACTATGATTCCATCATTATTGTGGCACGGGCTATGGAAACAACAGATTTCTCTCCTTTGATCCATATTTCAACAACAATTTACTTTGAGCCATGGCCAACAGATTGGCCTCACTATCGCATATGGTTTCATTGCATGCTTAATTAGTTAAACTCCATTCGGTTTTGGAAGCCATGGAATCTTTGAAGGATTGCAATAGGAGCAATCCAGTGTAATTTTCATAGAAAGAGGAGGGATGATCAATCATTTCTAAGTAAGAATGTTCACTCAAGCATAGGTGGGATCATCTGGCTCCACTATCTTCAACGAATGTAAATCCTGCTTTGGAGTCAGCTGACCAGGACATCATGGAATGTGTTCTCCAAGTTCGTGCTCTATTTCGTTCCCCATTTTAAAATTAATTATTGTCTCAAATTCTTTCCCTACTCTTGTTGAGGGTTATAAATAGATCATCCAGTTTTAGTTTAGACTTGGCTACATCCCGTGGCAATTGGCTTAATCATATTGCCTTTGCCTATGTCTAGATGCCAATAAGTTGGGTCTCTATGAGTAAGAGTGTAGTTTTGTATAGTATTACTTTATGAGATCTAGTAATTATTTGTAAATATGGGTCTTGCTATTTTAGTAGCTTTTCTTTTTGTTTTTTTTTGTGTTTATCCTCTCTCTTATTTCTGATCTATTATTCATTGATTTCTATTATTCGATCATGTTTTCTTCCCCTATGTGCCAAAGACATCTTCATTGAATGAACTCAAAATTTGGTGGATGAGAACAAATCTAATGGTTCATAATAATTTATACCTAAATGCAAGAAGGTATTACTGATTATTCTGGTAATTTTCATAAGATTTATAATATGATTAAATAATAGTTAGATTTAAATATATAATAAAAGAGTTAAATATTCTCAAAATGTTAGAGTAAATTGCATATGGACTATCTTAAAAATTTGCATATTTATAGAATGTGAGGCTCTAGCTACTCAATACCATTATGAGTTACAGCATTTAATACGATTTAGGACTTTTGAAAAAATATTGTCTAAATTAAGTCAAACATCAATATAAGGATACAAAAGTTAGAAGAAGAGTTCTAGTATTGTCTATTTTCTAAATAAAGTATAAAGAGTATTTAATTTTAATAAAAGATATTTTTATTGGGATTACTCGATAAATATTGGAAACTCAAAACTTGAGTATGAAAATGTAACGAGCTCTTAGAGATAAATTGTATAACTTATAAAAATAATATTTTGGAGTTGAATAGCATATAGTGTAATTATATAATCATATTATACATACTAGATGTACTTAAAATGCAAATATATTAATATAACTTACTAAATAATAGATAAAATATGTATTTAATTATTTAAAAAATAGAAAAAATATAAACTTGTGACACTAGGAATCAACCATGGCATGAATTTCCAACACTAGAAAAGTTGCATGGTGAGTTGTTAACATTAGAACTAAATTTATAGGTATTGCAACAAATAATATATGAATGGATACTTAGAAATTCACTTTTTTCTTTCCACCGATTAGAAGCATAATATAAGTGAGTGTGAGATTAAAGTTTAGTCATTTTAGCAAGTTTGGATCAGGAAAACACTTTAAAAAAAAAAGTAGTTTAGAAAATTATCAAAAATAGAAAAAATATTAGAAAGGGGATTATAGTTCCTATTATTACACAAAACCTAACATCAAGTGGCTTTAGAGTTAAGGATTTAGAGGTGAAAGGAGGTAGGCTAACATACCTGGGTTGCTAAAGATTTTCCGTCGGTAAGTCCAAATTCTAGATCTAATTTTTATTTATTTATTAAAAATATCAAATTAAATAAAAAAAACTTATGAAAATTTGTTTCCTACAGTTACTTTGCATTTCTTATAATGTAATAATTTTATTTTGTTAAAATAATGATCATTTATGGTACTTGTTTAAGAAGATACTTATTTCAACGAATTATGAATACATGTTGTTTTGAGTTGGAAAATTTTACACAATACACTCATATTATGTGCTAAATTGCAATGTCAAGAATTTTTTAAAATCTCTACGTCTATTATTTATGGTAATTTATTTGGCAATTGTTGTCAGTTTTTCAAATTAAGAGAAATAATTAGGTTTTGAAATAATTTATGATTAGAACCAACATGTGATGATTTCTCACGAGTAGCAATATTAATATATATGCCATATTTTGATCTTAAGGATAAGTATTTACTTATTTTTAGTTAATTTCAGGTAAAATCAGGCTAAAACTAGTATTTTCAGAATGATATATATATATATATCTATCTATTACATTAACATAGCACTTTTCATGATTAGAACTTAATAAGTATAATTTTCTGAGTTTAAGATATTTTTCACGAATTTAATTGAGTACATACACTAATTAATAAGAAATTTCTTACTCTTTTTATGTATTTGTTAAATACAATAAATGAGGTAATTCATATAATGTACACTATAACTTAGGGGTGGAAGCTAATATTACGTTTGATACGTCCTTTATTGGTCCTAACTAGGGTTGAATGAAAAATGGGGATTTTATAAGTGAATATAGTGATTAGGTTGAATCAAAGAATAAATCAAAGGATACACTTAGAGGCCTTTGTGTAAGTTAGGCTTAAAAATTGAGACAGATGAAGTACTTGGGATTTGTAGTTAGTTAATACTTAAGATATTCATCAAATAGTATTCATTTGGAAATTTTAGAATTAGATTGATTTAGATGATTATTTAGAGGGTAAATTGGAGGTTAAGTCAGAGGAAGTATGGGAGGAGTATTCTCTTATAAAATAACCATAACTCATAAACACTAAATAAAAGTAAGCTATTAACGATCTGGAATATACATACAAACTATAGTTGGCATTGATACTATATATCTTTGTTAGGTATGATAGTTGAAGAGGAGCTTTGTGCTAATGAATAACTTTAGAATGATCAACAAGCACTAGTGAGTAGAAATGTATGTACAGAGTAGGTTTACATCTATTCAATAAGGAGTGAGTTCTTCTTGTACGTAGTTGTTGTGTAATGATTGAACTTGTTGTGTGATGAAGATCTATATTGTTTGATTATGTATATCTAATGTTGGTTGAAATGTGATTGATGATCTGCTTTTTATTAGAGTTAGGCTAACATGGATAAATGCTTGGTATTAAATGACAACTCTTAAGGTATTCAGTGAAGTGAAACCTAACATCAAGGTATTAGGAATGGAAAGGGAAAAGGAAGTAAAGTAAATGTATGGCTAAAAGTTAAATAGAGAAGTGGTACGATAACTACTAAATTTGAAATAAAAGCGTATTTTATACTAGCAAGTGCATTAAGTCGTGCCAATAGTAATAAAAGATTAGTAAGACTGAATTGTTCCTACAAAGATTAGGACTAGTTCTTAGCTAAATTAGTCACACCTATATCTAAGCAAACCAAAATATACTAAAATAAAGAATGTAAATCTACTCCAAATTAATATAAAATCTACTTGTAATTAATAAAGAAAATGTAAGAAATTAACACCTTAAAAGGATTAAATCAATGAATTAGTAAATTGGAATCTTAAATTGATGTCAATGACCATAATATTAAAATATACCATACTTGATTATTGGGTCTTTGATTGGTTTAGATTATTTTCTTTGAATTCCCTTTTGAGTTATAAAAGTAATGAAGCATAAGCTCACCTTCTCTCGAAGTGTGAATTACCCTAACTAATTAACTAAGTCTCCTTATTTCTAAAAAAATTATTTATTTAATTAACCGTTTTATGTTATAAACCTCAACCTAATTACAATGCATTATCTCTAATGTCTTGCTTGTAATCCGATGTTAGTTTGTTATGGAATCAATTAAATTAATTTTATTTTCCTCAAATTTTAACCTAATCTAATATATATTCCATAAATAATAAAATATATGCTCAATGAAAAAAATATCAAGACTACCAATATTCAAGTCTTTAATATAGAAATATTAAAGATCCATCAATATAATATCCCAATAAAGAAAGCTAATTCATGATTAAATAAAGTATACAAACTAAAAAGGGGATAAAGAAATCCATAAATAAAAATTAAGAAAAGAATAGAAAAGGCTTACTCTTTATCACAAAAATTGAAAATCCTTAGCCTTCAATCTTTACATGAATTAACTTCTTTGTTTGTAATTGGCATTGATCCTAATTAATTTGTTTTCAAGAACTAAAAGAAAACTAAACTATTTTACTATACAAAAATTGACTTACAATTCCAATGTCTTGGATTCGTGGTCATTATGCGGCTAGCAATGCTTAATCTCTCGTCATGTCAATGTTTTACATTACTGTTGCATGCGAGACTTCATGGACATTTAGATTTCCAATTGGTTGGTGGACGTAACTAAAGTTGGACCAAATTTTACTTCATGTGTAGATTTCCATTCTTAAGATGTGAAATTGTGTTGGTCTTCAAATTGTATCGTTATTGGTCTTCACATAGTTTTCAATAATGCTAGAATGTATAATCTAAACATAGACATGATGGGTTGGGCATTGACTTTGAATGTCTCAATCTAAATATCTTCATCTATCTTTAATTCATATCTATTTGGCTTGATATCATGGATAATGGCATTTGTTGACTTTACATAGGCCTAAGTTGATACTTCAATTCTAAGGCTAGATTGAATATATCATGATGGCTTTAAACTGCAAATTAAATGTGAGACACCTATAACATGATCACGTCAATTGGTCATCTAACTTTTTGATTATATTTCAAATAAATTGACATAGATTTCAACATGATCTCATCAAGTGAATATATCGATCTTTAAAAGCTCATAATTCTTTCAATTAAACTCCAAATTAAGCGAAACTTAATTCATCATCTTCCTTTTCTTCTTAAATAGTCCATAAATGCCTTTGATCAAAATATTATCTCATTAAGCACCAAATACCCATAAAATATCAAAGCCACTAATAAAAATCTATTACTAAATAGATGTAATAAAGCACTTGTCGAACTCCCCTTTGCTTGTCATCAAGCAAAATAAATAAAATCTAAGAAAAACACATAATGATAAGAATTATTTAATCATCATTGCATAAGAAAATTAAGCATCCATTGTATTCAACCAAAGCTTAACATCAATTCACTTCTATTAATTAAAAAATCTAGGTCCTTAGCAACTTTATTACATAACTTCACTTAATCATATAATAATAGCCTTTAAACATAAAATACTTATGTTAAGCCCTATTTCAATTTCCCTAATTTGAAATTTAATATAAATTACTTAATATTAAATTAAGAAAACATTTTTTCTAAAAACTTTAAAAATTGGAGTTGCCAACCAGTTTAATTAGTAAAAAAATGAAATAAGGGTTTATGGGTGTAAAACCCTTATTTGACCACCGATCTATGGATTTTCTAAAAAAAAAAATTTTAGAAAATTAAACAAAAAAAAAAAAAACTGGGTTTGGGAGCTAACCTATTAAGTCATCATGTAAAAACTAAAAAAAAAAATTGATGGCTTTTTATTTTATAATTTCCAAAAAAATACTAAAATATGTATAAATAAGCAAAAGATAACTAAACTAAATTTTTTTACTATTTTTTTATTACCAATTTTCAAGGAAAAAAAAAGACTTTTTATATTTTTGTATACAGTTATCCCGAAAGTACTTACGTATCCGTTAATCGGGATCAAACTGACTGTAGTTCTCTTTTTATAAAATATTTAGTGGGTGAGTTATTTTTATTTCGAAAACCAAGTCAAGTTTACGTTTATTAATCGATTTATTATTTAAAAAAACCTCATAAATCTAATTTTTGTCGAATTAAAGAAAACTTTATCTAGCCATATCTTTTTAAAAAACTCGGTTAAGATTTTTTTATTTTTAAAACCAATATGTATTTAAAAGTATTTTTTCTAAATCCTAACTATAAGGTATGTTGAAGATACGGTTAGATATGTATCTTCATACGTATCTTTTCTAAATCTTAACTATTTGATACATATCTCGATACATATTTTTTCTAAATTCTAACTGTAAGATATGTATTTTAACTACAAAACTGTAAGATACGTATTTCAATTGCAAAGCCGTAAGATACGTATATTTTCAAAAAACATGATTTTATTATTAAAAAAAAAACACAAATTTTCAATTAACCAAATTCACTCAAAAAAACTCAAATTATCTAAAAATATCCAACAATATAACAATAAAAATAATAAACCTATACTAAAAGAAAATGAATTAGTAAAGATAATTAAATTAACTAAATAATATAAAATAGAATAAAATAATTTTTACTTGAATGAATCAAATCGCATGTACTGATCGTGCGTCATGATTAGGAAGTGGATTGTGCTCGTACTCTTGTTGGGATGGAGTTATTGTTTGGATTCTGGATCGATGGAGC
Source organism: Lumnitzera littorea (assembly GCA_024138015.1). Lineage (NCBI taxonomy): Eukaryota > Viridiplantae > Streptophyta > Magnoliopsida > Myrtales > Combretaceae > Lumnitzera > Lumnitzera littorea. Next base: position 44,145,939 of record JAMXBB010000009.1, read on the forward strand.
ATGGACTTCGTTGATTGGGATGTCAGACCGTATAATTGGAATTGGAAAGTTGGTTGCCAGGGGCTTGTGAACTTCAGCTTGGATGTTGGATTTGATCTTCATATTGCGGAAATTTATGTTTGATTCTTCGGATTTCGTCTGAACTTGCTTTTGAAATTTGGATTCCGTCAAGAATTGAAGTGGGCTTCGACAATTTGGAAATTGATTTCGTTTGGCGTAGACTTCGACAATTTGGAAATTTGATTCCGTCTGGTGTAGACTTCAGCAATTCGGCTTTGGATTTTGTCTAGAATTGGGACGTGATTTTGGATTGGCTTCGAATATTTGAATTTGGATTTCGACTTGACGTTGGATTTTAATTTCAGCTTCATGTTGGTTTTTGATTTCGACTTTGCAATTGGATTTTGTCTTGACGTTGGATTATTTGATTTCATGAGGGAGTCTCGATATGGGATGCTGTCCAGCGTTAAGTTGTTGGTTAGTTGGCTTGCAGCCAATTTCGAATCTGGTGAAGGGGATAGATTAGATGGCATGGAATGGATATGGACTTTAAATTGAAGATGGAGATTTGTGTTTGGAAATTTGTTGTGCGAATTGTGTTTGTGGATTATAGTTCAGATTGTGGAATAGTCTAAATTGAAAGACAAAAAAAAACCCATTAACAACATTACCTACCAATTTACAAATCCCAAAATTTTTTACATCGTTTTAAATATGTATTCTATTCTAATCAAACTAAGATATAGAAGATACGATTGCAATTTTTTAAAGATTTGACCTAACTTCTATAAACTCTACTTGAGTTTTCTATTTACCAGGCTCGATCTAATCCAATTCGATTTAGCCCAACAACTAATTTAATAATTCCTAAGTCTATTTTGGCCTAATGTAAATTAGATAAAAATCTTCTTTAAATCGGACTAGGTGAAAACTATTTTAATAAAGCTCAATTTTACAATAACTTAAGAATTTATTAAATCAATCACATACTGTTATCCGATTTGATATTAAAAGATTCGTCGCGACTCGACTAGACTCAACTTGATACGATTCGACTCGATACATCACAACTTAACTCGAAACGATTTGATTCAATATGATATGACTTGACTCGATTTTTTTATTTTTCTTTTCTTCTTTTTAATTTTCGTTTTTTATTTTTATTATTTTTTGTTAATTTTCTTTTTTTTTTTTATTAACTTGGCTCAACTAAATTAAAAATGAAAAATGGTAAAAATAAGGTGTCTATAACTTAAGTACTAGGCAATAAAACCAAACTAGAGTTCAAGAACCAATCTATGTAAATTAAAGTTTACCCGTATCATTTAACCAAAGATTAACAAACTTAAGATCAAGTTTAACATTTTGCCAATAAGTAAATAGTCATTAGAATTTTGTACACCTCACTAAAATGTATACACTCCCCTTTTCCATCTCTCTAAATATCATAATTCAAACCAAATGCATATTACATGCACCTATCCCGCGATTATCTCCTTAGTATATATTTTTGTTGGAAGGCTTTTCAATTCAATATAATTATCTTATTTATGCAGAGTTACTTTAATTGAGTCCATTGGCAACAAAATTCAAATCTTGCTCTTCTAAAGGACCAAAGTTAGTCCTTACTAACATGATAACTTTATTTTATTTCATTTCCTTTTTCTCTTCTTTTTTCATTTTTTCTAGCCTCCAACCTAATTAATTTTTCAAGGGATTTTTAAGAAACAAGTTTTATTTGTTCATTCACTATGAATTATAAGGCTCTAAAAGGTTCTAAGGAATGAGTATATAATAAAATAAGCTTAAAAATAAGAATGACTAACTCCTAACTAGTGACATTGTACTAATCTTAAGTCTAAAATCTAAGCCTAAATAACATCTAACCCTACTTAATACAAATTATGTAATTTAACTCCAATATTGTGTAAGAAAGTCATAGATAATCAAGTAAAATTATGTAAAAGTAAAAAAAAAATTATCCCTAAAAGGTTGCTATTTCTTCAATTTGAATGCAATTCAAATTTATTTAATATAATGGTTAATAATTCTATGTAACGATAAGTGTAGGGAAAATTGAACCATGGAAGCCTAAAGTACTTTATAACTAACATCACATAAAAAATCACTTTATCCCTTTACCCACACTTAAACAGTATATTGTCCCCAATGTACACAATAAAACTAATGAAAAGCACAAACATGAAAAAGAAAAATTGAACCAACACTTTCTCGGGTTAATGATTGTCTTACTAGTCATGTCAATTCTTGCCATGTCACATAACCAATTCCTCCAATATATCAAACACTATCATCTACATATTCAAAACAAAAGATGAAGTCGACCAAAAAAATAAAATAAAATAAACAAAACAAAATAAAGAAAAGCAATAAAATAAAATGATAGTGGGTTGCCTTTCACCCAACACTTGGTTTATAGTCATCAACTTGCTTATCTAGCTTTTATTCATGGTAGATCAAACTAGGGCTTACTTTTGTATACCTTATCACTCGTATGTTTCCCATGTTTTTTATTTTGACTAGTATCAACCTCTACCTTAAGAGGAGCATCAATTACTGTACCAGTTTTATTATCAAGAGGATCTCTCTTTTTCCATCGCTTGCAAATATTCACATTGACCTCTTCATCTCTGACCCTTCATGATAACTTATAATTCTTAACATTGATCATAACTTTAATAGTAGCAAAAAATGGGTGCCTAAGGATAATTGAAATCCTCGAATCTTCCTTCATGTCTAAAATAATTAAATCCATGAGGAATATAAATTTGTTAACTTTCAGCAAAAAATCCTCAATCAATCTTTAAGGTCTTCTAATGGATTGGTCTACTAATTGAATAGTTGTCTTAGTATTCTTCAACACATCCCCCAATCCCAATTTTCTCACCATTAAAAGTGAAATCAAGTTTACACTAATAACTAAGTCACATAAGGCATTCTTAAATAACAAATTACCTATGGCACATTCTAATATAAACTTATCTAGATCATTCAACAAAGGAAGGAAAGTATCCTTAATTACATCAGTGTACTCCTGAGACAACATGACCATCTCTCACTCATTAACTTTCTCTTCTTACTAAGAAACTCTTTCAAAAACCTTTTATAGTGAGGCATCTACTCTAATACATCTACAAATGGATGTTTATGTTCAATTTCTTAAAAACATCTAGTGTTGACAGTCAATTTTCACCTTATGATGTTATTTATCTACTCGATTGACAAAAGGCTAAGTGACTTCATTTTTGGCTAATGTTGATTGAAACTCAACTCATTTGGTGGGCCTCCAAGCTTGACATATTAGCACATCTGGTTTGAACTTAAGAAAGTGGCATGAATAGTTATGATCTAATACAATCTCATTACATAACTACTCGCAATTCCTATATCTTAGGCATGTGTTTGATTACGAAATCTCTACGTATCCCATTATTGATGATTAACTATCATTTTAGACACTTGATTTTCACCTATAAAAATGAACGGGAAGCATTGCAAGAACTCTCCTATAACCTTAAACTATATACTTATCTTACTTTTCTCAATACACTTATTGAATTAGGCATTGAAGTAGCTACATTAGACTAGCCTTGGTACCACTTATTTTTCTATGTTTTTGTAAGAACGAGATCCTATCCTAAAATCACCCAACTGCATTTTGTGCCTTTTGTTTTTTATTATACACCCACATGATAAGGATGGGAATTACCAAAAGTACAGGTGCTGGTTCTTCACCCTAACACCAAATGAAGGGAAGAAGGCATATTAATGAACAGTATTTGGCTAAGTTGGAGCAATTTTGCCTTGATTTAGCAAAGGGAAACCAAGAATTTAACAAAAAATGTGATGAGATCCTTAACCTTCTCCATAGAAATATCCACATGGATGAAAACCAAGAATATGGTGATAATAATATCAAGAAAAGTAGAGACTCATTTCACTCTTCTGAATTACTGAGAAAGTAGGCTGGAGTTACAATAAGACCTTCGACACTTACTTTTAAGAAAAATGACAAAGGAAAACAACCACAGCTGGTGCACCATACTGGACCCTCATATGTTAGCGCTCTACTACGACGAGTAAACAATTCCAAATAAAAAATAAAAAACCCTTTCATCCCTAAGATTTTAGATGAAGTTATACTACGGTACATTAAGCTATCATAGTTTGAAACTTATGATGGAACAAGGGATCCTGAACATTATCTTGAGTATTACTGCACCTTTGCTAAGTGGTATGATTTAAGTAACACCATGACTTACCAAGCTTTTCCCTTAACATTGAGGAATGCAGCTAGTACATGGTTCAAACATCTGAAATTGAACACAATCTCATGTTTTGAAGGTTTAGTAGAAGTGTTTCTTTAACGCTTCCTTGTAAGCAAGCTTCCTATTAAGGATTCTTCCATCCTTAACATGATAAAGCAAATATCAAACAAATCTATTAGGGACTACCTGGCTAGGTTTATGGTCTAGATGTTCTAGATCCCATAGCTGGATATGAGCATTGTTCTCAATGTAGTTATCAATGGTGTTAAACCCTATAGAGACTCTTTTAAGTCTCTCACAAAAAATAAGCCAAGAACATTTGTTGAGTTCAAAGCCAAAGCCACTTCTTACATCTACTAGGAAGATAATATTAAGGCTCACCAATAGGTCGATCAAAATAGAAGAAACCAAAAAGGCAACAAGAAGAAGAGCATAAAAGATCAACTTAGAGTAGACGACGATCAGTATTCCAACACCTAAAAAAAAGAGGCTACGCATCCCTACATATTCTATTCACACACTACTCAATTATCCAATTATGGATATATTGATGGAGGTACACAGACAAAGAGATGTATTGCAGTGGCTAGAAAAGATGAGAGGAAATCCTTTAAGACAAAATTCAAATAAGTACTGTGATTTTCACCACAATAGACGTCATAATATTAATGAATGTATCTAACTCAAAAATGTTATTGAGGATGCAATCCAATGAGGCTGTCTGAGTGAGTTCCTTGCATAAAATGCTAAAAACATAGAACAACCCACTTAAAGGAGATGTAATGAGTGTGGACTTCCCAGGCCATGAAAGATATGAGAGATGAAAGCAGTAGTAGAGTACTGAACAATATAATAAATACTATTGTCGGTGGACCTTCTACCTTAGATCTGTTTAGCTCTTCAAGCTCAAATAATACCATACATTATGTTTGTAATGGATAAGGCAAGAAGGTTAAGGTAGACAATTCAATATCTTTCTTGAAAGAGGATTTTGAAGGTGTTCAAAGACCCTATAATGATATATTGGTAATTAGTGCGAAAATTACCAACTTCAAGGTCAAAATGATTCTAATCGACACCAGAATTTTAGTAGACATCATTTTCATCATGTTTTTTATTAGATGAGGCAAAAAATGAAGCTGCAATTGAGATCTTATGACTATGATTTATGTGCTTTCAATAATCATCCCATTCGGGTTAGTGGAGTTATCTCTCTCGAAATCTAGATTAGAGATGATGAATATATTATGAAAGACAAGGTAGATTTCCTCGTAGTCAAGTGTCGATCCCCATACAATATAATCATGGGTCGGCCATGTTAGCGTTTATTTGATATGGTCCCTTGCACTACCAATCTCAAAGCCAAATTTCCTACTCCTACTAGAGTTGGTGTGTAGAGGGGACCAACAACTAGTGAGATCCCTTTACATAAGGGTACTATGCAAAGAAGAAATCTTTCAAGCCAAAACTTGCCCAGAACAAAAATCAATCTACATAAAGAACACCTAAGAAGAGATGGAAGAGATTCCATTAGGAAATGAACCAAAGAGGATGACCAAGATAGGGAAACCATTGCTAATAGACATCTACCAAAGCTCGATTAATTTCTTCTAAGATAACGTTGATATCTTTGCATTGTCCCCCTTGGATATGCTAGGTATTCCTAGAGATGTTATAATACATAAACTTCAAATCAACCCTAATGTGAAGGTCCTTTAGCAAAGGAAAAGGCTTTTCACTCCTAAATAGTAGGTAGGCATAGAAGTGAAAGTCCAAAAGCTGCTTAAGGTAGGGTTCATTAGGGAAAAGCCTTCTCCAACTTGGTTAGCCAATTGTGTGTTAGTCAAGAAGTCTAATAGGAAATGGTATATGTGCATAAACTTCACGGATTTGAATAAGAACTATCCCAAAGACTAATTCCCCTTACTAAGAATAGACCAATTAGTTGATTCAACTATTGGGCATGCCTTACTATCCTTTATGGATGTGTTTTCTAACTATAATCAAATTAAGAAGGAGGAGGATGAGGTTTACACATCATTCTTCACCAACTTTAAGATGTATTGGTATATGGTAATGCCTTTTAGGTTGAAAACGTTAATGTGACTTATCAATGGCCCATCACCAAGATGTTTAAGCCCTAAATTCACCACAATGTTGAGGTATATGTTGAAGATGTGATAGTGAAACATACATTAGAAATCCGACATCTTATTGATCTTAAAGAGACATTCAGCACTCTTAGAAGATATAATATGAAGCTGAATTCGTAGAAATGCATTTTTTGTGTGACTTCAGGAAAGTTGTTAGGATATATGGTCACTTGGCGTGGTATAGAAGCAAATTGAAGAAAAATTGATGCAATTAGAAACATGAAGTCTCCTTGCATGATCAAGAAAGTTCAGGAGCTGATTGGGCTAATAGTTGCCCTTAACAAGTTTGTATCAAGAAGTCCAAACAAGTGTGTGAAAGTCTTCAAAATTTTAAAGAATCCAAAAGATTTTAAGTAGATAGATGAGTGTAAAAGAGAATTTGATGAACCAAAAGAGTTTCTCATGTCACCACCAATAATCTCGTCACCCATTCCGAAAGAAAATTTATATTTATATATGTTGGTTAATAGCCAAGCACTCTTCTTTGTCTTGGTTCGAATCAAAGACAAGGAGCTTTGGCCAATTTATTATGTGAGTCATGTTTTACAAGGACGAGAACACTATTATATAAAAGTTGAGAAATTTATATTAGTAGTGATTCTTTCAGCAAGGAAGTTGAAACTATACTTCAAGGCTCATCAAATTGTTGTCCTTGTTGATTAGCCCTCACGACAAGCTTTACAATGACTAGATTCCTTGAGGAGGAGGATGAAGTATGCCTTGGAGCTAAGCACTTTTGGTGTGGAATACAAACCTGGAACAACATTAAAAGCTCAAGTGATGACAAATTTTCTAGTCGAGTTCACAGGTGAAGAGGATAGCATAGAGATTGCCAAGAAGCTAATATAGAACTTATATGTCGATGGTTCTATGACTAAGGAAGGAAGTGGTGTAGGTCTTATTCTGCAAGGACACCATAATGTCAAGTTTAATTATTCTTTGAAGTTTGGATTTCTAGCCAGCAACAATAAAGCTGAATATGAAGCCTTAATAGCTAGACTCAGATTGGCAAAGGAAGTCGACAACAAGAAGATTGAAGTTTCTTTGGACTTGTAACTTATTGTCAATCAAATTAAGGGGAGTTATGTGACAAAAGAGGAAGTAATGAGCAAGTATTTATTAATAGCATAAACACTTATAGAGGAGTTTCAGTCCTTTTCGAACCAAAGAATACCAAGGAGCAAAGACATTGTAACCAACAAGTTATCAAAGTTGGCTAACATGGCACTCCCCGATTTGAATGACAAGCTCTTTGTTAAGTTCCTCCCTAATAAGAGCTTACAAACTATTTAGTAAAGCTATGAACTAGCTCCTTACTCAAAGGAGAGGTCTTGGATGGACCCAATCATAGATTATTTGAAGGATGGCTTTCTCCCTAATGATAAAAAAGAGGCTCAAAGGACGTTTTATCAAGTTGCAAATTATACATTGATAGATGACCAATTGTATAGACACAACATTTCCTATCCTTACCTTTGATGTCTTCCTCCAAAAGATGTGCAACAAGTATTATTCAAGCTACATGGCAGCATCTGCAGCAGTCATGTAAAGGGATAAACATTGTATGTCCATATACTACGACTCAACTATTATTGGCCAACAGTGAAGGATAACACAGAAACTTCTATTTAGTAGTGTCCACAATGCTAGAAACATGAGACATTAAGTTATGCTCCTCCTAATAAACTATATAGCCTCAGTAGTCCTTAGCCCTTTGCTTAATGGGGGGTTGGACATACTTGAACCATTTCCTAAGTTTACTGCTAAGTGGCAATTTGTCATTGTTGCCATGAATTATTTCACTAAATAGGTAAAAGCCAAGGCATTGGCGAGAATCACTAAATAGAAATAGAGGCATTTTGTGAGAAACACGGTATTCATTTGAATTATACGTCCGTAGCACATCCTCAAACTAATGGCTAAGTGGAAGTCATTAATAAGATCATCTTGCATAACTTGAAGAGGAAGGTTGATCAAGGAAAGGGTAAAGGGCTAATGAACTACTGAATGTTTTGTAGGAATATCAAGCTACCTACAGGATTGCGATAAGAGAAACCCCTTTAGATTGGCATATGGTACAGAAGTTGTATTGTCAATTAAAATAGAATTACCCAATCTTTGCATGCAAAACTTCGACATAATAGCCAACTAGGTTGGTCTTACTACTAATTTCGACACTATTGAAGAGCTAAGAGATGTCGCAAGGGAAAAAGTTGCTGCATACTAATACAAAGTAGTCATATATTATAATCAAAAGGTGAAACACAAGGTTTTTTTACTTAGTGATCTAGTTTGCAAGAAATTAGAGGTGATTGGCACGTAAGATAAATAAGGGAAGCTTGGGGTAAATTGGAAGGATATTGTTAGGATTCGAAAAGTCATAGGCAAGGGGGCCTATCAATTAGAATGGTTAAATGGATCAAGCATCCCTTGGGTATGGAATGTCGAGATTTTGAAGCTTTATTTCACTTAGTTCCTTTGATGTCATTTCCCTTTATAAACTTTGTAAGGCAATAGCCTACATCTTGTCCTAATCATGAATGTTCATTTTGAGTTTTATTATTATTATTATTTTCTATCATGTACGTTCTCGACTTACACATCATTATCGGATTAATAGAGTTCTAACTATACAATGAAAGAACTACTCGATTGCTGAAAAGTAGTGATAATCTTACATAGCAAATCACATCAGTTCACCTCCTATGCGACTAACGGACTATATGTCTTCGATAAGACAACTGACGTGCACCTGAAATGAAACATGCTAAGAAACAATAACATACATGAAATAAAATGTGTCAAATATTAATAAGGTGCATGAAACAAAACGTACCGAGAAACCATAACGCGTAAGAAAAAAAGCATGCCAAATATTAATAACACGTGTGAAATAAAACATGCTAAGAAATAACAATGCACGTGAAATAAAGTGCCTAAACTAACAAGTCATGCATAAAAGAAAATGTATATGCTATTAATAATACACATGATATAAAACAATTGGTGACCCGATCGAATCTTGTTCATACAACTTATATAAAAACAAAGTACATCAACAATCTTAAGAGCTCACCTCTTTTCCAGCGTTGGGGGTTTTGAAGCAAGTAGATGTTTCTTTCTAGACATAGGGGGTCTCTTTGGATGATTGTACCTCGTCATCATTAGGATCTTTGACACAAGCTTCATTATTATCAACCTACCCTTGAACCTTAGATCCTACATCTTTACTAACTTCTTCGTCATCATTAATGACATTTTTGTCATCAACATTGACAAAGTCTAAGCATGAGAAGTCATAGATACGGTGAATTTTCAAAATTTCTTTCCACACTTGTTAAACCCCCTATAAGAGTTTTTTCCTCAACAATTTCTCATAGTGCCAATTGGGAGTAACAAACTCCAAAGCTTCCTCAATTAAAGGCTTCTTCTTCGTTGCTTCTACTAATTCAACAACACAAGACCATAATTTAGAGTCATTTATCTCTAACTCTTTTATTCATATCCTAAGCCTGTCCTTCTTGTTGCTCATCGAGCTGAGCATTCAACCTAATCCTTAGCACTCTACTTGCTTCTTGTAAAGCTCCTCTATTAGGTCCTTAATCTCTTTATTTAACTTCTCACTCTTGGCCTTGAGGCCTAAGATTTCATTGGTCACCAATAAATGCGCTAACTCTTTAGCCGTTGGTTCTTCTTGAAGTCTTTGGGCCTCCATCTTAACCTTTATCCTCACGTTCTCTGTAACAGTAGTTTGAGCCTTTGAGGAATTATAGGCATCCTTAACCTTCTACATTAAGTTGACAAAGACAAAGTAAGGTTAAGTTCTCAACATAACAACATCTACATGGAAATGTTGCCTTCTTCATCTCTTTATCAGCTTCATCTAAAGCAATCAAAACATGGCTACTAATCTGCATACGAACAAGATTATGTTAGCAATAAAACATATGCTTCAAGTGAAAAGAGTTGATTAGTACTCACATCATACAATTTAGCGGCATTGTGTGCTTTATTACAATTACCTACCTTATTGACGTTCTTCTCCTCAATCTCCCTATCCTTAAGGAGAATGACTCCTTCTATCAAAGCTAGGGATTTTGTCCTATCACCTAAGGTCGAGTCAGTGTGTAGGATGTCATGGCTCCTACTTAGAGTAAAGTATTTGCCCAACTCGTGATTAGAGATGAACTCAGTGCTATTAATGCCAATAACCTTGTTCCCCATAGTTCCCTTTGTCTTTTCATCGAACGTTTTGGATTTCTTGGATGAAGGTTGACCAGTAAGCTCTTTCTTACTCCTCTTCATCAGATGTGGTTTGTTATTTATCTAGGTTGATGGGCCTTTAGTTGCCCTATAATGAATGCTGTCAACGTTGCTTTCATCACCAATTTCTCAACATGAGTCTCCTAGCATTTCCTTCTAATGATTGTTTTCGGCTAAGGGGGTTAGTTCAAGCGTAGCCCCTGTAGCACTAGGATGTTCAGTGCTTTGACTCATCCTAGCAAGATAAATAACCTTTTTTATAATACTAGCCTATTTAATGGCCTTCTCTTATGTGGACCTTTTCGATGCCATTGGCTAAGTTATAGGCCCCTTGGTACCTACATGTTTGTCCAATTTTGATTTTTTAGAATGGGATCAACGTCGCTTGCACCCATATCTGAAATGACAACAATATTTAGAATTGAAGAAAGGGAAATAGATGACTTATGAGATTCATGTCGAGTGAGGTGCAAAGCAATTATTCTCCCGCCTAATGTCACAAGAGTGGTTTTTTATGTAGACTGTGGCTAAGAATAGATAAGGTTGGTCATTGGGATGGGTACAATCTTGCCAAAAGCTAGAATAAAGTGATGGGATTGTGAAAAAATAGTAAAGGTAAAGCAAACAAGCCCATGAATAGCTCTGACGATATAACATACCAAAGAATTTTCAAGGACTCATGGCACAACTCGATATGATGCACGAGATGATCTGGTGAGGTTACTTCTTACCTAGCCTTACTTAAGGGTTAGGGTAAAAGTGAAATGAGTAAACAAGAGCAATTTTTACAAAAAGGAAGAGTATTCAATATATCAATGATAAGATAAGATGATTGTGACTACATGTACAGTAGGTATTTATACCAAAAAAACTTGGGTAACCTACCTAAAATGGAAAAGACTAAAGGGGTAATGTCTAAAAAAAGTACTGTATAAAGAGTAATAAAGGATACAAATGATAATTCAAGTAAATTAATTATTGGTGCTATAGATTCTTTCACATAGGTTTGGGACATGTAGCAATAGCATATTAGGGATGCTTTTAGTAAGAACAAATAAGACAATACAATCAAGATGCAGAGTTGAGTAGGGGTGCTAAACAAAGGTACTAAGTAGGCTTAAGCTCATCTAAGAAGGAGTAGCTACTGATATGTGATGGAGGTTTTGGCTTATTGGCACCAATGTTGCTAATTTAGAGATTAGCTTGATCAATGCTGAGCAGGTATATGTGAGGGGATGGGTGGTCAATAGTCAACAGGGCTTTAACAAGTCAAACACGACTTTTGAGAGATTTGTGGTTTCTCAGCTCAACATAAGAAGTTAGTCAGCAATAAGGAACAACTCGGCTTTGATAAGCCTTGGTTAAAACATGAGTGTTTGCCTCATTTGTCCTTCTAGGCCTTGGGCTTGATTGTAAGTTAGAGGTCTAGTAGCTTGATTCCTATCATTCCCTCCTAGTTAATTTGGATTTATGATCAAATTAGGCTAGTCCTCATTCAATGCTCCTTTAGGGTGATAAGGATTGAGGTCAGCAATGTTTAAAGTGTTTGAGACCACATAATCTTTGGGTAGTTTTAATCCATATACATTGTCATTGATCTTCTAGAAGATTTTAAAGGGGCCTTCAGCTCGAGCGGACAGCTTATTCTTCCTCTTACTCGAAAACCTCTCCTTACTTAAGTGTGACCATACTAGGTTTCCAAGCTAAAACTGTATCAACTTCCTAGTTCCTTTCCTTGACCTTTTCTCACATTTTCTTTACAACTTGGTCGATCTATCGAGTAACTTCATCGTAGATGTATTATAAGGACTATACTCAAGCTCTTGCATCAAGGTCTTCTTGCTTGGCTACAGTTATAAGGGTGTGATCAAAGGGTAGTTTAGGATTAATGCTATGGACAACTTCAAAGGAGGTCTGCTTAGTGGTGTCATGTATTGTACGGTTGTAAGCGAATTCTACAATGAGTAAACAAATGTCCCAATTAGCTAAGTTTTTACCTACTGCAACTTAGAGTAGTGATTCTAAAGTATGATTGACAGCCTCTATTTGGTCATCGGTTTATGGATGATAGGAAGTACTAAATAGTAGTTTAGTCCCCATTTGACACTACAAAGTCCTTTAGAAATGGCTCATGAACTTTGGATCTTTATTGGAGACTATATTTCTTAGCATAACATGTAAACAAATAATTTCCTACAAAAAGAGAGAAGCAATGGTTGAAGTATCATTAACCTTAGAGCAAGGCATGAGGTATGCCATCTTATTGAATCTATCCACTATGACCATTATAGAATCTTTGCCTCGAATAGCTCTTGGTAATCCGAAGACAAAGTCCATGCTCAACTTAGCCTAGGGTCTAGTCAGGGCAGGCAAAAACATTACTTTCCCTTGCTCAGCTTGGCATTTGGCCCCCTTGGAAGTAGCATAGTTGTCAACAATTTGATGAATGTCTTGCCTCATTCTTGGCCAAAAGAACCATCTACTCAATAACTCATATGTTCTCTCTTCAAAATGACTAGAGAGTCCTCCATTGTGGGCTTCCCTAATAAGCAACTCCCTTAATGAGTAGGCCAGTATACATAACTTTCCACCTCAGAACAAATAACAATCCTTCATATGGTACTCTTCTATGATCCTTCCATCGACACAATGGCTAAGTATAGGTCTAAAATATGGGTTCTTTAGATACTACTCTTTAATGCTTGTAAACCCAAACAATCTAATTTATTGCTTAGTCAAGAGAACATGTCTTCTAGATAGAGCATAGGTGACAATGTTGCTCATGCCATGTTTGTACTTAAACATAAAGTTGAATCCTTCTAGGAATTCAACCTACCTCGCTTCTCGCGTCGACAACTTAATCTGACTTCTAAGGTAACTTAAAGACTCGTGATCGTATAGATGACAAGCTCTCTTGGTAATAGATAGTGTTGCTACACTTAAAGCAATCGGATAAGGGTTAAGAGTCCTTTATCGTATACAGAGTAGTTTAATTGAGGTTCTCTAAGCTTCTCACTATGGTAGGCAATTGGTCAACCTTTTTACATTAAACAATGCCTATACCAATGCTTGACATGTCACATTCTAACCAAAAAATCTTCTCATAGTTGAGTAAGGCTAATATAGGTGCAAAAGTCAACCTTGCCTTATCATCAACTGAACTTGGCATATAACTTCCCTATTGGCTATGGCCAACTTCAGTACCACTATCTTATTCTCCAATAACTCTGTGAATGTTGGAATCAGACAATATAACTATTCACTATTGTACCCTACAACTATCATGCTTCAAGAATCTCTCAAGCTAACAAGACCCTATTACTCAATAGTACATGAAACCACCACTCATGTACAATTGGTTATTACTTTCCAAAATCACTTTATCACACTCTTATCACTTCGACTCTCAATATAACTCAACATAAGATAGAAATCAAACTTGTTCTATTTTTGTAATAAAAAACAAAGTAGAACAGGGCAATATGAGTCACTAAACTTTCTACTTGCAACTCAATGTTACTCAGTGTCACAACCTTCAAACCCGCTTAAAACATTTCACCACAATTATATGAATTATACACAAACCACTACAGTAGCTACAAGAGAATATAGTAGCCATTGACAACATCATGAACAAGAACTCCATGGTAACCTTCATACAATCCCTCGTTAGAATCGCACTCTAATACTAATGAAGTTGACACTTTTTTAGGTTCTTACACATGAAGGTTACGTCGTAATAAGAAAAGGAATAAGAAAAATAAAAGGAGGGCTAGCAAAACCTAAGCAGCTACCGATTAAATATAATACACTAACCAATCCTACTTACCCTAACCTTTACTTAATATGATATATAAGTGAAGATTAAGGTCACTCATCACTACTCCTTGCCTTGCTAAAGTGTATAGATAAGAGCTAAGGAAGAGAATATACAATTAATGCTCTTAAAGAAAATTTTTATATTAGCTATGTAAGAATTGAAGTCTACGCTATAAGTAAGTGACGCTTATATATGGCCTCTATAGGGTTACATTTCAAAGAAAAGACAAAAGTGGACAAATTACATATTAGATATAAATATTCCTAAAATAAATGCTAAAAAGGGGTAAAAATGTCACTATATAATATAATGTATAGAAGGGGGAGTCATTATGGAATGTTGTGCCATAAGGTACGCATCAACTACTTATTAACAAGCCAAAGTAAGGAACACTTGGTTGCTCTTGTGGAGATAGAGTCGAAGGCAGCTCAGTTGGCTTGGCATCCATAGGAGATTGCTTAAAACTACTCAAGGCAAGATCAAATGAACTAGCTGGCCCGATTTGGGTCAAGTAAGAGACGTTAGGCTCTATTTAGGGCCTCAGTTGGTTGGATGGCTCATTTGCTCGACTCAAATATACGCCTAGTGCTTGTTAGCTAAGGAAGTGCTCTTAGCATGATTATAGTTTAGCAATTACATTGGATGAAGTGCAACATGCCCTAGTTGATGTTAGAATCCTCATCCTTGAAGAGTCCTTGAACTAGTACTCTTCGGGCAAGTCCTTGTAATCTTGATACAATATAGGAGATCAGGATAATCAATTTCTGAGCTTTAAGCTATGTTGGCAACTTACTCATGTATTCCCTATGTGTTGAAAACTTGTTTATGAGCTCTTCTCTGATAGATATGTTCGGTTCGGATGGCCTACTCAGCTCAACATGGCATGCTTAGCTAAGCTATGTCTACTTTACCTTAGCAACATCAGGTTGACCACAACACATCGATCAACCCTGAACAAGATAGATCGTCTAGAAGCTCAAGTCTACCCAAGTCAAAGCTCTAAGGTCTCCAATAACTCCTCGGAATCCAGCATCAACCCCTTACCCGAAAATCTCATTTGGCTATTTATTTTTACTCTTGTATTTAGATGTCTTATTTCTTGTATTATTTCTAAATTACCTACATATTTATTTTTATATCTATGGGAATGCCACTAGGGAACCCTTTTAATCATTTTATTTACAATTTTGTCACTATGTATAAATAGAACACTTGTATAGGGTTTTAGATAAATTTACAACATTAATGAAAAACCCTTGATTCTTTTCTCTTAGAGAGCTCTCATTTATATGCTCTTATCAATCCTTTTAGCAAACATTATGGTGAGCAATCTTAGGCCTAGTGTTCGTGCGTCATATCGGGTACTAGCTTAGGTCCATGTATGATTCTATTGTACTTCATATCCATAAAGTTAATGCATAGGATTGCTAAATCATTGATTTTCATTTATTTTTCGGGCCATCTTGCGACCTAAACCCATCCATTGCTTTTCATATGATACCGGGTTCATGTGTTTATCCATGAATTTGTATCGTCCTAGTATCAGAGCTCTAAAGTTTCATCTTTTGGGATTTCTTGCATTTGGAGCTATAGTGTTTTGATTGGTGAAGAAAGGAGGAAAGCAATAAGAAATATTGAAGTTCTGGATTTTATGTTGTTACATGGGTTTGGACTTACTGGGTGCAACTTATAAGTGTAGACATTAACTTGATATCATATTTAAAGTGTTGCCTTGAATGATGATTGTATAGTAGGTTAGAAGTGTTGTGACAAAGGTTGCCATAGGGTTTGAAACTTATGGATATCTCATTTTTCGAAGGATAACTTAAGTCCCATGACTTAAGGTTTGGAATTATGAGTGAAAAGCTTCGATAAATTACAAAGGATTCGAATTGAGTGCTCGAGTTGTGAAGTGGGTGTTTGCTTTTCCTTATAGTGTGTGCTCCAATTTTTGGTTTTGGTAGTTGAATTTGGATGGAGGGGCGCTCAATGGATTTCCTTCATGTTGTTGCAATAGTAACTAGTGGAGCATGTTGTGGCTGCTCATGTTGAGGAAGAGTGCTTGATATTAATTCGCAGTGCCTGGTGGTTGTTAGCTGCGGTGGGCTTTGTTGTTGCAGCAGTAGCAGACAGAGGTAGTGGTGGTCATCATAGGCACTGCTGGCATGCTGTGCATAGCTGGTTGTGTGTGTCCATGTGACAGGACAACTGTTGACCGTGGGTGCAAGAGCACTACTGGTTAGGGGTGAAGTGCGGAGGTGTAATTGATGGAGTTGCGTGTCATTTGCCGAGCTAGGCTAGGCTATGCATCTCTTCAATTACTAAACTAGTGTAACTGTTGTTGAGACAAAATTGTTTAGTGAAGTGTGTTGGGTTTTTCTTAAGGTTGCTGTTACTAACCGTGTGAAATCACTTGTGGTCTAAGCCCTGTGTGTATGTCCAGTAGTTTTTGGTGCAATTATCGCATGTCCGAGCTGCTATAAACTAAACTGTCGAGTTGTCTTGTTCAAGAACATTATAGAATTTAGTTACGGCCAAGTGCTTGAACTTCTTGTGTATGCAGCACCCATCGGGAATTTGTGTGTCTGAGTTGTCCTAAATAATTTCCGAGCTAATTTGTGACCAGTCCATATTAAGTGCATGTGTGACAAGCTGATGAATCGTTCTGCTTTGTTTAATTGTTGCCTATTCTGTTGTATGCCGATCTGCTGTGAGTAAACATCCGAGCTGGATGTGGAAGTTTCAAGCTCCTTGCTGATTGTAATCCAAGTTGATTTGAACTTGTGTCAAGCTGCCTAAGATCCAAAGCCGAACTGTCCACTTGAAATCTGAGCTTATTGTTGAGTGCACCATTGTGAGGACCGAGCTGATCTGCATTTAGTATTGTTTTGCTGAGCTTCGAAAATTCTAGTCCGAGCTGATTTAAGTGCGGAACCCAGCTGTGCTTCTAAAGGTTGTTGAGCTGACGTATTTCACAAATTGTCTGAGCTGATTAAATTGTCCGAGCTGCTTTGTCTTGGACGAAGTGTTTGTGCCATACCACTCCGAGGTAAACTAGTGACTCCTAGCTGCTATGATCCGACGTGCTGAGCTACTTCTTGGTTGACAGAGATCTATGCCGAACCGCACAATAGCCGATCTAAAGTACTGTAATTTTATACCATTGTTGAGCCGATCTGAGCTGTGAAGCTCTCTTCAAATTTCCGAGCTAATTTCAACACACAAATTCGAGCTGCATTGGTGCCGATCCACTGTGTAACGATCGAGCTATTTTGTACACGGTTAAGTTTGTGCCATTCGTACATGATTTGTAGTGTGCGAAGCTGTCCTGTATGTTGCTACATGTACGTGCCAAGCTATCGTAAAGTGCTGTACTTGTGCTGAGCTATTGTCAATTAAAGTGCTGAACTAAGTTGTTCATGTGAGCTTGTTACAATCCAAACTACAGTGTAGGAACTCACTACCGAGCTGAATTCAAAGTTTGTGGAGTTCCTATGTCGTGCTGAGCTTAATTGTATATGTGTTCAAGCCGAAGTATTCATCTTAGCGAGCTTCCAATGCATGTCTAACCAAGCTAACTCACTTCAAGCTTGCCGAACTATTTTAATTCGAAGATTTACTGAGCTACAAGTTCCAATTGAAGTGTAACGGAGCAATTTTCCGATCTGTCGTGTTACAAGCCGATCTGTGAACTTGTGGAGTCAATTACTGAGCCGACGTGCATGGTGATTGAAGTGTGCTAGAGTGGGCTGTCCTGTATGCGTGTGGAGAACTTGTGCAAGCACCTTCAAGTTGCGGTCGGCAATGCAGATTGTTCTAGCAAGTTTAGGGCCGAGCTGTCGCGTTGGCTACTCTAAGCTGTTGTCAATTACCGAGCTCTCTAGTTGTCAACGTCCGAACTACCAAACTGAAGTTGTACCGTGCTGTGCTGTTACGTACAAGTCAATTCCCGAGCTGATCTGCACCACAATCAAAATTTACTGAGCTGTTGTTGAAGCACCGAGCTTTCAAGGAAAGCCATTACCGAGCTTGTGATTACTACGTCATTGAATTGTGCTTATGCCGAGTTAACTAGTCGAAGTTTGACCGAGTTGAGTTGTCCATATGTCCGAACCGAGCTGACACTTTTGTATGCTGTTGGGTATGTCTGAAGTATAGATCCAGGCTCGTAAACAATTTTGCCAAGCTTGTCAGAGTGGCTGGTGACCGAGCTAATGAATTCTATCTGACCGAGCTATGTTGGGAGATTGACGAACACTTGCCGAACTAATTTTGCTCGAAGGAAACATCTGTCATTTTTGAGCTACAAGTAGAGTACCAAGCTGCTACAATTCAAAAGCTATTGAATTGTACATGAATGCTTTACGAGTGGCTGCTATCCATATCGAGAGTTACCGAACTGAGATTGTGTCAACTGGGCTTGTTGATACGTGTACCTTGTAAGCTTATGTGCCGCGCTTTTAGGGTTAGTCAGACCAGCAAGTAATGAGTTAGGCTTGCCTCACTATAGTCGACATCTTAAATGCAATAGACAAATTGAAGTCTTGGACAGGAGAGTGTTGCTGGAAATTAAAGTGTCGTGTTCTTGATTTTATTTCAACATTTTTTAATTGAAATTTATCTAAAATAGCTAGTAGAGCTCAATATCGGTATCGTAATGCAAGAGACTTGAGGATGAAATCTTTTTACCAAACCCCAAATCCTATTTCTCTTTATGTGTTGGAACAATTAGAGAATATACTTGCTGAGCTCAAGGAGATTAGGCATAAAGTAAGACAGTAAAAGGACACTCAACCAAAAAATACTGAAGTGGAGAGATTGAGAGAGGAAGGGTTGAGGATGAGAAGAAGGTTGATAAAGAAGAGCAAGATGAGTTATAACTTAGCACACATGTTCCTAACATGATTCCGTTGCCATTGACACTTGATGCTATTGATGATCATAGGTACTACTATATTAGCCATCCACTTGTCAAATTCTTTGGTTTTGATCCATTGATGGGGTTGTCTAGAGATGTTATGTATTGTAGTAGTGTTGTGCTTGTGAGATGCTATAGACTATTTATTGGTGTTTTCCAATGTCATGCATAGATACTCTTATTTGGGTTATGTCGCTCTTATCCTTGGTGCTCTCACATTAGAAAAATTTGAAGTGTATGGATGGGAGGAGAAAGAATTGAGTTTGGAGGAAGTAGAAGAGGTGAAAGCTATTGAGCATGATGTTGTAAGGCCAACATTGAGAAAGTATAAAGCTTTAAGGATTCTCATGGTAAAAAAAGAGTATGTGATTTTACATGTTCAAATTCCCTGAGCTTATGACATGAAGTTTGGGCTAAAAGTGTTATCCCCCTTATTAATGGTTGCTGGGGCTACCTCAATGAAGTTGATCAGGCTTATGACAAATGGAAAGAGCACTTGCTGATGATCACATTAGTAGAGGAGCTAGAGTACTTTTTTGTGTTTATATTTATTTTTATAGGATGGTATTTGATCCAGGTAGGATTTGGAGCCACCCCTTACCAAGTTTTAGGCTAAAACTTCTCTAAGGGGGAGGGAATGATACTGTACAAGTGATCAAGCTAATCAATTTTTGAGCTTCAGGCTATGTTGGCAACTTGGTCATGCACTCCCTATGTGCAGAAGACTTATTTGTGAGCTCTTCTCAAATAAATATGTTTAACTCAGATGGCCTACTTGGCTCAGCCATGTCTGCTCGTCCTTGGCAACATCAGGTCGACCACGACATATCTGATCAGCCTTGGACAAGACAGATCATCCAAAAGCTCAAGTCTACCTAGGTTAAAGTTCCAGGGTCTCCAATAACTCCTCAGAATCCAGCAACAGCCCTTCATTCGAAAATCTCATCTGGCTATTTATTTTTGCTCATGTATTTAGACGTCTTATTTTTTATATTATTTCTAAATTACCCACATGTTCATTTTTATATCTATGGGAATGCCATTAGGGTACCCCTTTAGTCATTTTATTTACAACTTTGCCACTATGTATAAATAGAACACTTATATAGAGTTTTAGACATATTGATAACATTAAAGAAAAACCCTTAAGTCTTTTCTCTTAGAAAACTCTCTTCTATATGCTCTTATCAATCCCTTTAGCAAAGATTGTGGCAAGCAATTGATAGGAATCAGCCTCTTGGACCAATCACAACAAGCCAAGCTAAAGGATTCTAAGGGCTCGCATGAAGAATACTAACTCTAAACCATAGTTGCAACGGGGATTCTTATCCCGAACTAGCCTCTTGCTAACCTATCTATCAGATCTTACGTGTATTGGACATGCTCCTACCTAACAGCAAAGTCCTAATCCAGAAGACAGCCTAGAACTAGTTGAGTTGACCTTCCCAACCACTAACGTCTAGCTTCAAGTCAATTGATCTCTTTACTAGGCTGATTAGCACCCGACGTAATCTAGATTAGGTTGGCCCTTGACCACAATGCATCCCTATTTCCACCTATATTGCATCATATTCCTAATGTCTAGCCACTAAGCGATATGTATCTTTTGACACAATGTTCTAGAATGATTCTTCCATTTTCGTACTGAATATTCTTTGTCTCTTTTACCCCTTTTAGTATATTTTATGAAACCTAACTGTAGAATACCCTTCTTGTCTTTTCATACATGTAAAGTAACCTTATTGAATGAGTATATAAACCCCCACTTTCTTGTACATCAGAATCATCCTTTCAATACATAAATTACTCATTTAAGCAACCTTAGTATTCTCATTATCATTCAGCTCTTATCTACTCCCTTTAGCAAGGAGTAATAGCGAGTAACCCTTTAGTTCGGACCGGTGTGTCATATCTAATAGATTGTAAGTCAAGGAGGATCGAATGGTGCATCACATCCATTTAGTAGCTTCTCAGGCTTTGCTAGCTTTTCTTTTGTTTCTTTTCATTTCATTTCATTGTGGTGCTTCTCCATATATCTAACCCCAAAGACGCATTAGCTTGGTTAATACCAGAGCACAATTCCGAGAGGGAGTGTGTGAAGTTGCAATGAAGTTTTGGTTCACTTACTATTAGTGGTTGTTATGTTCCTTCCGTAGCTATTGTAGTGTGTATGTGTGTGTATGACAACAAGTGTAGTTTCATTGTTACTTTATTTTTCATTGCGAAAACAGAGCAAGTTTGTCTTTATTTTGTTTGAGTGACTATTGGGCATTAAAGTTGTTAGTAAGTTGTTAATCTATTCTAAAAGTATTGTACTATGTCAAATTCAAGTATTCAAGGAGTTATTGGTGACTAGAGTAGTGATGCCCAACCAGGTCATGGTCATAATGACGATAACACCCTAGGGTCCATTGATAACAAACTTGACAAACACACAAACCTTATTAAGAGTCTAGTCATAGTGATGCAAGCTAACAAGCAACAACCCCAGGATATACCGCTGCAAAATCTACCTAAAAATATTCAAGGGAGGGGTTATGGCCAAGTTGGTCGAGCCAATCACCTAATTCAACCACAAGGAGCTGGAGAAGTAGTAGACCAAGCTACTAAGCAAAGATTAGAGTTAGAGGAGATTACGGAAGAAGATGATAATGAATTAGATGTTGAAGAGTTTGGGGAAGACGAAGAAAAGGCTAACTATTACCAAGTACAAGGACAAAGATACCGAGCTCCTTGAGGGCTAGATAATGTCAAGGTTCAAATCCCGCCCTTCAATGGAAGTGGAGATGTTGATGAATACTTGGAGTAGGAAGAGAAGGTCAAGAAGGTATTCAACTATTATAAGTATACAGATGCTGTCAAGGTCTGACTTGCTATACTAAAGTTTACTGGGCATACCACATGTGGTGGAAAAATCTGAATACAACCTGAGCAAGGGATAGAAGGTGAGGTGTGAGAAACTGGAAGGAGATGAATAGGTTGTTAAGGAGTTGATTTGTACCCGAAACCTACTTGCAAGATACATTTACAAAGTTGCAAGAGCTTCACCAACAAAACCAACCTATTGATGAATATGTCAGGGAATTCCAAATGCTTATGATCTGAGTCAACGTGGAAGAACTAGAGGTACGTACCATACTGAGGTTTATTTCTAGACTCAAATTTGAGATTTCCAACATTGTGGAAGTGTAGAGATGTTGTACCTTAGAAGCGACGATCAATAGAGTATAAAGGGTCAAAAAACAGAGGAGAAATGCTCCAAGTTGACTTAAGCCAATATTCTCCTAAGCCCCTGTACTACGCCAACCTGTTCAAGCCAAGCCAAAGAAGCCATACCTAACTAAGGAAAAGAACGATAGACCTCATGCTAGCTAAGTAAATCAGCATGGTCGAGTAGGACAACTAAGCCGAACTGAGGCTAGGCCACCCCCAAGAATGTATGAGAAATGACAGACCTTCGGATGGAAGTCTAACAAAGTGAAGTATTTTAAATGCTTAAGCTTCGGACACATGGCTACTAAGTGTCTGAACCGATGTGTCATGATGCTTTGAGGAGATGTATTAGATAGCACCAATGAGAGTGAACCTAAAGAGGAGAAGGATGTTTGAGAAGCAGTAGCCAAGGAGTAAAAGGAGACTTGTGTCTATGCTAACTAAGGAGAAGTGATGACCCTAATCTTGAGACGAGTCCTTAGATCCTTACCAAACTTAAAGGAGGACCAAAGGGAGAATTTATTCCGCACCAAGTATGCCATCAAAGGCCAATTATGCATAATCATTGTGGATGGAGTGAGTTGTATTAATATTGTTATACAATCTTTTATGCAAAGGTTAGGTTTGTCGACCTCAAAGCATCCTCGACCTTACAAGCTCCATTGGCTTCATGATAAGAGTGCTTTGCATGTGACTAAACAAGTGGCCGTACCATTCAGTGTCAAGAATGTGTATAGGGATGAAGTAGTTTGCAATGTCATCCTCATAGGAGCTTTACATCTACTACTTAGACAACCTTGGTTATTTGACTAACATGTCATTCATGCCAAATACAAAAACACCTATGCCTTTGATAAGGATGGAAGGAAGATTGTGTTGCAACCCATGATCCCATCTTAAGTAAATGAGACTCATAACTAACTCACCTGAGCTAATAAGAAGAAAGCTTTGGTGATGAGCTAAAGGGAGCTTCGATCTACTGAGAAGGTTGGTGAACCTATGTTCCTATTGGTTAGAAGATTATTAGAGATAAAGGAATTAGAGAATGTTCCAAAAGAGATCCAAAACTTGCTAAATGAGTTTTCAAACCTATTTCCAGAAGAACTGCCTAGAGGACTACCACTAGTCTAAGGCATAGAGCACTATATTGACTTACAACTAGGTACTGCTATGCCGGACTGACCCACATACAGGATGAACCCTAAGCAGGTTGCCAAGTTAAAGAGGTAAGTGGATGAGCTTATAGAATGCAAGTATGTAATGGAGAGCATGAGCCCTTGTACAGTACCAACTTTACTCATTTCAAAGAAGGATGGTTCATGGAGTATATACATCGATAACCAAGCAATCAACTAGATTACTATCAAGTATAGATATCCAATACTGAGGCTCAATGAAATGCTAGATGAACTTCATGATGCCAAGATGTTTTCGAAGATTGATTTGCGAAGTGGCTACCAAATCTGTATGAGACTAAGTGATGAGTAGAAGATTGCCTGTAAGATAGGAATGGGCTCTACGAATGGTTAGTTATGTCTTTCAGACTTACCAATGCGCTAAACACATTTATGAGGTTGATGAACCATGTAATGTGCCCTATAATTAGAAGATATGTAGTCGTGTACTTTGATGACATATTAGTATACAGTGCCAACTTGAATGACTATATTCAACATCTTTATGAAGAAGTAAATGTTTTTCCAGCAAGAGGTGATTTTCCTAAGGTTTATACTATTACGGAAAGAGATCTGAGCTGATGAGGAAAAGATTCGAGCTGTTTTGGAATAGCCAACACTAAAGAATGTCACTAAGGTTCGAAGTTTTCTTAGCTTAGATTCTTTCTATATGTGATTTATTAAGGACTTCAGTACAATAACTACCTTATTAACCGAGCTAACCAAGAAGAGTAAAGGATTTAGGTGGAATGACCAAGCTGAATAAAGCTTTAAAGAGATCAAGGAAAGCTCACCACGGCACCTATCCTATCACTATCAAATTTTGACAAGCCCTTTGAATTAGAATATGATGCATCGGGAGTTAGAAATTGGTGTTATCTTAATGTAGGAGCGATAGCCCGTTGCTTGCTATAGTGAGAAACTTAGTGGTCTTGCCTTAAACTATTCTGTATATAAGAAAGAGTTGTACTCTCTTTACCTAACCCTTACTGTTTAGCAACATTATTTGCTATTGCGAGAGTTTGTTATATATAGACCATGAATCTCTGAAGCATCTGAAGAGTCAAAACAAGCTTTTGAAGAGGCAAGCCAAGTGGTTGGAGTTCATGGAGGGTTTCTCGTACGTCATCTGATATAAGAAGGGAAGTGCAAATGTGGTCGCCAATGATCTATTACAATGACAAAACTTGCTAACCACTTTGTAGATAAAATTATTAGGATTCTCATTGATTATTGAGCAGTATGCTCATGATCCTTATTTCAGCCCTATCACAAAACTATACAAGGATGGAATTGCTATCAAGGGATATTATCTAAAGGATGGCTATTTGTTTAAGGACCATTGGCTATGTATTCTAAATTGCTCCATGCATGAGCTATTGATAAGGGAAGCTCATAGTGGAGGTTTATCTAGTCATTTTATGGAAACCAAGATAGCCAATCTGTTAAAGGAGAACTTTGACTATCCAAGTTTGGCAAAGGATGTCGATAAGGTAGTTAATAGTTGTAAAGTGTGCAAACGTACAAAGGGCAAGAGAGAATCCCATGGAGAATATATGTTGCTGCCAACACCGACCTTACCTTGGGCCAACCTTAGCATGGACTTTGTCTAAGGGTTGCCCCAAATATCCAAAGGTAGATATTCTATTTTTGTTGCAGTGGACTACTTTAGCAAGATGGCACACTTCATTCCATGCCATCGGACTAACAATGCTCTATATATCGTTGATTTATTTTTGCAAGAGATTATCCGACTACATGAGGTATTGAAGACTATTGTTTCAAATCGGGACACAAAATTCTTGAGCTATTTTTAGAAGACTATTTGGAAAAGACTTGGAACCAAACTTATATTCAACTCTAGTAACCACCCTTAAACTGATGGCCAAACTGAAACGGTGAACAAGATGCTAGGTAATTTCCTCAAAGCTGTTAGGGAAGAACTTGAAGGATTGGGAACTGTGCCTACTCGTTGTAAAGTTCACATACAACTAGACAGTCCATAGCACTACTGGAAAGACCCCAATCAAGGTCATCTATAACCTTAATCCCGCTATTCCCCTGGACATGACCGGCACCCCAGCAGCTACCAAAGAGAGTTAATCTAGAGTCAACCGAGTCTAAGAACTGAATGAACTATACAAGTTTGTAACAAAAAGGATCACTAAATTCAATCAGAGATAGCATAAAATTGGTAGCCCAGGCTACCAAATTGTTTTCTACTAACCAGGAGATTTAGTATAAATATACCTCAGCTGAGAACGATTCCTACACTTGAGACAGAACAAACAATCTCCTCGAGCTAATAGTCCATTCAAAATCTTGATGAAGATTAACTACAATGCTTACCAGATTGAGTTACTTGATGACTACATCATTTCTTCTACCTTCAATGTGTCCGATCTGATCCCCCATCAATCAGCAAAAGATGACCTCACATACGCCGTAGAAGAGGAAGTAAAAACCACTTCAGATTTGAGGGAAAATCTTCTTGACCCCCAAGTAGATGATAAGAATCAACCCCTTAGACCAATCACAAGAAGCCAAGCTAGAGGACTCTAAGGGCTCGTACAAAGAATACTAGGTCTAAACTATAGTCGAAACAAGGATCCCTATCTCGAGCTGGCCTCCTGTTGACATGTCTATCAGATCCTCACATGTGTTAGATATACTCCTACCTAACAACAAAGTCCTAATCTAGAAGACAGCCCAAAACTTGCCAAGCTGACCTCCTTAACTAACTACTAACGTCTAACTTCAAGTCAATTGATCTCTTTATTAAGCTGATTAGCCCCCGACCTGATCCAGATCAAGTTGGCCCTTAACCGCAACGTATCCCTATTTCTGCCTATGTTGTATCATATTCCTGATGTCCAGCCACCAAACGATATGGGTCTTCTGACATAATGTTCTAGAATAATTCTTCCTTTTCCGTATTTAATATTCATTATCTCTTTTACCCTTTTTAGTATGTTTCATGTAACCTAACTATAAAATACCTTTCTTATCTTTTCATACATGTAAAGTAACCCTAGTTGATGGGTATATAAACCCCCACTTTCTTGTACATAGGAATCATTCTTTCAATACAAAAATTACTCACTTTGTGTAACCTTAGTGTTCTTGTTATCATTCAACTCTTATCTATTCCCTTTAGTAAGGAATAGTGATGAGTGACCCTTTAATTTGAATCGGTGTGTCATATTCGGCGAATTATAGGCCGAATAAGATTCAGTAGAGTGTCACATCCATTCAATAGCTACCTAAGCTTTATTAGCTTTTCTTTTGTTTCTTTTTGATTCGTTTCGTTGTGGTGCTTTTCTGTGTATTCGACCTGGAGATACATCAACTGCCTTAAGCCTAATGTTCATACATCATATTAAGTACTAGCTTAGGTCCATATGTAGTTCTACGATGCATCATATCCATAGAGTTAGTGCATGGGATTGCTAAATAATCGACTTTCATTTATTTTTTGGGTCATCTCGCAGCCTAAACCCATCCATTGGTTATCATCTGATACTAAGTTCGTGTGTTTATCTACGAATTCATATCAAGTGCCCTAGCTTAACATCTAGTAATGGGAACATAGAGCTTATTCTAATCAACCAAGGAAAGGTGTAAGTTTGTAGTTGAGTTCCAAGGGTTACCATCAATGATGCTAGCATGAGAAAGCTAGATACATACTTGGCTTGAGAGATGTTCAAAATTTAGAGAAACTTTAAGACCTAAAAAATAGGTAAGAAAACCAAGATCTTTCATTTCATAATGCTAATTAAGATAATGTTGTCACTCTAAAATACTACATGCAACATCTCTTGTTATTATCATATCATCAACATAAAGTAATAGGAGGAGAATACCACCATTAGTTCATCGAATGAATAGTATAGATCCATTTGAACTAGAAACGAAACTAAGTTAAGCAAGAATGGAACTAAATTTTGTAAACAGTACTTAAGAGCTTGTTTAAATCCATACAAAGGCTTATCACAACTTAAAAACCATAACAGTCTAACAATAACCAGGAAGAGAATGCACATAAACCTCTTTTGTTAAACCACCATGGAGGAAAGCATTTCTTCCATCCATTTAGAAAAGCTTCTATTTATCAACTACAAAGAGATGTTAATCAAGCCTCTAGAGTGAAAGTCTCTTCATAGTCTATGTTGTACTCTTATGTATGCCCTTAAGCTACCAAGGAGCTTTGTAATGTTTTACAATTCCATCTCCATGAGTCTTGATGCTGTAAACCCATTTACAACTAATGGAGGTCTTGTTAGGGGGAAGAACAACTAAGCCCCAAGAATGAGTTTTATTTAAAGCCTAAGGTTCTTCAACCATAACTTGCCATTAAAGAGGGTCAATAATTGCCTCACAATAAGAGTAAGGCTTATAGAGGCTTACAATAGTTGAATAGCAATGGAAATTAATATGATAATGAGGAGTTTCTCTTACTTGAAGGGAATGATGAAGAGTAGTATCAATTGCATATGCAGGTATAGGTCCAAAATCAATAGTTAGTAGAGGTTTAATAAAAGCAGGTGGAAGATTGTTAGTATTGATATAATCACTTGCATTAGAATCACTTGGAAGAGGACTCAGAAACAATTCAATTGAGGAATAAGTGAAAAATAGAAAGTCAATATTGACAAAGTGATGAAATTTGGAAAGAGAAGAGAACTGAGTATTTTCCTAAAAGGCAACAAAACAAGAGATGCATAATTTATTGGAGATAAAATCATAACAATAATACCCTTTGTGTTCAATATCATAACAAAGAAAACAACATTAACAAGCATGAGGTTCTAACTTTTTTATCTACATGAGGCAATAAAAGAACAAAACAAGCATATTCAAAAGGTCTAAGAATTGAATAGCTAGGTAACTTACCAAACGAGTTTTTAAAACGTGATAAATTATAAAGAATCAAGGCAAGAAGTCAATTAATAGTATAAACGGTATTAAGAGCTACTTTTACCTAATATTTTTCTAGACATGAGGTAAAAAGAAGAAGAGCATGTACAAAATCAAGAATATGATAATTATTGCACTCGACTTTTCCATTCTATTGGGAGCTGTAAGGATAAGAACGTTGACAAATAGTGCTTACTAAGTAAGAAATTAAAGTAAAGAAGACTCTAAATTTTCCATTGAATTGTTTGTCTGAGGAATTTTAATTACAAGAGAATTGAGTTTAATCATATGTGCAAATATAATGTAAATATGTGACTACTCAAATCAATGTTTCAAAAATAAATATCCAAGTATATCAAGAATAATCATCAATAAATTGGGAAAAATAACAGAAGCCATTTACTAAAGAATAAAGAGAAGTTACCTTAAATAATAGTATGAATTAAGCTAAAAGGACTGTTTGAAATAGAATAATTATAGTAAAAGATAATGCAAGTTATTTTGCGAGTTGACAATCTAAGAAATTAAATGACTCAAATTTTGTCGTTCCAAACAATTTACGAGAAATTAAATGTTGAAAATTTCCACTTAAAGAATGACCAAGACATAGATGCCATTGGTAGGTGGAGGAGTTGTTCTAGCCACATACACAAGTTTGAGAAGAAGATGAAGATATGCAAGCTTGAATAATCGACCTATCGTACAACTCATCCCAATAATTTGTCTTGTTTGTGAATCCTTTACCTAAACATCAAAAGAAAAAAATTGACATTTAGTCCTTTTTCACATAACTTGCAACAAAAATAAAGTTTTAAGCTAGGGATATAAAGTGTCAAGAAGATTAAGATTAGGGGTAAATACATGACTAATATGACTTTTGTTCATTTTGGCACCATATGTAGTATGGATTGATGATAGGGGAGATATAGGTGTTGTAAATGACATGAGTATTAGTGGTCATATGGCTACAAGATGTAGAGTACAAAAACTAATAAGAGTTAACAGAGTGACTTACATGGCAATATGGTGGAAGAGATAACTTATTGAAGTAATTCCTTAAGATATCTTATAGTAATGGCAATAGAATTCTCAATAGCAACCACAACAGAAGCTATGAAAGAAGATCCAAGCTTCAAGATATTCTTAGCTTTAGAGAACCTGCTTTTCAATTTTGAAGGGTGTGTAAGGCTATGCTTAAGAATAAGACTAAAACCATGACAATATTTGCATTATGCAATATGATACAATTCTTATAAAATTTATTATCAAATTTTTTGTGAAGATTGAGTAGTGACAAGGGTTATTTCAAACTAAAGAGTTTTATCCATATTAAGGCAAGTTTCTTTTAAAATAATCTTCTAGATAACAATATCTACTAATGGGAATGGATCTCATGGAAAGGAGGTTGGAATAGGTTCATATTCAGGTCGAAGAGCCATAAGAACCTGAATGAGATTTAGATGATCTTCACTAATTTGGCTTAAGATATTTGAGTCCAAAATGGTAGGACTTAAGGAAGAAAATCGTTCACAAATTGACTTGATTCTTATTTTATATTATGAAGAGTAGTCTACAGTTGATAATAGTGGACAAGCCTAATGGTTTGACATCAATTAACCAAAAATTCCAAATTTGTTTTGTAGAGTTGTAATAAGCAAATTGGATATGAATGGATGGAATTGAGTATTACGAATCCATGTGATAATTAGATGTTTTTCACTATCCCAGTCCTCAAAGCTATTTGCAAATTATGCATTAGTTTCATCTGTCTCTTTCCTTGGCTTAATGATATCTACAGTAATAATGCGCCAAAGCTTGTAACCTAGCAAGAAACTTTTTATTCCTTAAACTCAAATATTGTAATTTAGGCTAGTCAAAATAGCTACAATAGGTTTTAAAATATTGAATTTCTTTACAATTTAAAAAAAGAAGAGATTCAAACTACAAAATTTATGCTTGAACTTTGCTAATCACAAGAAGACAAAATTGATGAAAGTGACAAGAAAATAAAATAATTAAAGGGAATAGACAAAGTCTAGGAATTATTTAAGCAAAATTATGTAGTTAGAAATCACAAAAACATAAGAAAATAAGATTCTAAAACCATTCTCTAATACCATAATAACAATAATGATTATTAAAAAAAAAACTAAGAATAATAAGAAGAATTATGTTTATTGTGTGTACACAGTACAAGGATATAACATCTATTTATATATGAGAATATGAGTTAATTTAGGGACATGAGTAATTATGATTGATATGATTGCTATAATTAGCGAATCTCCTCTAACGATATTTTCCAAATCTCTACAATTATCTTATAATCATATTTAAGAAATAGACAACAAACTTTAGATTTAGGTTTTGTTTTAAGCTTAGGCCATGTCTTCAAACATAAGTTTAATATTATATTTATTCTTATAGTTTTATTGATAGAAAAATATATCTCATTTTTCATTCATTAATATATATTAGATAATTTAATAATTCTTATAAGGTGTATATAGGGAACCTTTGAATCTTTACCTTATATATCTTAGAGTATGGGCTTTAGAGCAAGTGCAACATATATAAACATTATACTCATATACTATCCTAAAGAACCAAGTTCTGAAAAATCATTATTTGGAACCTATCCTTTAACCCTTGTACTCATTCGAAACTCATCTAGTTGGTAGTTGGGTATAAGTAGGTACCCTATGCAAGGTCACTTGCTCACTCTTGAAGAAAACTACATCAAAAACTATAAAAATGCTATAAAGGCATCTTTCTACTTGTAGGTTAAATGTATATAGAAGTCCATTGAAACATGATAGTTTAAGAACTTAACTATTGATTTAAGTTTAGAGTGCTATATAAATAATTTTGAAAAAAAATTTGTGACATAATTGTTTTTTAGTGTCAATAAATAGCATGCCATGACTTACTCCAATAAAAAGTTATTCCTAGACTCAATGTAGGTTCTTATAACTGTATTAAGTGATTTTACTATGTTGAGGTTTGAATAGTGATTGTATATAGGTTCCTAGATGAAAACGATCTCTCTCTCTCTTTCTCTCTCTCCTATATATATATATATATATATGTGAAGAATATGTCAAAAGTCAAAGTGTAGAGAAGAAAAATCAAAAGTTAAGAGTATTATTCTCATTAGAACTAGTATTATAGTGAATGATAACGATGAGGTAATACTAAATAAGCAAGAGAAAGAGAGAGGAGTATAGAAGTTGATATTAGAAAAGAAATGAGGATAAATACAAAGTAGAATATAAAGTCAAATTATAGACATTAAAAATTTTAATCTTAAATGAATTTATGGCTAGAAATATTTGGGAGGTCCAACTGTTTATTGAATTGACTTGATTAACAAGTTTAAGTTTTTAACACATAGACCGGGAATTCTTAAGGCAGTTGGCAAACCTGCAACCTAATATTAAGTCTTAGTCTTTTTCTAGTAACACATCATATTATTTTTCTGGTAGCATGTGTATGGAAGTAGTAGAGGGTGGTAAAAGTAGTAGAAGGTGATACTTATTAACTTTTTCTAATATTTTAATAATAGTGTATTTTGTAGTCCATATCCCAACTACGAAGAAAGGATTTCTTTTTATTAATTCTCAAGGAGTGAACCTGGACAATATGTTGGAGAAAGATCTGATTTGGCTTTTGGTCAGGATGAGAAATTATATATAGATTTGTGGTACTTTCTGTCAGCGGCTAAAGGCAAGCCTGCACAAAGTTCCTTTCTCATGCACACCTCCAACAGTGGAGAGAAAAGTTTAAATGATAGCCAATGCCAATTCACGACTTTCTTTTTGTATTTCGTTCCATGAAAAGGCAGGATAATCAAAGAGAATATTCAAAGGCAGGCAGCATAAAAGCACATGGATGCCAACATTCTATTAATTAGTTTTATATTTTTCCTCGAAAAGTAAAATCATATTTTTGGTCTTCTACGAATCAAAACACTAAACAGGAAAAGTCTATTGGAAACTCCTTCGCCTCCCTTTTTATATGTTTTGTTTTCAATTTAACGAGGGCGGTAGAGCCTTCTCAGATATCTGGCCACTCCCTTATAATATGCAATTTTTTTCCCCATAATTAATGGGTGCTGGACCTACTGGTTTAGGGTTTACTCCCATGTGATCCGAGGTCAATCCAAAGTCATGGAATTAATAATACGCGTTGATTCCTTAACAGAAGGAAAAAAAAAAAGGTGAGTTTGGGTTGTTGCTCACTCAAAAAGGTCATTGTCTAATTGATGTTAAGGAAAACTTACACGGAATAAGTGGGTTTTTAATTTTAGATCCAAAGTTTGAGAATTGCTAGATGTTATAATACTCTATAAAATTATCACTTTTGAGATTTTACGTATAAAGTTTTGAATCAAATTGTTAGTTATTAAATTTATTATTTCTATATCATTATTAAAAAGATATTGTGGCAAACGCTTATCAACTAAGAGTATAAATATAATGATAAGGAAATGACACAGTAAATTTATATGTAAAAATTTAATAGGTTAGAAGATTTAACAACTGCAGATTTTGTATGTAAAATTCAAAAACACATCCAAATAAAGGTCGGGTAATAATATTACTATTATCCCAAACTATTTCATCATTTTTCTAATACTATGGCATTTTAGTCACCATTAATGGCATATATAAGATGATGGTAGTTCAATTGGGTTAAGGGGTTCAACTCTCAAAAACTGCAGTAAATCCCAACTTTAACTTGAATATTTACCCAATGTGCACCCATATTAGTCTCCCTAGAAATAAAAGAGAAATTACACATACAAAAAGAAAACTTCAAAGATAAGATATCACGAACAAGACCAGCATAATGCTAGGAATTGATTTAAAAGCTGAGATGGCTTGAATATGATTCAAAAAATTAGATCAACCTCTGTATCTTGCTAATCTCAATCTTGTGCTATTTGGCATCCCTCACAATTTGCCGAAGCTTCATTTATATCCACATCAAGAGTAGGAATAAGAATTGTAGTTGCTTGTACAAGAGTTCCTATTGAATCACAACGAACCACTCCTATATCACCCCTTCCATTATGCATATCCAAGGAAGCATCACAATTGATCTTTATGACATTCTCAAGATGACAAGACTACAAATTTTGTTCAACATCTACTCTTCATAAAGAAGATTGAGGAGTAGAATTAGCTACCTACACACTACCTCAACAATAATGACATCAATGACATGTTTATCGACTCTAATAGCATTAACAACTAGACCATCTTGCTCCACAACACTAGACCAACCAATAAACTAATATGATTGATATATAGCTTAGAAACATACTTAAATCGTCTTCTAAGAGAATCAATTTTGCTGCTCTTACTTCACGGTTTCATTTAGAACATAATCTAGGGCTAAAACTTACAAATTAATCATTCAAGCTCTCAAACTATCAAAGATTGCCTAAGCTTTGATAGTTCAAGCATAAAGCAATCATAATAGCTACATAGCTATTGAAGGATAGCCACAAGAACCTTCAACAATAAGCTGTAGTGCTTAGAGAACACAAACTTCAATCAAGTCTTCGATTTCTACCTTATCCTTCATAACCTTTCCCTTCATGCCCCACTTTAAAGATCTCTTACATTTTCGCTAAACTCTTTTCTACTTGCTCGCTACAACAAACTTCACTATTTCTTTCCCTTTAGCCATGTATATAAAGGTCTATACATCTTCCTCAAATTGTAATCTAGGCCTCTTCAAAGAAATGGTTTGCGTTGTACATGCAATTGGTGACACAAGGGTAATGGATGACTTAGTGGAATTAGATTTGGATCAATAATAATCAGGAAAATTAATGCAATTAATAGCAGTAGGGTGAAATCCTAAGAAATCTAAAGTAGAGCTTAGGGATCACAACACATGTTTGTTGGTCAAAAAATACAAATATAAATCATAAGAAATGAAGTAGTAAATTTAATGTATAAAAGTTAATTAAATGTGATATACTTAAGCATTTTAAACTTCAAATGCAAAATAGAAAATAAAAAGCCCAAAGCTTAGATAGTAATTATGATATTATCAAAAAAAAATATTGCATATAAACCTTATATTTTCAACATTGAAAGAGACAAATCATAAGAGAGTGAAAAATAACTTTATGAAAAGGAAAATAGAAAATTTCACATAAAGATAGATGACACGAACATATAATTCACCATATGGCCAATTTATGATTGCTTTGAGAAAGACGATACTTTCTCAAATATCATCATATTGGCTATCATTGTGGATCTATAGCAGTTCAATTATTCTAAAAAGGGGTTTCCCATAATTCCCTTGAATGCTTTAACATATGACTTGCATTTCACATGGATTGATTGATTGCAACTAAGGATGTATAAAATAAATGGTAAATTATAAATTATTCATTTATACTTGTTTCATGTGTAGTTAGTCTTCTTATCTTTATAATTATACGCTTAGAATCCTAATTCTTAAAAAATGTGCATTTAGACCTTAATATACATTTTTTTTCTTTCCAAAGATTTGAGGGTTTAATAACATAATTTATAAGATAAAGAAGCTAAGTACACATAAAGCAAACATAAGAAGCTGTATTTGCAATTACATTTTTTTTTTTATTTTAGAAAGGACAAAATGAAACTAAAAAAAAAAAAAAAAAAAACTTGCTGAACAAATAAATAATTCAAAAAGAAAAAGTCATAATTCATACCTTTTAATCAAAGTCAAAATTGTAGGACCTTATGAGATGATTTTGCTTTCCCATCGAAATGGAAGAAATATGTCCCTTCTCTATCATTATAAAAGATATAGTAAGCAAAAAATATTAAAATACAAAAGTGAGCAAAATCTAACTGGCAAAATTATGAGATTTGACTATATACAAACGAAAGAAAATACACTTAAATTTTTGTAAGACCACTTACCTAGATTTTTTCTCCTTTCTTGATCTTTGGTTACTTTCACGAAATGTATGAATTGTGTAATATTAATCACTAGCCTTAAATTGCTTAACCATTGATGATCTCACAATTAATTTTGAGATTTTACTTCTTTTCTTAATCAACAAAAATTTATTAACTTATTTTTTTATTTTTTTACTCATTTACTTTTTCCATTTTAGCTATTATCTTTCCATCCTAAAATTTAAAAAAAAATGTTAAGTTGTAGGTACATCACCTTAGATTTGCTTCATGTGTGCTTAGCCTCTTTACCTTTAAAATCATGTGCTTAAACCTCAAATCTTTTAACAAAGTGCATTTTCACTACTTAACATAAGCTATAATATATATATATATATATATATATATCAATTTCTATGACATGTATGGAACATTTTTAAATATCAACAATTTTTAATAACATATATTGAGAAAACCATAGGAGATAAAGTAGGTTGTTTTAATATCACATTTGGTATATAAGAAGGATGCAAGATAGAATGGACTAGAATAAAACGAAATGGAATGGAATGGAATCAAGATCGAGATGAAAAATCCATTTCTGTGTTTGGAAATATAAATTGCATTGTTAATTCTATTTTTATGGTATGTTTGATTATAGCATATTCAAAATAATTTTGAGTATACACTTAGATAAATATTCATTAATGAAGGTAGGAAGACAACTGCGACTTCACCCCCCTTAAGGTGGAAACAAATCACTCTTAAAATGGGATTCTAAAATTTCTTTTGAACATAAGAAAGGGAATGGAATCCATTTTAGATTTATTTCCACATACCAAATATGCCATTAAAGTTTTGCTTGCTTGCTTGTCTATGAGCATGAGTAATTAAGTAATTGAAATAAAAGAAAACCAGATATTCTGTGATTATGTCTCAGCCTAATCTTGTATGGACCAAAAATTTTATATTCGTTTTTTGATGGGCTAAAATCAAGTTGTCTCTAATACAAGTCTTGTACCAAGGAAGCCTCATCAGTCATGTATGTTTAAAATCCACATAAATAAGTCTCATTAAAGCTTGTGAGATCAATTTATTTAAGATTAATTTGTTAGTATCACCAGTTAAGTATTTCAAGAATAATCTTATGTGTTAGTTTTGAATATGTCATGGATTATCTAGCCTATTGAATTTAACTGCCACTAATTCCTTCTAATTCTATTATTTTAAAGAAATGAAAATTTTCTTTTTCCTTCTTTCATCATTTCCAAAAGCCATAGTTGGTAAGAGTAATGAAGCTACCTAAGAGTTCAAGAACTTATTCATTTATCATTGGTGTAGACACCATACGAAATACTAATGTCCACTTTCAGTCTCTTGTTTCCAAGATAAGCACCTACTATTACTTCCATTATCGGGCGTAGGCCTTACTCTAAGAGCTCAAATGCCCTCCTACAACTAGACCTCCTACGATGATATTAGATAGAACTATGGGTAAGTCGATTGCTGCTGTTTGAGGGTCTATTATTGCTCTTCTTGACGACCCCATTTGTGAGCCATAAGACGTTTTCTATTCTCTCAACGATGTATATCTTGAGGTAACTTCATCCTCAATGGCGTTCTTCAGTTAGGTATAATTGATTGTATTATGTGATTTATCTCGATGGAACTCGAATACTTGTCTGAGTTCCTATGAGTGGGGCCATTTCTCATCCTCTCAAGCTAAGTTAGAACTCCCTTATCTTTGGCCTTAGGTAGGATCTGGTCGCGTGGCTAGATGTGTTGGTGGTGTTCACTAAATAATGGGATCGGTCAGCTTTTTAAGTCACCAACTCTACCTGCCTTAATGTCCAGGCCTGCATTGAGTACCACATTTACATTGCGTATGGGATCTCAATCATAGAGATGGTGAAGCGAGATATATAATTACGAAGTGTCTCGTCTCGATGTTGTCTTAGAAAGATGAGAGAGTAAGATCCTTCTCTATCTACTTATTGGCAATAAAATGCTGCAGGAAGGCCCTCTGAAACTCTTTTTAATGCTGAAAGTCAAGTTCGGCTTATGGTCAATATACCAAGTTTAAGCATCCTTTTTAAGGCTTCCAACGACAGCCTTACAAGCAATGGTGTTGAATACACCGGGGAGCATCATCAAGGAGCAACAACGTGCTAGGTGTTTAGTTAGGTCGATGGTTCCGTCATACATTTTCAACATCGAGAACTTGATAATGGGGGGAAGGATTTTCTCCCGGATGGTCTAGATGTTGAGCTGCCCTGTTTTCCTAATCAGACTTATGCCAAACCTAACCCTTTTTAATATTAGTCTCTTGATTGAATTAGGAAAAGTTTGAATTTAGAAAAAACATCTTATAAAAAAAAATAGAGTCACAACCAAACTAGATCGGGAAAAGAGTGAAACTAAATCCCCTAGATAGATAAACCTTAATTCTAATTACTAGTTTATAAGTTTTTCTCAATAAAAAGTTTTTAGAGAAAGGAAACCAAGGATTAATGGACCTGAGGGCTTGCTTATTAAAACCTTTACAGTCATCATAAAACAAGTCCACAAAAAAAAGAATTGAAACTTTAATCTTTTAGGGGTGTTTTTAAAAGTAAAAAGGGGTTTATGATTAAGAATGTGGTAAAGTTAGGTTTCCTTTTTTTTTTTTTTTACAATTTTCCAAGCCACCCAAAGTTCCTACATGCCTGCTAGTTAAGATCGAGCTTATTTAGTTCTCGTAGGCCTTATGTAAGATATTTAAGGGGGGTGCAGGGGGTGGTAGGTGTGGGGTGAGAATTGATATCTTTAGAAAATTGATCTTTTTTTTAATTTAAAATTTAAAACCTCTTTTAATTACTTATATTAGGTGAATATTGGTTTTTTAATAGTTTAATGCGCTGGGACAAAAATAAATACACAATTTAAAATAAAAAGGGGATAAGGAAAAGAGAATCAAGCTCAAGATTTAAATAGCTTCAATCCTATGCTTACTACTCTTTTCTAACTTTACTATTGAAGATTCGATCTTTCTTACCGATATTGTTCCACTAATCCACTCTATCAAAATAAAAAATAGGAGAAGTTACAAACTAGCCAACTCTTGGTTTTCACAACTATCCCCTCTACTTATCTAGCCTCCCTCTCTCTAGGCTAATTACATAACTATAGAGAACTACTCTAACTTCTCTTACAAACACAACACTGAAACACTTGATGTTTTTTATAATTCAAAATGAGAAGTACAGTAAAGCTCTCCATTGATTTTGCATAAAAATGAAGGAGAATATTCAAAAAAATAAGTTTTAGTGAACTCTCTAATGAAGCCGCCAATAAACTCTTTAATGAACTTTCTAACAATATATTGTGAAAATTTAGCACATGACCTTATCACTTTTTCAATTGTCAAAAAGTGTTCTACTGTTTTGAATGATATGTATTTATATACTGATGATCCTCAACAACTGGTACTTGGTTTTGTTGAGCTAATCCTTATCTCCTAAATTTTTTTAATGTTACTAAACCCCTAAGAGTTTGAAAATATCTTGTATTCCAAATTTGGACTTCACAATCAAACTTGATCTTTAGGATGTATATCTTCTAATATTTCTTTCTAGTTTTCAATAAATATCATCTTAAAATAATATCTGGATTGGTTAGAATTATCTTCATTGAGAAATTTGCATCAAATCTTATCTTACAAATTTAGATTTAAATTTCAAACCTGATCTTACTAAAGGATACACCTACACTCTTGAAATCTCTATATTGTCTCAATCTTCATGGCAAATATTTGTTAATCTTGAAATTTAAATCATTCAAACTTAACAAATTCAAAAATTATCCAATCCTTATCATAAAAGTTCAATCCTTTTCCATAACTTCTCAAATTAATCCTTATCTTCAAATCCAATGATATCTTCTTCATATTTTATCAAACCTAACCTTACTTCATGAATTATATTAGTAGATAAACTTCACGTAAGCACTTGAAACTCTAATAAAAACTTTCCTTCAATTTTTGATATTTTTCAACTTGCACTAGCTTATATGAATAATTTAAACTTTGTCGAATAAAATAAAATTCAAAATTAATTTGTTATCCTCCTTAAAATTGATCCTCATGGATTTAAAATCCAACTTTTGTGGAATAGAATTAACTGCATTACCTAAATTTACTTAATAAAATGGAGTTGGGTCTTCAATCTTTAAATTGAATCGAACTTTTGAAAATATTCAAAATCTATCAATTGACCTCTTCCAATTCAATTCTCTAATAAAGTCTCTTATAATTTGATAATCCCTTGTTCTTGTTCATGAACTCTCTAAATCTTCTTTCTGTAAGTTTTCAAGAAAAGTTTTTAGATAACCCTTTGAAACTTTCTATATACAATACATATATTGTATTCTGAACCTTCTGAATAAGTTTCTAAATTATCACCTGAAGTCAACCAAAACCTTATGATTAACCTTCTAAATTACTTGACTTCCTAACACACTTGGTAAAACTTATTAGCCCAATAACTGCTTTTTGTTATCAATGAAACCTATGGACAGAACTCTACATTCTCCTCCATTTGATGATAATAATACACTTAGTTAAACCAAAAACATGTGTAATTTTATATTGTTATAGGTTGTTTGATTAAAATATCAAAGAAAATTGACTGTTAAAATGTATTGTCAAATGACATGATCAGATTCAATTTTACTATTGTCAATATGTCTAATAATTTACAAAGGTAATTCATTTATCATTAGTTAAAGGTATGTTTCAAGCTTATCTCCTCCCTTTTGTCATTATCATAGATATTACTAACTCCCCCTTAATCTATTATAATTATCAAAAGTAAAATAGATGAGAGAACAAGATGAAACTTAGAGACAAAAGAAACTTCATTCAACAAAAGTATAGAGACTTAAGTTAGATTAAACAACACCCTATACTATAATAGAATTACATAAAATACACTTTTAGCAAAACGTTAGAGTTTGACTAAACTGACTTAAATATGACTTGAGCAAGCTAAAACAAAACTTAATTAAAAGAATTTCAACCTACAATAAAAGACTAAAACTTGTACTTACTAACTCTTCTTATCTTCTTCCTTGCACAGGTTTTGACCCTTCTAAAGTAGGTGATAATTGGTTGCTTTGGAGTCTGATTTGAGTCGGTACATTGTTGAACTCCTATTGTAGCTTTAGGAGTAGAGTGAAGAAATCTAAAGTATTTTCTATGTTAGATCCCATAGACACAATACTTATAGGACCTTCTAGAGTAGACTAAGGGAACGAGGAGTTGAATCATTTGCAAGAGGAGGTGGATTGTTAGGCTTAACTAGAGGAGATTATGGAAAGACAATTAGAGTTTCCTCAACTCTAGGAGATGGTTGATGAGTTGGTTCAGCTACTGTAGGTGAGTGGATAGGAAAAAGTGGAGTTTATTCCTACTCAAGGTGATGTACCTGATCAACTTGGTCAGTTCAAGGTTAATCAGGTTGATGATTAGAGTAACCTTAAGGTTTAGGTTAGATTTGATCAAATGTGGCTAATTGGACTATTTATTTAATCTAATCCCTGAACATAGTTTCCATCTTAACTAAGTGTTCCTTGACAACTTTGTCATTTACATTCCTAATTCCCTCAATTATTTGTTCAAAAAAAAAGTAAATTTTCTCTAAGTTAAACTCCTTAGAATTCTTCTATATTACTCTCTTATAAAGTCTCTAATAGTTTGATAATGAGTTATTCCTATTAATGAACTCTTTGATTAACTCTCTGAACCTTCTTTTTGTAAGTTTCAAGAGAAGTCTTTAAATAACTCTCTTAAACTTTCTCTACACAAAACATATACTCTATTTTGAACCTTATGAATAAGTCTCTAAATTGTCACTTAAAGTTAACCAAAACCTTCTAAATAATGCATTGAATTACTTAACCTCCCTACACACTCCGTAAAACTTATTAGCCTAACAACTATTTCTTGTTAGCATCAAAATCTATGAAGAGAACTCCATAGTTCTAAAGGTATTTTACAAAAACTTTAGTGGGTTGATCCATTTTATCTATCAAATGTTTCATTTTAAGTTTTCACTCATTAATTAATTTGTAAAAGAAGCACTTTTGTCCAACTTTTGAAAAATCCTAAGAATCCCTAATTTTGAAAACTATCCAGTTGAATTTGCAAATTTGTGAAAACCATTTTTTTAAGTGCAAGAAAACAATTCTATAAAGAAAAGAACCCTTTTGATTTGAAAACATTCCCTTAATAATAGATAATATATTCACAATACATGAATACATCATAAAAATACAACCATCATAGTTATAAGTATATGAAATATTAATCATCATGCATTACTATAAAATTATATATATAAAAGCATGGATTATCAATATACACATTTATATTTTATATACATAATTCATTTTATCACAAATATTATTTATATGTCACAGAACATATCATTACACATTATATCACAACATCTATTTGATATACAACCTTATAATTTAATTAATTTACAAGTTAAAGCTAATTTACAAATTAAAATTCACATTACGACATTCATGAAAATATTAATTCTATATATGTTGTCATACTCATGAGTTACATATCATATATTATACAATTAATTAATTTAATCAATATATTACCTGTCATTTACTATACTACACAATTAATCATACACCTATCACATTATAGCATTTATATTTATTATATATTACAAATCACAATTCATAAGGTACTATAAAGCTTAAAAAAACTAGGCATGTTACATTTCACAATATATTAGCATTTTACATATTATTATGTAAATTACATAGATTATATGTGATTTGATAAATTATTCTTACAACAAGGTATATTAGTCTACAATTCACACAAACAATTTATTTTATAAGTTATGGATCTAACTTACATCGAACAAGTAATTTAAACAAGAACAATCACGAGAAAAGAAACTTACCACACATGCTAGTGAACTAATAGCCTGTTCAGTCACTTTCAAGGCAATTCTTGGTAAGATGGTAGCTATTCCCAACTCCTAAGTCCTTTACTTTGAAAGCCCTCTATCAATTTCTTGAAATGTTGATTGAAAAACCTCCCAATTTCCCAAAAAATTGAAGAACATTAAACATAAACCCTAGAATTGAATATTCTTGATTCAACTTAAAATTAAATTTGTGCGGAGCATAATTAAATGAAATTGGCTTATGGGTTTTGATCCTTAAAGAGTAAGGAACATCCTCGTTTATTTATTTTTTTTCCCTTTAATTTGCTCTTTGGAGTGAGAAATTGAAGAGAGAGAGAGCGTGACATGTATAAACAGGTCGAGAGAAAAAGTAATGATTTCTCAAATTTTAGAAATTGTTGATTATTTGTATATATTGAAATGGATGCTTAGGGGTCTTATTTATAGCGTGAAATTAGGAATTGAGACTCAAGATGCATGCTTATTAGATAAAAAATGAATCTTTTTTGTATCTTTAATGGATATTTTTATTTTTATATCTTTTTCCTTTTTTTTAATCAGATTTTGGCACATTTTCTATTGAATTTTTAGAAATTAAAGATATAAAACTATTCTAAAATGTCTTTTTACCGATTTTTTAATTTACCAAATTTTATTATTTTTCTTGATGCACTTTTCTCCAATATAAATTCGATTTTTTTTTTTTTATGCCCATAAGAATGTACATTGTGCCCTTTTATTTCCATTTTTTTTACGATGATTTTAGATGCACCAAAACTTGTTGAAATCAAGTAGAAGAATACAAGTGCAAATTTTCCATTTTTGAATTTAACAATTTGGAAAACTTAATGCAAGGAGGAGAAGAGAGAGGTGGGTCAAAGGTTGACTCATTTTTGTACCATATGGTGCCAACATGTAGCACCACATCATCACCATGTACCAAGTCTTGTGGTGCTATGTAGCACCGCCTTTAGGTGATATGTGCTAACTCTCATTTTATCTTTTTTTTTTTGTCCTATTCTATTTTTCACTTTTTCTTTTTTCCTTTTTTCCTAT
Organism: Lumnitzera littorea; assembly: GCA_024138015.1. NCBI lineage: Eukaryota > Viridiplantae > Streptophyta > Magnoliopsida > Myrtales > Combretaceae > Lumnitzera > Lumnitzera littorea. Next base: position 44,189,628 of record JAMXBB010000009.1, read on the forward strand.
CCTTCATCTATTGCTTTATTTTTTAAATTTTTTATTCCATAATCACCTTAAAAAAATTAATTAATTACTTAAATTCTAAAAAAGAGTGCATCTCTCCTCAAGCAAATATGAAGTCTAATAAACATATGTTGAAAATATTTTCAAAATTTATCCAATTTGACTAATTAGAAACTTGATTTTTGCCTATGTTCAACTTTCATTAGAAATTTCAAATGACCATAAAATATTCATTTTAAATTTGATAAAAACACAGTTTAAGGCCATTGTCTCATTGAAACGTATATTTTGAAAATGTTTCAAGATGTTTTCACCAAACATAGGTTAGAAAAAATTGATTTTTAATAAATACCCATTTTCAATTGAAAAAATTTCTAATTTGATCAAGCTACATATACTTATTTTGACTTCAAAAGTTGTTTTGGATCTAGAAAAATTATTTCCATCCCAAACCAACTTAAAATGGAACAGTACACAATACTTTTTATGATTTTTTCAATTCTTTTATTTTTTATGTTTTTTTTAGATTTTTTTTATTTTTCTAGTTATTTTTCTTCTTATTCAATTTTTTGGGTTTTTTTTCCTTGATTTGTTCAATTTTTTGTGATTTCCAATTTTTTTAATTTTTATCTTTTTTCACTTGTCCATTTTCTTAATTTTTTTCATTTATTGGTCTTTTTCTTAAAACAAAAGTTTTGAATTAAAGATAATCTTTGGGCAAGCAAAATGGATTGTTTACATTGGATAAAGGGAGATTATATGACAGTAAATATCTAACAATGATAATTTTGTTTGTTTAACTGTTTGATGTTAGTGTGAGATCTAATCTTTGACCTACTGCCCGAGACATAAAGCGATGGATCACCTTTACTATACACGGGACCTAAGAAATATAGCTAATGGAAGTAATAAAGTAAATTCAGTAATAAAAGGTCAAGAAAAAGGTTAAGTTAAATGTCCATACCTAAACTATTCGATACTGATGCAAATTAGGGCATTCGAAATGATTTAAGGTCTTTCGACAAGTTTGTCCGTATCGAACCAAATTTTAATATAAGTTTGTAACAGTTAAACAAATAGCCTTAGTAATATCAATTCCTCAAAATAAAGTATTTATAATGTTTAATTTTAGTAAAATTCATTTTTACCGAGTATGATTAGTAATTATTGAAAACTCGAAATTAGAGTTTTGAATAATTATAAAACTTTAGAGATAAATCATATATGTAATAAAAACATTACAGGATATAAACTAATATATAGAACATAAGTATATACCCCGCGTGTAATTATTATGCGTATATATGCACCCGAAACTAATGAAAATACCTAATAAATTATATTTTAAACCAAAATAGACCTAGGAAATTATAAAAAAAAAAAATACATAAAAATTACAAATGACATCAAGGTGGCTAAGAATTATCCTAAGAGGTGTGTGGCAGTAACTAAGACAAGTGTAGATGATTTAAGCTAAATCACATCCACGATTAAGTTGGTATTTAAGCTTAAAAATTGAAGAGAGAGAAAAGAAAAAATCATTTTCACATCAAATAAGCTCTCTAAAATCAAGAAACCCTCTCCAACATATTTTTTAGGAAAATTGAAGTTTAGGAAAAATTAGAGTAAGTTAAAAGGATCAAAGAAGAAAATTAATTGAGGTATGAAACTAAGCTTCAAAGAGTACAGGTGGCTAGGGAGTTGTTGGAAAGTAAAGGCGGGCACCACAATGGACATCAACCACCACCTAGATATGCCAACAATGGAGGAGGAGCCACTGGCAGCTGAAGCTCCATTTTCCTATGAGGTCCTATTATAGTCTGATTTTTAGTAAATTATTAAAATTATAAATAGTTCCTAGAAAATTATGGAAAAATTTATTCCTATATATTTTTATGTATAGAATCTAGGGAAAATAATATTTTCTAAAAATTTGGTAGTTATGATATACGTCCTAATGACATAGTTTTTTCATATAAACCAAAACCTTTTAATTAACCCTTTGAAATAAATAAGCTTAACAACGTAGTTTCACCTTTGAAATATTTTTGTAAACTACTCTATATTAATATTAAATTTCTATGAAGAAATTTCTCATAAAACTATTTTCTAAATTTTTATGTGATTTTTTAGCCTTACATTAGGTATTAAATGGTGATTTTAGTGATAAATAATCTATATTCTTAATAATCTCCCTTAGATTCTGGCTTAGATTAGTTAATGAAGTGTTTGTACTATTCTAGAATGGTTAGATTCATTGATTAAGTGAGAAGTTATGGAAAATAGTGAATTGGAATTAATTAATGAAGTCAATATTTGAATAACTTAGTGAACTTGAACCAATTGATGGATTAGAATGTAATGAATAAAGAGTTGAGAAGTAATGAAATTGAGGAAGGTTGGTTTAGGATGTTATTTGATGCTTAAATTTGATTTTAACTTGGAAAGAAGTTGGTCAATTAGCTACTTATAGGATATTATTAAAAGGCAGAGGATAATTGAAAGGGTTTTGGTAATGAACAATGCATTAAATTGATGCTTAAGGAGTAGGTCAAAGGCATGTATTATTAAGTAATGTGAAAATAAGGGAAACAGAAGATGATTTTATTAAAAATCCTATAGTTAACAGAGTTAAACAATAACTTAAAGGATAATTTAGTAAGGGCCTTAAACTAAAGAAAATCAAAAGCTATGTTAGAAAATAAACTGATAGTATGAATGACCCTAGTATAACTCAAATGTTAAATCAAAGGATTTTCGACTAGAGAAAATTGCTATAGAATTACTCAAAACCAAACTTAGAGGATTTATCAATTTCAGAAAACTTATAAACTTCATTGATTAGTCAAGGAATTATAATTTGTAAAAGAGGATACTACAATAAGAAGTTGTTTTAGAAGCTAACTTAGAATCAAACTCAAAGACTAAATCGACACCAACTTATAACAAACAAATTACCAAAAAGCAAGAATTTAACTAGTATGTGTATATCTATTTATACTCATGACCTATAATTGATTACTAGGTAAATTCATGGAAGAGGAAGTTTATGTTAGCGAGTAAGACTAAGAATGTACTACTATCTAGGTAAGTGGATATTTGTATGCACTGAAGCAAACTTATGCCTACTCCTAACTTTGTGCTCTTTATGATGTATTGTCTTGGTTGAACATTAATTGTAAGTTGATGTAATGTTCAATGGCTTAGCCAAAATTAGTTATGAATAAGTTTGCTTGAATTTTCTAAGTTTTGCTTAGTGCGTAATCTAATGCATTCATAGCATGGTATGCAAAAGAACCTATGGGTCAAGTTTTCTAAAAACCAAGATGTTGTTAGGTCTATTTCCATATGAAAAGCTAAGTTTATCAAGTGAATTACTTGATTTGTAAAAGCTAAGTTTTTTAGCATATAGAGATTGCATTGTATCAGTTGGGCCAGCTATATATTGGATTTTCTAACCACTTTATGTGGTTATTGCTAAGTTCCTAGAAATGTTATCTAGATGCACGATTTAAGTCGATTGAAATGGACGACTTGCTAGGCTAGGCTAGGCTATGGTATTAGTATTAATGCATGTTACATGTATGAGCATGATACAATCTTGTTGCATTTGCATTGCTTAGCTAAGAAACTATAAGATAACATAAATGGACTAACTACTTGAATGATGTGCTTGTTATTATGCTCATTATTATGTTTTTATCCACTCTCACTTAACTCGCAATAGCTAAGAGGATAACTTTCTCTTGTCCTCCAATTACAAATAAATAGATAGAAGTGGCAAGGAGACTTCAAAAACTCTAGCTAAAGGTAAGCTCCAAAGAGAACTTGTTGACTACAAGATTTGGCTCAAGTACATGAAGAGAACTGTTCAAGAAAGTTGTAAGTGTTATTTGACTAAAAATTTAGTATAGTTGTGAAAGTTTAGAAACATGTATTTGTAACAGAGATTCTATGCTGTATAAGAAGTATAGGTAACAATGATACTCTATGTATGGCCAACTAATGTAGAAGCTTTTGTTGTTGTTAGTTATATTAAATGAGAAAATACTTGAAAATAGTTTGTTATTGTCATCCTTGAGTTAAGGATAATGTATAACCTATATACAACTTACTCTTTTGTTTCATATATAACTATTTTCAAGTATTAAGATTTAGAGAAAAATTTTAAAGAAAACATGTAGAAGGCAAGGCATTCCAATTAGTAAGCTTTTTGATCATATCATTCAATTCATCGATAGTCAGATTAGGGAAAGGTCACTTTGACTAAGTTTTAGAATGTTTGATTGAGGCTTTCTAAGGATCTCTACTACACAATGCAACAGTAGCGTAATACTAAGGTATGGAGGATATATTATGATTAAATCGAGCGGCATTGATTGCTTAGAACCATAGAGGGATCATTCCTTTAATACAACAAGTTGTTTCCTTAAGCATTGGTTATCAGTCATGATTGTAGCCATTTGCTACTCAAGACAAGCAACATGATCATCGTTAGTTGCCACTACCTCATTTTTTTTATAGAGGCAAGCAAATGGAGGTTTCACTAGGATTATTGTTGTTTTCAATAGGTCTTGCTTTATTAGAGTGTTGATGTTGTGAGTGCTTTGTGTGTTTGTTATGGTTTCAATATATAACTATAAGTAGTGGGCGCTAAAAATTTGTTACTTTTTTACTAGACATGAGACTTATACTAAGGGAATATTTGTACAGACCTTTAGAGTGATTGACCTACAAAAAGGAACTAACTATGGGGTCTAAAGTTATCTCCTATTTAAGTCAATATTGTGCACAAAGGCGTAATGGTAGCAAAAAGATAGCAACAGTATTTGTTTAAATGCGAAGACTTTAGATCCTTCACCATAAAGGCTTTAAGAGGATATTATAAAGAAGCTACACATTCAGATCATAAGATGTAGAGGAAGATCCTTTGGAGCTCTATATATTGTAAAATATTTATATAGAAACTCAATACTGCTAGGTGTAAGGGAATGTTTCCCTAACATTTTGGGTGGCCTATGCTTCTAAGCATTTAGGCTCTTGTTATGTAGGTCAAGCAAGTGCTTTGTAAACCAAACTTGTACTTTAAAAACCTAAGTAAAATGTATCAATAATACATCTCATAATTATTAATTGACTAATTTACTAATTAATAAACTATGAAAGAAAAAATCCTAAAAATATTTAAGTCCTCTAATATCCTAACTTAATCCAACACCTAAGCTCTATAGTCTAAGTTCATATAAACATCCTTTCATTTACAATGATTGGAAAAAAAATTTCACAAAAGGAGAGCAAATGATCAAAATGTAACCAACAGTATCATATGCATACCTTATAAAATGCAAATATACACATTAACTTGTACTAATGCAATAACCACATTTTGGTTAACTCATTTAAGTTCATGAAAACACAACCTAAAGTTGACTAGATCAACCTTTAGCTTACAATAACTTATCACTCCACAACATGATTTTTTGTACACATGTACAAACATACACATACATATACCTACATGTACACATATGCACAAACATACATAGATACGCATACCCATGTATATATGTACACCCATGCATATACATATACATGCATATAAATACATATAAATTCCAAATTAGATTCCATATGCCACTACCTACATCATCCTATAATGAATACCAAATCAACCATTAGGCAATCATTACTCATAGGCATCCACGATGGAATCCTAAAGCCCCCTTATTGAACCTACCCATAGTTTCTTTCTTGATTTCCTAACCTAATTCATGGTATCATTGTGATCACAGTTTCTATGTAATGCTTAAAACTAACAAAACTATTTTGATGTGCAACTTTACTTAGGCCACCACTATATACCAATCAATAAGTGTTGTGCTAACTCACTAATAATCTTGGATCCTCATCTACAACTGATAAGAATCAAATCTTATGACACCTTACCTATACTCAAGCTAAAGGACTTAAGAACATAACATGATAGGTTATTACTCTCTAACCTACCCCCAAAGAGTCAACCTTATTACAACAATCCAACTTACTCTACCTCACAAGCTCTAGCCAACCCTTCACTTTACTACAATTTGATGTCCTAGACCATCCCAATGTATTAGATACGGCAATCTAACCATCAGGATGACCATCCTGCTTTCGAGCTATTCATGCTATAAGCAACTTGTTTAAGTAACTACTTAACTACCTCATAACCATATAAGAGCCAAAATACACTCTCAGACTATGCTCAAGCAACTGTCAACACATGTATCTAACAATTTCCATGCCTTGTATTATTTTTTGAAATATCCTTCATATTTCTTATTGGATTTTCCCCTTTTCATGTACATTTAACCTAATATTTTTTCTTTTTAGACAAGTTGCCCTTTTTGTTATTATTCATTCTTGTAGTGTAACCTTAAAAAGATGGGTATAAATACCTATTATCTTGTACAGCCGAAGATTATCTTCTTCATCATTGAATATAAGACATTTTCATTACGTATGTATGCAAGTTTAATACCCATTAAGTCTCATCTATTCCCTTGATAAGGAATGGGGGCAAGTGACCCTTGTAGTTAGGTTATGCATCATATCAATCTGGTTGCTTAGTCCATGTGTTGCTTTGGTGTGACATATCTATAGCTAAAGTATGGGTTCTAATTTGCTTTGACTTTCACTTAGCTTCAAGGTACAACTTGCTCAAGATCCACCCCTTATTCCTTGATACAGCAGTGCATATGGCCTAATCCCTATGATTTGTAGCTTATTATCCTTAGTAACAAAACTTATAGGTTTTGAGGAGGCAGTGATCATGTTTAAGTAGTTGCAGTAAGTTCAAGTGTAAGAGTAAGGAATTTGAATGAAATGTTGCTAGTCCTAAGTTTGTTTCTACTATAGTACAGTACTGTAGGTTATATTTAAGCAAGTCTTAAGTGCTCCATTGTAGGTTCTAAGTTGCTGTGAGTATCTTAACTATTGGGTTGTTTGAGTAGCCATTGAGTACAATAGAATTATTTGTTATTCGTATTGAAATTTCTATGACTATCATCAAATTTGTTGTATGATTGTGAAGTTGCAATAGTTACTATTATTTGTGGGTTGCTATAGTAGTTTTGTTTATTGCCCTTGAGTCATTAGGAGATCAATTTTTAAGAGGAAGTTCTTGTGATTACCATGAATGTGATGGATCCAACTATCAATGTTAGCATAATGAAAGCAGTATTCCATACCATGGCAACAAGTTGTTGCTACCCTTAAGCCTACAGAAGAAAGCTTTGACAAAATGGCTACTAGGTTGATTGAATCAACCCATGTTGCATGCCAATTGGCTATAGCCCGACATGTTGAGGTTGCCCTTAAAGCTCACTGAGCTAATGCTAGTATTGGAGATAGGAGATAGGGGGCTCAGAACAACTCAAGGAATTATGTAGCTCAAAATGTTTGAGTAGGTGGAATTGATAGAAGAGCCCATTGACTTTTTGACTTAGATGAAGTTACAAAAGAGGATGACGATAAGGAAGAATAGTATGAAGCTTAGGAAAGAGGAGTTTGAACTCCCTAAGGTGTAGACAATGTAGAAATGCAAATATTGGCTTTCACTAATACTGTAGATGTAGATGACTAACTCAACTAGGAAGAACAGTAATGGAATCAGCCTTCAACTATGTCTAAACCAAGGCCAACCTGTCCGAAGCCGATGCCAGCCCTCCAAAAGAAGATGCTGACCTAATTTAACCCAAGGCCAAACACCTTTTGCTACATGCAAACAAATGACAGAAGACCAAGGGGAAGAAAAGGAGCCACTCAGCAATAAGTCTATCATTTACGGAGAAGATGAAAGATCACATAGCCAAGGATTCGGGACCAAGGAATCACTCGACACTATCCCGATAGACTAGTGACAACTGACTTTAGAACTCAATAATTCTAGGCCAACCTCTCTAGTGTCTCACTCAAGCATTGTGAAACATCAGGAGCTCTCCCTCGGACTTGAACATCCAACTACCGACCCCGCTCAGTTCGAATCCTACTCCTTCTTGGACATGCCCAATGACTACATGCCAAGTTCTATAAAATGCACAGTTTTGTACTCTTGTATATGTTTCCTTCATTTAATTTATAAGCCTAATTCTTTAGGGTTTAAGGCCTTGCACTTTATTTACAGTTTTACCGTTAAGGTTTAGAACTTGCTATAAATAGCAACATTTGTACTAATACAAATAGATATAGATACAAACATATATATATATATATAGAGTAAAACTTTCCTCTTTCAGGTAACACTGTACTTAAGCTAATAGAGCTTATGTTTGCCAGATTATTGAGTATCCTCTTTAATCTCTCCCGTGTTCTTATTAATATTATTCTTAGGATTGTGGTGAATTCCGTCATTTAAACCAATTAATGAGTTATATCTAACCCTCATTTGAATCTTGAGCAACATTTAGTGTCCGTAAGTTGCATCAAACTCTACTTCAAGCTCAAAACCCTGATTTTGTTTGTGTTTTGTTGAGTTATATCCATCCAAATTCACCATCAAAACCCTTCCTGCTCTTCGAACCCATTTCTGGTTCATTTAGGATCTATTGCCGTTTTGGATTGGTCCTTATCATATTGGTATCAAAGCTTTAGGGAGACATACATACTAGTGTTCTTCAAAGTAGATTTGTGGTTCTAACATTTCTGTTAATCATTGTTCTATAGTGTAGTGTGCTATTTGTAGTAGTTGTTTGTCAGTCGTTAGTAGCTGTAAAAGCCGAATAGTGGTTGTTTCTAAGTTACTATAATTGTGTTTTGTTGTTTGTTCAATTTCTTAGAAAATTAATGTATGAACAAGAATGTTAGAGGATAGTGTCAACGATACTAATGATAGTCCTTGCGGAAGCTTGAGGCAACATGTTGACAAATTAGAATACCAGATCCAGAATCTCACTAACTCTATTTAGGAGCTTACTGGGTTAGTCAAAGGTCGTAAACGTGGTGGCTAAGAAGGAAGAAGGGAGAGAACACCTACAAGTAGAAGTGGCTCTAATGAACTTGATCATGATGACCGACAGTAGAGAAGAGTTGCCAAGCCGAAAAGGAGAGAAAATCGACCCAAGCCAAGAAGAAGAAATGAAAGGAGTGTTGACTCCAAAACAAATCAAGAAGCCCGGAGAAGAGAGTCGAAGCTAAGAAGGAACATGGCTGAACAGAACTCTAATAGAAGTGGCCGAACCGAGGTGAATTAACCAGCTCGAAATGCAAGGGATGAACCCCGAGTACCTGGTCGAAGACTTGACAATGTTAAGCTAAAACTATCAACCTTCTGTGGAAGTAGCAAACTTGAAGAGTTCCTTGACTAGGTTCGTACTGACTTATTTCAAGCAGGAGATGCTCCATGCTTTCTAGCACTTGAGACAAGGTCAAAATATTGTTGAAGAGTATTTGCAAGAGTTTGAGACCTAAATGACAAGATGTAGATTGCCAAACTGCAGGACTGTACCATTGCCAGATTCTTGAGTGGACTCCAGGACGACATTGCCAACATAGTTAAATTGCAGCCATTTAACTCTCTAGACGAGCTAATTAATTTGGCATTAAGAGTAGAGAGGTAGAGGAGAAGGCATTAGAAGTCGAGTAGCTGACCTCAATAAGGCAACCCTAAGCCTAAGAGGTATACCGAGAGAAGGTAAGAAAAGAGGATGGAGAGAGGAGAGTTTAGTTGACCTATCCATGCCGAGAAAAAGATTGTCGAGAAAAGGAAGGCACCCAGCAATAAGGCCGGAGAAGTGAAGTACTTCAAATACTTAGGCTATGAATACATTGCATCTCAATGCCCGAATAAAAGGGTCATGGTCTTGAAGGGCGAGGGGTCTGAGGCTCAAATCAAGAGTCAGAGTGACAAGAGCTCAAGTGACCAATTGATAGAAGAAGATATCTATCTTAAGGACTTGGATAAACTCCTTGCTATGACCACATAAGCTTACCTGTGGAAAGATCCTAAACAAAGGGAAAATTTATTTCATATGCGGTGCCTAGTGAATGGGAAGACCTGTTCCCTAGTCATAAATGGAGGAAGCTACACCAACATTATCTTTGCCAAGTCGGTAGAAAAGATGAAATTGCTGACCTACCTACACCATCAACCTTATGGATTGAAGTGGTTTAATGACAAGGGTATGGTCCATGTACATAAAAGAGTGCGGATCGTATTTAAGGCAGGGTAGTATGAGGATGAGATCAACTTTAACATAGTGCCTATGAATGATACGAATCTACTTCTTGGCTGACCATAGGAGTTTGATTGGAAAGTGATCCATGATGGATTCCTCAACACTTACATAGTTTGGAAGGATGGGAACAGCTATTGCTTAACCCTCATGAGCGTTAAGGAAATCCAAAGACACTTGATACCCATGGTGAAGAGAAAAGAGAAGAGAAGTTTATTCGATGTCCCAACCCATGCTAAATGCTTAACATCGAGGACAACTTCCTTTTAGACTCACAGTAATGATGGGAATCAGCCTTCGACTACGTCTAAGCTGAGGCTAACCTGTCCAAAGCCGACGTCGACCCTTCGAAAGAAGATGCCGACCTATTTTAACCTAAGGTTGAACATCTTTCGCTAAAGGCGAAGAAATGACAAAAGACCAAAGGGAAGAAAATGAGCTACTTGGCAACAAGTCTATCGTTTGCTAAGAAGACGAGAGATCATATAGCTAAGGACTCGAGACCAAGGAACCACTTGATACTAACCCGATAAACTAATGACAACTAACTTTAGAACTCAACAATTGTAGGTCGACCTCTCTAGTATCTTGGCCAAGCATTGTGAGACGTCAGGAGCTCCCCCTTGGACCCGGATATCCAACTATCGACCCCATCCAGTTCGAATCCTACTCATTCCTAGACATGTCGAGTAACTGCATGCTAAGTTTTGTAAAATGCATATTTTTGTATTCTTGTATATGTTTCCTTCATTTAATTTATGGGCTCGATTCTTTAGGATTTAAGGCCTTGTACTTTATTTAATGTTTTGCCACTAAGGTTTAAGACTTACTATAAATATCAACATTTGTACTAACACAGACAGATACAGATACAGACATATATATACAAAGAGTAAAACTTTCCTCTTTCGAGCAAGGCTATTCTTAAGCTAGTAGAGCTTACGTTTGTCAAATTATTGAGTATCCTCTTTAATCTCTCCCATGTTCTTATCAATCTTATTCTTAGGACTGTAGTGAACCCTTTCATTTGAATCAGTTAGTAAGTTATATCTAACCCTCATTTGAATCTCAAGCGACATTTAGTGTTCGTAAGTTACATCGAATTCTATTTTGAGCTCAAACCCTTGAATGTGTTTATGTCTTGGTGGGTTATATCCATTCACATTCACCATCAAAACCCTTCTTGTTCTTCATACCCATTTCTGGTTCGTTTGAGATCTGCTACCATTTTGGATTTATCCTTATCAAAAAGTCAAGAAGATTTTTTACTATTACTAGTATGAAGACTATGATATGGTATACTTTGCAGCCTTGGAGTTCACCAAGTATGCTGCTACATGGTGGAAGGGCTTCCTCACTACCAAGAGAAGAGATTGGATAATGAGGTGTTGAGACATGGGTCAAGATAAAGAGGATCATGTGAGCTAGGCTCATCCCGAACTCGTACTTGCAAGACATTTTTGAGAAATTATAGGAGTTGAAACAAGGCGCCTAAAATGTTGATGAATATGTTTGGGATTTCAAATGCTCATGATTAGGTGTAAAGTAGAAGAGCCTAAAGCCAAAGCTCTATCTAAATTTCTTACCAGCATAAAGAATAGCATCAAAAGTGTTCTTAAGACATAGAAATTTGCTAATCTTGAAGAGACCATCAAAATTGCCCAATGTGTAGTGAGGTAAAGGAAAATAATTTACAATAAGCTCAGTCGAGTTGACTTATTCCACTTATCAAACTAGTTCAGATAGTTTTTATATGACCAAACATCTTGGAGCTGAGCAAGAGAGAAAGACAAGTGACCTTAGATAATGAGGTCAAGTTTGAGGCAAAAGGAAGAATAGAAGGATTGAGGAAGTTTGAAAAACATCACAAACTTCAAGTAAGAAAATGAGTAAGATAAAGTACTTCAAATGTCAAGATTTTAGACATATGGTTGCCCAATACCCTAATTAACGTACAATGGTCAAAAAAGGAGAAGTTCTACTGTTTGAGGTATAGAGTAACAATGAAGAAGTAGACGAGAAGGAAGAGGTAGGAGAATGTAGCAAGGAGACACCTGAAAGAGGCAAGGACATCATCCACACTGAAGAAGGAGAGTTTACGAGTTTAATGGTGTATCAAGCAATGAGCATAGCACCCTCCATTGAAGAAGTGCAAAGTGAAAACTTGTTTTGCATTAATTGTAACATGAATGACCAAACTATATGCTCTGATTGTGGATAGCAAGACTTATATCAATGTTGTCTCTACTAGTATAGTTTAAAGATTAAAGTTGTTAACCACCTCACATCTAAAGCTATACAAGTTACATTAGCTAAATGAGAGGTGCATTACATGTTTCTTGACAAGTGGTAATGTCCCTTTTAGTATAGTACTTGTGATGATGAGATTTGATGTGTTGCAAATGTGTGTTTCACATGTGCTATCGACCTTAGCTATTCAACAATGCTAAGTTTTCTCATAAATGTGTTGATGATAACAAAAAGAGTAATAATATTTGACAAATTTCTTAAGTGTGCAAGTCAATAAACATAAAGATAAGAATTTATTCTTAGTACTGATTTTACAAATTAGAACCAAATTTAAAGACAAGTTTAGAACCTTGAGTGCATAATCAAAAGTTACAGAGCTAAATATTTTGAGAAGTATTTTGGGCTCATAAGAGTTTGAAGGCCCAACTCCACTTGTTGGATATATTTGGGGTATTATATCCAACATGTTCCACAAAATTGGTTAGTTAAATCCTCAGGGGTTAAGTTGAAATATTTTTAAGCTTAACTAAACATATTATCTTATGTCAATAGATTTTTATTAGAGTTATATTATTAGATTACTCACGAGATTTATGCTACAATATTTGGAGAAGTTTATGGAATTCAAAATCAAATTTTATTCAAGTTCAAATCTAGAAAGGATGAGGATACATGTGAGAAGATATATTAGATAAGGATGAATCTTATCTTAACTGATGCAGATTTTTATCAAAATCTAAGGAGCTATTGAACAAATATTTTTTAGCCATATTCACTCAATTATATTAGATTTGCTGGAATATTCACAAGCATGTAATATCAAGGAAATTATTTTAAAAGCTCTAAGATTTAAATTTAAGGCATCATGCATCAAGGCTTGCTCCTGATTTTTAAGAGGTATTTATTTTCAAAAGGGTCCAATTTTTGAAAGCTTTATTGAAGAAATACAAAGGGCAATCAAAGCATTTTATAGAACCAAGTCTCTAGAATACATTAGATGAAAATACAATAATACAACGTTTAAATCTAAGTCAAATTCAAGTGATTTGATTTTTCCAATTTTTGGGATTACACTAACTAACAGCTAAGTCAAGACTTGATCAAATTATTCAAAATTTGATCAAGAGTTATCCAAGATTATAATAAAGAGACATTGCTTCAAAAGATATAAAAGAAGACAAGTTCAAATCTTTCTAGTCAAAGACCATCAGATCAAAGCTAAATATGTTTTCAAAAAGCTTGACATTCGAGAAAATTCATAACAATATTTAGAAGCTAATTTAGAGACAACAATGTCTAGTCGACTTTCATATTTGGATTTCGTAGTGTACTTTATTTGAGAGGATCTTTGTATTCTATCCTCATAACTTCTATAAACATATTTATTGGAGTGATAAGCTTTATGTTAGAGAGAGAATCAAAGTTTTGTAGTTCTATTTGTAGGTAAGGATAGCCTAGTGAGACAGAGCATAAAGGCTTGTAATTATTTCTATTTTATTGAAGATAGTAAAAGGTAGATAATAGAACAACACCAATGTAGATAATTAGGACCTCAATGGTAGAGATGGAAAAGTATAGTAGGCATAAGGCTGAAGCACTATAAATCACTTGCTTGATCTTTTCATCCCTACTTTCATTTATCTTTTGTTTTAATTTGTTTATATATTGTTTTATGCCATACTTGATAAATTAATCAAAGGAGATACATTTAATTCTTTATTTGCAAAAAATTTTAAACTTTCTAAGTAACCAATTCACCCCTCCTAGTTACTTTTGGGACCTATAAGTAGTAGAAGAGCTCAGCTCTTAATATTCTAGAATTAAAGATCCATAGTAGAAAACAATATATCTGTTGCTACGAATCATGCTCCTTATTTCAATGGTACTAACTTAGCACATTGGAAATGTAAGATGGAGACATATGTCAAAACAACTGACTTTAGATCACGGGAAATTATTGAGTACAAAGATATCTAATTTGCTACAAATGGAAATTCAATACTCACAAATGTAGAGAAGAAAAAGATTGAGAAGAACAATTAGGTTAAGCATTTTTTGTTAATGATAATAGCACCTTTTGAATATTATCTCATTTTATCTTACAAGATTGCAAAAGATATTTAGGATACCTTGAGAGAGACTTATGAAGGAATAACCACAATCAAGGACACTTGAATCAACTCATTACTCTAACAATATGAATTGTTTAGATTTCAATCGGGTGAAAATATTCGACATGTATTTAAATATTTTAATGCCATTACTAATGAATTGGCATTGTTAGGTAAAAGGATTGAGGACTCCAATCTTGTTCGCAAGATACTAAGAATTTTATCTAGATCATAGGATGCTAAGAAAATAGCAATTGAAGAAGCCCAAGATTTGACAAAGATGACTATAAGCCAACTTAAAGAAAAACTACTTGCTTACAAATCACAAATCAAGCACATAAACAAACTAGATAACAATAAGAAGACTATCATGTTCAAGGCTTAATTCTAAATCAGATTTAGAATCTAAATCTAAATCGGATTCAAAACTAGAAGACGATGAGGGCATCACACTTCTAACAAGAAGACTAAATAGAATTCTTAAGAAGAAAGGTAAGAAAAATTTCTTTAATAAATGCTCTTCCACTAATTATTCTAAGTGTGATGCAAGAAAGAGTTACAAAGAAGAGAAAAAGGAGAAGAAAGAGAAAAAGGAATTGGTGTACTATAAGCACAAGAAGTCTGGGCACATCAAGTATGAATGTTTGGTGTTGTTGAAGAAACTAGAAAAGTACAAGAAGAAGCAGAAATCCTTATTGGCTACTTAGGGTAATCTAGATGAATCAAAACCTGATTTAGCAACAAGTTTAGAAACAGATGATGAAGCTAACGTCTAATGGCTCTCCCTGAGGTAAATTCTAATTTTAAAGATGATATTATGCTTAAGAGTGTTAGGAAATAGATTAAGTGTCTTTTAAAAGTACTTGAAAGGACTAACACCAAATTAAATAAACAAGATGATGAGATTAACGTTTTAAAAAGTGAAAAGGATGCATTACTACAAACAAACTCATCATTGGTTGATGAAAATGATATATTGAAGAATGATACTAAAGTTTTGTATATAGATAATGAAAACCTAAGGATGATAAAAGAGAATTCAAAAAAGTATAATTAGATATTAAAAGAGGAAATTAAGACTTGAAGATTAGAATTACTGATCTATCTTGCACAATTAATACAACCTTTAACTCATTTAACTCACAATTGTTGTTATCATCACAAAGGCTAGATAGTTCTAAAAGTGGACTTGGTTATGAATATGAGGAAACTTCTAAATCTAGTAACAAAATCGTGTTTGTCAAAGGTAAGGAAGTAGTTGGTATGGAATCTATTGACAATAACAATGTGCATGTTAAAGCTAAGTTTAATGTGCAAGAAAATCAATATAACAAAAGATATACCAGTCGAAATAACAAGTATCCATTCAGAGGATACATTAGAAGTAGATTTAGAGCTATTAAAGCCAAAATTTGAAGAAATAGGTAAGTAACAGGTGTAGATTACCTAATTCTTATGATTATTTCTTTTGTAATAGACTCAGCCATATTGAAAAACATTGTTTCTATAAAACGAACAAGCTCAGTACACAACAAGTTAGATCCTTACATAATGCAAGCTTGAATCTGGGTAAACCTAAGCCAGTCTAGGTTCTAAAAAGAAAATAACTCTATTTAATGCTTATAGGAACATAGATCAAGGTTGAAAGGAACATAGTACCTAGATAATGGGTATTCACATCATATGAGTGGTGACGCTTTATTCTTCACAAGTTTAGAGTGGAAAGAAAGAGGCCATGTGAAGTTCGAAGATGATAGTAAGGACAAAATCATCACAATTGGTAAAATTGGTTTACCTCCTCATACTATAGAAAATGTTAGTCTTATTAAAGGCTTGAAACATAATTTGTTGAGCATAAGTCAACTATGTGATAAGGGCTATAAAATGGTATTCGATAAAGATAAAGTTTAGGCGTATGATAAAAGTGATACTAAGTTGTTTGAAAGCTATAGAAAAAAGAACATATATCTTATAGAATTAGCTAAAGTAGAAACTGAAAGTTGTTTCTTAAGTGTTTCTAATAATGCATTTTTATGGCATAAAAAGCTTAGTCATGTTAATTTCTATCAATTGAATAACTTGTTTATGAATAGTCTTATATATGGTTTGCCTATATTGCATATTAAGGATGATTTTTGCTATGCCATATTTATTAAAAATAAAATGAGTGTTGTTTCACATAAGCCAAAGAATGCTATATCAACTAAGAGACCATTAGAATTATTACATCTTGATTTGTTTGGTCTTATACATACAATGAGCTTAAGAGGCAACAAGTATGGCTTAGTGTAAACGATTATTCTATATTTACATGGGTTCTTTTCTTAGGCATAAAAGTGATGTATTTAAGATTTTTGAAGTATTCACTAAAAAAGTTCAAAATGAAAAAGGAGTTTCTATAATTAGTCTTGGGACAAATCATCGAAAAGAATTTGATAATTCAAAATTCGATAATTCAGAATTCATAACATTTTGTGAAAATAATAGTATAATTCATAACTTTTCTATACCCTATACTCCACAACAAAATAAAGTAGTAGAACATAAAAATATAATTATTCAAGAAATGACACATACTTTATCGAATGAAAGTAGTGTAGCACAATATTTCTAAGTTAAAGCAGTATCTATATCGTGTTATATCATCAATCATACGTACATAAGACCATTTACTAAGAAAAAACCATATGAACTTTATCAAGGTAGAAAACCCACGATATCATATTTTCATGTGTTTAGTTCTATATGTTACATCAAGAAAATAGGTATTAACCTTGGTAAGTTTGAGGAAAGAGCTTATGAAGGCATATTCTTATGATACTTCTTATGTAGTAAAGCATATTGTGTGTTTAACAATGTTACTAAAACAGTTGCGGAATCTATAAATGTTAAATTTACTAATGAGATTAAAGTTGATGATTTTGATGATGACTCACATGAGAAAGCTAAAGGAAAAAATGATAACATACAACAAAATTAGAGTAGTGAACCTAAGGTAGAAAGTTCATCAGAACCAAGATTGAGAATCACAATCAAAAGCAAATTCAAAAGCTAAATTAGGACCTATCTAGGTAATATCTAAGCCTTATGGAACCATTAGGTTTAAAACTTATCATCCACCTAAACAAGTAATAAGTAATATCAGCACTGGAGTTAAAACAAGAGCTAGCTTAAGAAATATTGAAAACTATTTTGGTTTATTATCTGAGTTTGAGCCTAACTCTATTGATAAAGCTTTATTTGACAATAGTTGAATAAATGCCATGCAATAAGAGCTTAATCAGTTTCAGAGAAACCAAATATGGACACTTGTTCCTAAGCCAAAAGATAAGTCTATCATTGGAACAAAGTGGATATTTAAGAATAAGCTAGATGAACATGGTAAAATTGTTAGAAGTAAGGCAAGATTAATAGCAAGGGGCTATTCTCAAGATTAAGGAAATGACTTTGATGAAACGTGTGCTCCAATTGCTAAATTAGAGGCAATAAGACTTCTACTTGCTTTTACTAGTTATAAAGGCTTTAAATTGTTCTAAATGGATATTAAAAGTGCATTTTTAAATAGATATATAAAATAGGAAGTTTATGTTGAACAAACTCCAAGATTTGAAGATCTATTTATAGAAAATTATGTGTATAAACTTAGAAAAGTCCTATAGGATTAAAACAAGCTCCTGAAGCTTAGTATGAAAGGTTAAGCGACCTCCCAATTAAGAACGGATTCCAAAGAGGTAGAGTAGGTACAACCTTATTTCTTAAACACTATGATCATGATATTTTAGTAGTCTAAATATATGTTGATGGTATTATTTTTAGATCTAATAATGAGATGTTTTGCAAAGAGTTTTCTAAGCTTATGTAAATTGAGTTTTAAATGTCATTGATGGGTAAGCTAAACTTCTTTCTTGAACTTCAAATCAAACAAACCAATGATGAGATCTTTATGCATCAAGAGAAATACACCAAGTAGATCTTAAAGAAGTTTGTTATAAAAAAATGTCAAAAGCACATCTACACCCATGGGATCCTCAACTAGGTTAGATCCCGATAATGTAAGTAAGAAAGTAAATGAAAAACTTTATAGAAGTTTGATTAGTTCATTATTGTATTTGATTGCATCTAGGCCAAACATATTGTTTATTGTGTGTATTTATACTAGATTTCAATCTAAATCAATTGAAACACCACTTATCAATTGTAAAAAGGATTTTCAAGTATATATCTTATACCACAAAGTTAGGAATCTAGTATCCAAAGAATCAGAACTTTGATTGGATTGGTTACTGAAATGTTGACTATACTGGATATAAGGTAGATAGGAAAAGTACCTCAAGGACTTTTCAATTTCTAGGGGATAAATTGGTTTCTTAGTCTTCCAGGAAGTAAAATTTTGTTGCCTTGTTTATAACTGAAGCTGAAAATGTTTCAATTGGCAATTGTTATGCTCAAATTCTATGGATTAAACAACCATTATCTGATTATGTGCTATATTTAAAAAATATTCCAATAAAATGTGATAACACAAGTGCAATTAACTTGACTAAAAATCCAGTGCATCATTCTAGATTTAAGCACATTAAGGTAAGACATCATTTCACACAAGATCATGTTAACAATAGAGATATAAACATTGAATTTGTGTCAACTAAAAATCAATTAGCTGATATTTTTACCAAGCCTTTTATAAGAAATGAAATTAGTGTTTGCTATCTATTTGTATGAGTATTTGAACAATCAAGCATGTTGTAAAAATTGTGTATGTTATTCACATGTTTATATTATTTTCAAAATTCATGTGCATATGTATATTTATATGTTTTAGAGCTAATTATTTTATGTTATATATTTAATTGCTGATTTTTTTTCTACTAAAATAATAATTAATCACCAACATAAAGTTCTAAGATAATAGGTTTTGTAAAATTTAGGAGAGTTAATTAAGTCTTAATGTTACCATTAGGAGAATTAAATGAGCAATTCTTTTAAGCTCCCCCACATCATGTTTTCAATAGTAACTTCCCCAACTTTTTCATTTTTGTATATACATCTCTCTCACGTCCAATAAACTACTAGATTTTGTAACGACCATATATATCTCTCTCTCTTTTTAATTTTACTTTAGATTCTATTGCATCTCTTCCACTTCTTCACTTCCTCATATTTTTCTCATCACGTTTTATCATTAATCTCTTTAAATCCCGATTCATTCACAACTATATCTTACTTCCTCTGCAATTTTTCTCACTTTCTCTCCAATCCATCTCCTCATACTCTCTTAGTTTCTCTAATTTCTTACTCTCATACTCTCTTTCATTACTTTCATAGCTCTACAAAAATCTTCACATCTTAGCCTTAAAAACAAGAAGGATCCTAAGAACACAAACCCATATTCTCTAGTGGACAAACCCTCTGATTCTAAACAAACACCTGTTCAAGAATCTCACAACCTATGTTTAGAAAGCCCTAACCTTAACCCTGATCAAACCAAAACAACTACAAAGGGGAAAGAGACCAATGACAAGATTGAAAGTTTATCATGTGAGGATATTACTGAAACTGAAGAGAAATATCTAAGGAAGTTGATGAAACTAAAGAAGAAGGGAAAACTCTAAGTGAGGGAAAGGAAAAGAAGTCAGAATCAAAATCAAAACCATAGGAAGAATATAATGCAAAATTTAAACCAAAGGTAGAGACCATTGTTGAACAATTTGAGCAAATTAGGACAAAAAAGAAAAAGGTAAGACCAAGAACAATGTTTGTTTCATCTTCCAAACAAAAGCAGCTCATAGGGCCAAGTATAGTAGATTTTGAGTTTTTCCAAAAGAATGGATTCTATTGGGATGAGTTTTTAGATGTTCTAGGATACAAGAATATTTATAGTGTTGAGATTGCCATGTATGGAGAGTTCCTGATTAAATTTTATGACAATCTTGATAAAGACTATGATACCCCACAAAAATGGGCTTTTAACTCAAATTGGTCAATTTGGAAATGATTCATAAAATTTAAGGTAATCGTGTACATAGTCTAATTGAGCTTGAATTTTATGGTAGAGTTAAGAATAATAGTAGAAATAATCTCATGAGTTTGGATTTAGGAAGAAAAATAATTAAATATAATATATATTTAGGTTACATGTATATTATCCATTAATTACGAGAAATGCCTAAAACAGGTATTGATAATCAATAAGATACTAGAGATAAAATATACGCACACTATAAATTATAAAATAACTTATATAATATTTAGGAGTATTGATTTGTCTTATATATGATTTTATGTCAAGGTAAAAATACCTGAAATTATCTAAAATACCTAATATGTATTAAAATACTAAAAAAAATAAAGAAAATTAATAAAAACTTAAATTAAATCATGTGGTAGGCTAGTATCTTGTCATTTTGGTGTGGCAAACTAAATGGCATGACTTAGCCAAAAGATAAGCAAAGTTAGGGCATGTTTTGGGGGGGTAGGTAGGTAGGGGTGGGTCAAAAAGGTCTCAAATAAGGACACCTAGCATTAGAAATTAACAATCGACCCACACCCTTGCTTTATAAATCTAGAAAGGCTCATCTAAATTCAATTTGGTCCCTTTAGTGTAAAGGAAAAATAGAGAAAAGTCAAAGACAGAAGTGTTAGTATTTTAGAAAAAATACACAAAATCAGGGCATTTTAAGGCTATATTGTAGTTCACTATCTTACCAAGACCTAACATGAAGCCACCACCACCACTCAATGATGGAGGCCATGCGTACAACTGCTGATAGTAACCATTGACTCCAACGTCAATGAGTGCTAAAATCCGCTCAACTTTGCTTAAATTGATAAAAATAGTTATTTTCAACCAAAAATTATAGAAAAATTTATTCTAACATATTTTTGTATGTAGTTTTAGGGGAAAATATTATTTTGTTTAAATTGAATCTCAAAATATATCACCCTTAACAAATTGTCAAAACTAAGCTAATTTTGCTTTTATTTTTTGAAACCCTCATAATGTTATTTCAGCTCCGAATTTTTCCTCCAACACATCTATTAGGTATATTAAATTGTTGTAACAAGTTTTTTCATGAAAACTACTTTTCATATTTTTATTTGAACTTTTGGCTTTAAAATGGCTATTTATCAATATATATTTTTGTAACTTTTCAAGTTACTAACTTAGATTCTAATATGGGCTGAGTTCTGATGTTAAGTAATGCTAAATAATGTTCGGTAATGAATTTTGTGGAGTTGGACCATTAGATTGGTATGTTATGGATTTAGGGAGTATATATGTTATATGTATAAAGTAACTTGATGAAGAAATCAACAGGGAGTTAATTCAAATTATAATATAACTGAGCTATAAGGGGAGTTTTACATCTAGTTATGAACTAAACTTAGGAGTAGTATGCTAAATGTGGATTATACCCAAATCAAAAGTTCATTCAAAAGAAAATTTAGAATCACGGTTAACAATAGTACACTAAGAAGTTGATTAGAACTTGAATCAAGGGCTACATTCAACTAAATTAGAGGTTAGGTTATGTAGAATGAGTTATTGAGCGTATTTAGGAATCATAAGTAAGGTGTAATTAGGAGCTAAATCGGTACTTGATTTAGAAGCAAAATCAGAATCATGGCTAGTAGATGTATATTAGGGAGTTAGTCAGAACTTGAACTAGAGGTTATATTCACTTGAATAAACTATAGGAAATAGGTTACAAGGCATTTATAAGATTTAGAATAAAGGATAATAAGAAGCTAAACCAAAACCTGATTCAGAGGCTGAATTAGAGTTAGAATCAAAAGCAAATTCAGAACCTAACTAAACATGAGAAGTAATCATAAGAGACTTTAGTCTAAATAATTAAATGTAGTAATCCCCTAAACTAAGAATAATAATTTATAATACAAAATAAAGCCTATAAACATAATTTGTATGAGCACTGAAATTATAATTATGTTATAGGGATAAATAAAGATACTGCACCATAAATTACATCTTAGTGATCAAGTGCAAGGATCTAAGCAAGTTTAGGATCAATACGTAACCATATTTTAGAGTATTGTTTCATAGTACTTGCAAGCTTAAGATTATACTTGTTTATGTTTACAGGTAGTTTGATTGTATATATACCGATGTCTATATGTTCCTGAATGTATTGTATACAACTGGCTTATTGTACTAGTTCGTAATTGTTTTGTATTGCATGATATGATTCGATCACCTTAACTAAACTTGACAATATATGGCTTATAATCTTAACCGGACTTGCATTACAACCCACTATGAGACATTTAGGATCTCTGACCAAATACCAACCTCTTCAAAAGAAATAACACTGGAGCATAATAGTCCCTTCTTCATCCTTATTTGAACTAAGTGACAAGAGAAGAGATTATAGCAAGAGTAAAGGCAATTGTTCAAAGATAGTTGCGGAAAGAGCGGTATCTCCATTGCATAAGCCTAAGTCATTTTAAGAACTCCCTAGTATACTTAGCTTAGTTGAGAAAAGTTTCATTTTCAATTTGTTTGACTTGGAGACCTAGAAAATAGTTGAGTTCTCCCCATCATACTCATTTCAAATTCTTTCTTCATATACTCTATAAAATCATCCACTAAGTTCATGCTAGTAACCCTAAATACAATGTTACCTACATATATTTTAACAATCAATGTATTTAACTTATGGTTCTTGATAAAAAATTTGAAAGACCATTGTTTATCAAGAAGCTACCAAGCCTTTCATACAAAGCTCTAGAAGCTTATTTGAGTCCATAATGTGCTTTGTTTAGCTTGAATATATAATCAAGAAATTCATTATCTTTAAAACCTAATGGCTGCTCCATATATAATTCTTTTTTAATGTAGCCATTCAAGAAAGGACTTTTAACATCCATTTGGAATAGTTTGAAATCTTTAAATGTGGCAAATACTAAAAGCATCATAATAGCTTCTAATTTAGCAACCAGGGCAAAAGTTTCATCAAAATCTATTTCTTTTTCTTGATTGTATCCTTAGCAACCAATCTTGTCTTATTCCTAATTACTATACCAATTTCATCAAGTTTATTTCTATATACCCATTTTGTTCCAATTACAGATCTATCACTAAGTTTATATATTAAGTCCTATACCTCATTTATAGTGAATTGATTAAGCTCTTCTTACATTCCTTAAGTCCAAAATTCATCTTTCATTACCTATGATCAAGTCCTAAGGTAGTCTTTTATGAATTTCTATTCTCTAGGAAAGTTTACCTTAGATTGATTAATTCCTTTATCTTCCTTAGAGATTTCCTAATCCTTTAAATTTGTATGATCCTTGTCAAGACTAAGATTATCCAATTGAACACCAACATTATCAATTTCATTGTTTGGTTTTCTATTTGCCAATGCATGATCAAATACAACACGGATAGATTCTTCTACCACTAAGGTTTTCTTATTGAAAACTCTATGTTCTTTCTTAGTTAAAGAATAACTAAGAAATATAGCTTCATCGGATTTAGAATCAAATTTACCAAGTTGATCCTTAGCATTATTGAGCACAAAGCATTTGGTACCAAAGGGATGGGCATATGAAATGTTAAGTCTTTTGCATTTCCAAAGCTCATAGGGGGTTTTCTTACGAATAAGCCCTATGAAAACATAATTTGATATATAACATGCAATATTCACTGCCTCAACCAAAAATACTTATGTAAATTGTTTTCACAAGGCATTATTCTTACCATTTCTATGAGGTCCTATTTTTCGTCTTAGTGACTCTAATTTGTTGTAGAGTTTTAGGTGCCAATAAGATGTGCTCCATGCTAATTTTATCATAAAACTCTTCCATATCATTATTTTCAAACTCTCCCCTATGATCACTTCTTATAGAGGTAATAAAAAGACCTTTTTCATTTAGTTCCTTCTAGCAATGTTTTAAGAACACATAATATGATTTGTCCTTACTTACAAGGAAGGAGGTCCAAAGATATATAGTGAAGTCATTAATAATCACCAAGTTGTATCTTTTCCCTCCTAAACTTAGAGTTTGAGTTGAACCAATGAGTTCATATGTAATTTGGAGTAGACTAGAAGTTGAAATAGTATCTTTTGACTTAGAAGATGATTTTTTTTGTTTGTCATGTTAACATGCTTGGCATACTTTATCTTTATTAAAACTAATCTTTGGTAAGCCTTAACAAGCTCATATTTGACAAGTTTTTATAAGATATTGATGCTAACATGCCCCAACTTCCTATGCTAAAATCAACTATCATTGTTTTGAGTGAATAAACAAGTTATTGAACTAAAAAAGATATCAAAATTAATTTAGTAAATATTTACTCATCTATACCCCTCAAAACAAAATTGGTCATTTCGAATGCATTCAATAGCATGATTTGAAGCTAGAAGAGTTACTTTGTATCCAACATCACACAATTAACTTACATTAGGAAAATTTTATTTCAAATTTTTTATAAGTAACACATTTTTAATTGTAAATTTTTTATAGATAAGAATGTTATCTCTACCAATTACATGAGCTTTCTAATTATCTCTAAAGGTAACACTCTCCATCCTTCAGGTCTAATGTTGTGAACTTAGATACATCTCTCATCATGTGCCTTGAACATCTACTATCTAAGATCCATTTGTTACTCCATCTTAAAGAATCCTACAAAACAAGGGGCTCTTTTTTTGTGCCCACTTTAGTTTGAGTCCTTTAAAGTTAGTTGCAAACATAAAAGCTTGTCCCTTAGGCACCCAAACCATCTTGCTTTTTTTATTTAAATTTAGATTTTCTTATCGCACATGTATGTGTAATATGACCATATCTACTACAATAATTGCAAGTCCTATTAATTGTTTTGACAAAGAAACTTTTATAAGACTTATAAACATTGTTTCTAGTATAGCCAATTCTAATTTTATCTAATCATTACCTTTGTGAGCTAAGAACCTTTTCCAAATTCTTTTCATCATGTACAAATTTCACCATAGTTTGTTTTGAATCATTTAGACTAGATTTCAAAATTGTATTCTTAATCTTAGGCTAACCTAATTTATCAACCATATCATCATCATGCATGCTAGTTATACTCTAAATCTTCTTTTCAAGTGACTCATTCTTTTCTTTTAATTCATTATTTACTTTAACTAGCTCATCATTCTTTAAACTCAATTCTTCCTTCTTCTTATTTAGCTTATCAACTTCTAACCCTAAATACTCATTATCTTTGTCAAATTCTTCCTTAGCATCTACTACTTTATTGTGCTCGCTTTTAATTATATCAAATTCATCTCCTACATTGTTCATCATCTATTTCAATACTTCTTTTTTTTTAACTTTAACAAATTCTTTCAACAATCCACTGTACATTTCTTTCAATTCATCAAAAGAGGATAGTAATATAAAGCATACCTCATCATTTATAGCCATAAAGCATGTTTCCTAATCGAAGTCACTTAAGTTGTCATCACTTAAGATGTCATCACTCCGAAGTGGCCACCATTACTTTCTTCCTTGATCCCTTATCTATTCTTTTAAGAAGAAGGCAATACTCTCGGATGTGGCGTAGCTTTTGGCAATTATAGCACTTTATTACTTCCTTCGTCTTCTTCTTGAATTTTGCTATGTTTCCACAACCATCCTTATCCCTCTTCATCTTCTTGTCAAATTCTGTACACTTTTTAAACTTCCTTGCCATCATGACCAACTCTTCATGATCTTCATCACTTTCATCATCATCATCAACCGTAGTAGCTTCAGTTGCATTACGACAAACCACTTTCTTCTTAGAATCCTCTCCATATTGCTTGATCATTTCATATGTATTGAGGTTCTAAGAAGCTCTTATCTTGACATCTTTTGCAATCATGGACTGATGTGCCTAAGAATTGAGTTAATCACTATAACTTATCATCAAGAAGGTGACTAGTAGGTCTTTCAAGATATCGAGGAAGAAGAAATGGGTAAGCAAACACAATAGCTTTAGTGGGGCTACTCATCAGATATGACACACTAACAATCACGACACGACTCAAGCTTTACTTGATATAATGCATAAGTAAATCCTAAAGTTCACTTACCACTAATCTCGAGCTACAAGCAAAATTAGATAAGAATGGGGAGTATGTGCTTAGAGAATGGTGTCTCACAAGGATAAGAGGAATATTCATTAATAATGAGGTAAAATGTTGATTATGGCTTACTAGAAGAAAGACTATTTATAGTAAGTCCTTAGGGCAACAAAGGGAAATAAAGAAATTACAAAAATGAGCAATGCTATAAATAAGTAACGTAGTACTACCCAAAAGGGTATATGCGACAATTAAACAAAAGTAATATAGTACAAGTTTAGAAAAAGAGAATGACAAGTGGTACATTGTTATTGTGGCCATATTGCATATAGCAACGCATTGGAGCACTACTATTCAACTGTACTAACGATTGTCGAGGTGATTGAGTAAGGTAACAACTCAGTGGAGTAGGAGAGGAAAGTATGATGATCAAGGATAAAGACCTCATCTTCAATGCTCAACAACTAGACATTAGAGTTCTCAACATCTGATAGGTCAAGATGTCAGTGTTTAGAATCTGAATGATTGAATAAGTAAACTAGTGTGCATCCGAGCAAAGCACTCAAAGTGTTCACCAGTTGGCCTTCCTGATAGATGTGCTCATTAAGGACGAGCTGAGCAACCATGATTCTCCTAGTTAAGCCATGCAATCCTCTAAGTCGGGCTTAGGTAAGGGGTCCTGTAGTCAGTATTCCATCATAGACCTCCTCAATCATAGTCCTTTTTGCTTCTAACTCTCTTGGTAATGATCTAAGAATTTTGAAGTTAATTTATGAGTTAGAGGGTTTTGTACCAAGTATTACTAATGGATTAATAATATCAATAAATCTCTTATGCTTTCCATCAAGTTTCATTAAGAAGCATCTTAAAATTCTCAAATTCTCCTCTTAATAGGATTATTTTGGTTTCTCTTACTGTAGATGTCCCTTCATATGTATTTTGCAATTCATCCCACATCTCTTTAGCACTAGAGTATAGACATGTTCCGTTAAAGTCTTGTTCACTCATAACATAATGTAAAATATTCATAGCCGTTTCATATAGATAAAGCGTTTTCCAATCATCATTAGTCTAATCCTCTTCTTCAATACCTTCTATTTAAATTGGTCCCTTTTCTATAAATCCTAAATCTTTCTATCTATTTTGTACCTTGATGAAAATTTTTATTGTACACTTCCAATAAGGATAGTTTCCACTAAAAGTGGTGGCCTACTAATAGTTAGTCCTTCCATGAAGCCTAATGCATTTAATGCTATGATCTTTTCTTTAAATGCGATTAAATAATAAATACAAAGAACAAATTCTGATACCAAATGAAATACTATGCTAATACTTAAAAGGAGTGCAAATTGAGTATTAATGACATATTTTTGCTTCTCTTTGAATTTAAGCAATAAATGCAATAAGATAAGTAAAATAGATAACAAAACAATAATAATAAATGTGGAATTTAAAAGAGATATGGTAGGAGAAGATCAAGTCATAAAATAACATGGAGTTTAGATTACCCCTTACTCTTCGTTGACACCAATCGCTTTCAATTGAGGACTTCACACAATTTTATTAATCATCAATGACACAATGATCAATAAGAGCTTCCAACAACTCTCATGTACACCATAATCACAATACACAAGCCAATAACAATCTTAATCTCACTAGTGTAGTGTTTTTATTTAAGAATATTGGTGAGTAGTAGAACCCTTGCACTACACTATTAATTTTCTTCTTAAAATAGATAGCAAAATGGAGGTCAAAGATAAATAAGACCATAATGAGAAGAATATAAGAGAATGTAAGAATTTGTAGAGGAATTTCCAATTCTCTATCTCTCTTAAATGGGAGCTAAGTATTGAATCTTCCTATTACTTGCATTCAATACTCCTAATTCCAATTTCTTTATTCTAAAAATTGATCGCTAAACAAGCTACCAATCGATTGGTAACACAAAGTTACTAGCATTGAATCTTCTACTAATCAATTGCTTAGGCGATCGCCATTCTTCAAAAGATTCACTAGTACGAATCAATCCCTCGGACCATTACCTAAAGCCAAGCTAGAGGACTATAAGGACTAGTGTACTAGTCTAAACACCCTTCAAGGGTGAGGATTCCATCACCAACTCAGGATTACTTCATCCTACCCGACTTAAGTGCCAAACTCTAACCGTAATCAAGGCAATTCCTAAACTAACAAGCACCAGACTTTCTTCTGAGCCAGGTTATTTAGTCATTTGACCTGAAGAGGCCTTAGACAATACACAGTGTCCATGCTTAGATCTAACCCAAATCAGATTGACCAAGCTTTCTACCTTCTCTCCAACCTCTTCTAAGATGATTCTAACAAGTGTCAGGTTGTCAGAAAGCTTGCACCTACAAGAGTAGCCGAGCATCAAATCACCAACACCAACTTGACACATGTCTTCTGACATGATATATAAGAATTGTTTCCTTCTTTTGTACATTATACATCATTTATCCTTTTTACCCCTTTTAGTATGTCGTAGGTATTACATTTGTAATTTACCCTTTCGTCTTTTCCTTATACACATGTAACCTTAGTGGAGCTAGTATATAAACCCCATTTACCTATACATAGACATCATCACCTCATTATTATTGTAGAAATTTATCTTTTGAGAACACTTAGCCATGTCTTCTCTTTTCTCCTAACTCTTAGCTATTCCCTTTAGTAAGGAATAGTAGCGAGTGATCTTAGTCCTCACTTATGCATCATATCAAGTGGAGATTAAGTTGAGTAAGATCCATTAGTGCATCATATCCAACTAGCAACTACTTAGGCTTTACTAAACCCCTTTTGTTTTCCTTTGTTTCAACTTGTCATGGTACAACCTCTGTGTGTACAACTCTAGAGACATATCATTCATAGAAACTTCCAATATATGAAACTAAGTATCGATTGATCACCAAGCATCCCCACCAATCAATTGGTAGCCAAAAGACACTACTTACCGGTCAATCAATGTAGCCTTTACCAATCGATCTATAAGCCCTACTACCTTTTAATTTCTATCAGCTTGTAATAAACACAACAGTTGCAACCAAAAAGAAAATGTTAAAACATTTATTTTAACAAAGTTTGTGCCCATAGTTCATTGTAATACACTTCCCATTATAAATATTCTTTAACTTAAAACTTAGACAATTATATTACATAACAAATTTCTTAAGTTAAGTTCACTAATTATAATCTTAACTCCAATAAGTTTTATCTCATGAAAATTACATAGACTAAATATTCAATAGAGAAAATGAAAGTGGTGTGTAACACTGTACTAAGTAGACTCTAGCCACCCCTAAAAGTATGGATGAGCATTTTGATTACATAGCCACCATGATAATAGAGTTGACTTGAGCAATTTGTGAGCTAGCTACTGTACGACCTATTGAGGTCATTCTTAATGCACCATGAGTTGCTCTTATGGTTCGAAAAGCAATGTATGAAACTCAACAAGGCTAAAGACATTCATAGCCTGGTAAGACTAAGATGGAGGAGCAAGAAGATAGGCTCAATGAAGGATAAACAAAGAAGATATGGAAGAAATAGAAGAAGAGCTATACTATGAGGCAGAAGAAATAACTTGGTGCACTATAAGCAGTTGACCATGTGAAACTACCATTACCTACCTTTAATGGTATTAGTGATGCTATTAAGTACCTTAATTAGGAAGAAAAGGTTAAAAGAATTTTTTAATTGCTATCAATATGAAGACTTCCATAAAGTGAGATTGGTTGCCCTTGAGTTTTTAGGTTATACTATGATGTAATGGAAGAATTTTCAAGCCATAAAAAGAAGAGAAAGGTATAATGAGATCATAACTCAGCTAAAAATGAAGAGAACCATTAGAGCACAATTCATTCTTGACTCCTACTTATATGACACTTTTGCTCAACTATAAAAATTGAAGTAGGAAAGCTATACTATTGATGAGCATGTGCAAGAACTTCAAATGCTTATGATTAGTTATGAGGTCAATGAACCAGAAGCCTAAATAATATCAAGGTTTCTTATTAATATATGGTATGAGCTCCAAAATGTTGAGCTACAACAATTTTCAACACTTGATGTGGCTATTATGAGTGCATAATGAGTGGAACAGTAAAGGAAGAATAGGCCATCCTAAACTCCCTTAAGATAGCTCAAGGTAGAACCCAAGCTCAATCTAGTACAAAGCCAAGCAAAAGAGAAGAGGCTTAACTAGATCAAAAGGGCTAACCTACTAAAGGAAGGTGCTTAGAAGGTTTAAGAATGGACAAGCCTCAAGGCAGAAGACAAATAAGATTAGATGCTTCGAGTGCTAGAGTTTCAAACATATGACTACCTAATCCAAACCAACATACTATGGTCATTAAGGGAGAAGTCTCGACCTTCAAGGTTTACAATACTGATGAAGAGCTAGAGGGAAAGGTTAAGGTATAAGGGAATGCTAGGAAGGAAGAGGGCAAGCTTGTTAGGGAAGAGGTATGTGCCGAGGATTTGGATAAGTTAACTCTAGTTGTTTACTGTACCATGATTGTAGAAACATCCATCGAGGATGAACAAAGAGAGAACCTATTTCACATTACATGCAAGATTAAGGACCAAATCTACGAATTAATTGTGGATATGGAAGTTGAACCAATGTTATGTCCAACAACTTAGTTCAAAAGCTAAGGTTGCTAAACTTATTGCGTTCGAAACCATACAAGTTGTATTGACTGAATGAGAAAGGTGCTCTCCATTTATCCTAATAAGTACTCCTATCAACCTCCATTAGGAACTACTTAAATGAAATTTTCTATGATTTCCTATACAATGTGCATCATATGTGCTGTTAAGCTAACCTTGGCTATATGATTAAAGGGTCATACATGATGTGATGCAAACCAATGGCCAAAGATTGACAAGGATGATCGTAGGGTGGATCCAAGCTTACAAAAAGCTTAAAGAACAAAATGGGAATTGCATGAAAATAGAAAAAGTAAATAAGCAAACCCTCGAATAGCTCTAAGGATATGACGTACCAGGGAACTTTCAAGGACCTGTAGCTTAACACGATATGACATATAAGCTGATCCAATGAGGGTACTCGCCATCTAGCTTTACATAAGAGTTAGGATAAGAGTGAAGTAAGTAATGGAGAATAATGCTCACAAAATGGAGAAGTGTATACTCAATATTAGAAAGTATATGATGATTTGCGACTACTTGTACATTAGGTATTTATACCTGAAAAACTACGGCATCCTACCTAAAATGGAAAAGACTAAAAGGGTAATGTCCAAAAGAAGTAACATATAGGGAATAATAATGGGTATAATTGAAAGCATAATAAAAATAGGTATCTTGTATGAAGGATTCAAACATGTGTCTCTCAATGGATGGGTGACTTTTTGGTTGAAAAGATAATTTATACAATCAGGTTAGTGATTGCCAAGTCGAGGTACCGAGCATTGGTGGTAAGAAAACTATATCGAGTCGAGCAAACAATTCTTTTAAGGTGCATCTAGCTTAAACATATTCAGTATAAGTTGGATTCAAGTCAGTTGGGTAATTGGTCAAATGGATCGAGCTAATGTTCAAATGTAGCTCAAGTCGGCAGCTATAGACAATCAATGAGTACAAAAGGGTTTGACTCAACTAGGGCATCAAGTCAGCAAATTACAACAACTCAAATTCCTCAATAGAAGGACGTAAGGAAAGAATTTTCCTGGCCATGCTTTCTAACCCTTAGGCTTGATCCTGAGTCAAAGATTTGATGGTTTAATTCCTATCATCCTTACCAAGTTGATTAGGATTTAGGATCAAATCTAGCTGGTCCTAATCTAAGTTATCCTCAAGTTGATAAGGGATAAGGTCGGTAATATTAAACACGTCTGACACTCCGAAGTCTTCTTAGAACTCTAGTTCGTATGCATTGTCATTTATCTTTTAAAGTATCCTAAATGGTCCTTTAACTCTAGCAGATAGCTTATTCTTCCTCTAATTAGAAAATCTTTCCTTACTTAAGTGTAGCCACACTTAGTCCCTAGGCTAAAACAACTTGGTCTTCCTTCCTTTAGTTTTCTAGTAGCTCAATTAATTTGCTGGGTGACTTGTTGGTAAACCTACTAGATGAATTGAGCTCTAGTCCTCACTTTCGGGTCTTCTTGGTCAATGGGTGGTATAAGGGTGTGATCGAAGGGTAATTCAAGGTTGAAACCATAGATTGCCTCAAATGGGGCATGCCTAGTGGTAACATAGACTATCCTAATGTGAGTAAATTCGACCACAAGCAAGAAAACATCCCAGTCAACTAAGTTCTTCCCCATGCAACTCAAAGCAATGATCCTAACGTACGGTTGACCACCTTTGTCTGGTGATCAGTTTAAGGATGGCAAGAGGTACTGAACAGCAATTTAGTTCCCATTCGACGCTAGAGGGTTCTCTAAAATTGGCTTAGAAATTTCAAGTATCTATCTAATACCACACTCCTTAATACTCCATGCAAGCAAACTAATTCCAACAAAAACAAAGAAGCAATAACTGAAGCATCGTTAGTTTTGGTATAGGGCATGAAATGTGCCATTTTGCTAAATCTATCCATGATAACCATTATGGAATCTTTACCTCGGGCAATTTGGGGTAATCCGAAGACAAAATCCATACTCAAGTCAACTTACGGTTTGGTTGAAAGAAGCAAAGGTATTACCTTCCCTTGTTCTGCTCAGCTTGTTACTTTCTTATAGGTAGTACATATCTCAGTCACACGATGCACGTTACATTTCATCCTAAGCTAGAAGAATCTATCATTTAGTAGCTTATATGTAGTCTATTTTCTAAAGTGTCAAGAGAGTCTTCCACTATAGGCTTCTCTCACCAACAACTCTCTAATTGAATAGATCAACACACAAAAATTACCACCCCTAAATAAATAACCATTTTCCAGATGGTACTCATCCACTCTTCTTCCTTCTTTATAGTACTTATATATAGGGCTAAAATGAGGATCATTTTAATACTGTTCTTTAATGCTTACAAACCTCAACAATTTGGTCTACAACTCAATTAAAAGAATATGCTTTCTTGATAGTACGTTAGCAACTACATTGTTCTTACCTTACTTGTATTTGATGACAAGGTTTAATCCTTCCAAAAACTCAATCCATTACGCCTAGTGTTTAGAAAGCTTGGATTGGCTCCGTAAATATCTTAAAAAATCATAATCACTGTATATGGCAAATTCCTTTGGTATAAGATAATATAGCTACATCGGAAGAGCTTAGATTAGGGAAAAAAGTTCCTTGTTATAAATAAAATAGTTTAATTGTTCTCCTCTAATCTTCTTGCTATGATAAGCGACTAATCAACCTTCTTGTATCAACATAGCTTAGATGTCGACACCTAATGCATCGCATTCAAGCTCAAACACTTAGTCAAAGTCAAGTAAAGCTAAGATTAAGTTAAAGGTAAATCTTGCTTTCACCTTAGTAAAACTCCTCTCCTCTTTCTCTTCCCACTTGAACTCTATATTCTTCTTTGTTAGCTTAGTCAAAGGTGCCACTATAGTACTGAATCTTAGATAAAGCACCGGTAAAATGATGCTAATCTACGGAAACTCATCACCTTAGCACAAGATGCTAGGTTTGACCACTCAACAAGGGCTTGTACCTTCTCTTCATTGACTCTCAATCCCTTTCCACCAACCATGTAACCTAAGAAGATCATTTTTTCCTAATAGAAACAGCATTTCTTTAAGTTTTTGAACAACCTCTCCAATCGAAGGACATCAAAAACAGCTTTGAGGTGTTGATAAGTGTAAATTACTTTACACTTATAAAGTATGTTTAAGAATAGAATTGATCATAAATGTGATTTAATTCTTTAGTTTCGGTACTTAATTGTGTAAAATATGGATTTTAGGTAAATCACAAGCAAAGGGATAAATTATACACAAGAACAACAACTTTCTAGTCAGTTGCGGCCGTGAAAGAGAAGAAATCAGTATAGTAGCATCAATCACCAACGTAATAATGAAGGAATTGAAAAATCCAGCCCTAGTCAAGCCCTCAATCACGACCATAATCAAGGAATTTTTATCAATCCCCCTGCCAATCACAACCATGATTGAATAGCAGGAGGATGATCATGACCATTGTCATAAGCGTAATGATATCTAATAATGTGACAAGGAGTTTACGGCCTCAATAATGGCCATGATTGGTGAAAAATAATTGTCATAGGCATATTAACACGACATTGATGCAATCTTAGTTAGCTGTTAATTAGGAAGAGATTCCAACAGATACAATTAGGATTAGAAGTAAGTAATTCTGAGAAGAATACCTACATACTGTAATTTCCCACAATTAACAAGTTTTAGGATAAAAAGTATTTTAGTAAAATTATACTAAGTGATGAAGCAACTCTACATATTAAGTGCATTTTCATAGTTGTTCTTGTAATCATTGTATAAATCACTCTAGTTTGTGGATTAGTGTAGTTTAGTTAACAATTAGAGTCTTAATAATCGATCACTTGATAAATTTGACTGCTAGATAATAGGAAAATCATTAAGTACTAGTGTTTAAGTCATTTTCCCAATGGAGATGACCCTATACTCATCCGTGCTATAAAACGATAGGTACACTTACCTGTCAAACCGAGTTAGGGATAGAATGTTTACAAATTGTAAAACTAGGAAGCTCTAAAAAGAGGCAATCAAATGTTTAGTGTACATTATAAGGTCAACACTATAGACAAGGATGTCGTTGAAGTAGACAACGATAAACTTCACTAATTAGATATCTCAAAACATTATTCATCAACCTTATAAAAGTGATTTAGCTATTTGATAGTCTAAAAGGAATGACCATCCATTCGCATAGGCTATGTCTAGTCTTAAAAGCAATCTTCCATTTATCCCCTTACCTCATTTGAATCTAGTGGTACCTTAACTTCATATCAATTTTTCTAAATACTTTCGCACCACTCAATTCATTCAACATATCGTCTAGCCTCAAGATAAGGTATCTATACTTAATCATAATCTTATTGACAACTTTGTCATCTACACACACACTAAGTGCCATCCTTCTTTAGCATAAGCAACCCAGGTACAATATAGGGGCAAAGACTCTCTCTCACATATCCTTTTGCCAGTAGTTCCTTGACTTGTCTCTAAAGTTTAGCAGCTTATTCGAGCTTCATCCTATAAGCTAGTTTGTTCAACAGGGCAACACCGGGTATCAAGTCAATGCGATGTTCAATGCCTCTAAAAGTGGGTAATCCCTCAAGCAACTATTCCAAAAATAGGTCAGTATTCATCAATTTTCTCTTTGACCTCTAATGGCAACTCACCCTTGTCCTTCAACTCGAGCAGCTGCTTGACAATAAGAAGGTTAGTATGTCAGCCTTAATAACTTCTCGAAGTTTTGTTCTACCCAAAATCGAAGCATTTTTTTGTCTTCAAGCAAGTTTAGCTTATAGCTTGCTAACTTGACTTAGCATCATAAGGTTCAACGTAATCTTCCTCTCATCCTTCTAAAACACATACATATTTTTAAATCCATCATGCATAACTATTCAGTAAAAAAGCCATGGTTAGCTTAGCAAAATATGAGATGCATACATAGGTAGTATGTCACCAAGAATTTCATTAGAATAGTTCCCAATTGAGATTGACAGCAACACTTGCTACATGACATGTAATACTCACTTTTCATTCAGCCAATGTAACTTTTATAGCTTCAAATGTGAAATGGTTGGTAACTTAAGTTTCTTAATCAAGTAGGTAGACGTTATGTTAATGTAGCTTCCACTGTCCACTATGAGTGTGCAAACTTATTCATTCACTTTGCAAGTGATGTGGAATAAGTTCTCTCTTTACTCTTCCTCAATAGAGGGTTCCAAACTCATCGTATGTTAGACAACCAAAGTTAATTTATCCAGATCTTCTCCAAACACATCTTTCTCAATCAAGTCAACATTAACCTTAAACCCATCTTCTACTTCTTTTTCCTCCTTTGATTCCTCATATGTGTTATCTACTTCAATCTTTAGAACATCTCCCTTAATAATCATGGTCCTTCAGTTTGGACACTAAGCAGCCATGTGCCTAAACCCCTGACATTTAAGGCATTCAATTTGGCTTGTCTTCCTCTCAGACCAATGTCCTTTCTCATAAGTTCTGAATAGCACTTCACCATCGGTTGATTGGCCCTTTTGTTGAACTCTAACTTCTGCCCTTCTAATTAGATTGACATTTTGCTGAGCTCAATAACTTCCCTAAACAGGTCAGCTTGACTAACCAAGAAGGCTCATCAGGGATCAACTCAGTATTTTTCCCTTTTTATGACACAACCAATTATCATAAGCACGATTATATTTTACAACCGCTTGCTATCTCTACATATTAGGGGAGATGTCAAGTCAAGAGGTTTCTACGTGTCTTAACAATTATCTCGACAACTACCTTAAATACCACAACGGTCTATAAATACCGAAAAAAAAAAACTCTATAAGGTCTCTCCAACACTTCTTCTTCACAAACTTATCATACTAAATCACCATTCTAACTTAAGCATCGGAGTAGCCGAATCAGACTGGCCTCAATACCAAGTATATTACTCTCTTTTGCAGGGCTATTTCCTCACCCCAAAATTCACTAACACATTTGGTGTCATCTATTTTTCTCTAAACACGACTACATGGCTAGAACTAAGACACAAAGTGTAGGTACTGGTACTTCCTCCCAATTCCCTAAAGGAGGGAGTTGACATGCTGATGAACAATGATTAGCTCAACTCGAGCAACTTTGTCTCAATTTAGCCAAAGAAAATTCTAAGTTAAACAAAAAACAAGAACTAATCCTTGACCTACTCTATAAAATTTTTCACTTGAATCAGGAAAAAGAGCATGGTGATGATGATGCCAATAGTACCGATGATTCCATTTATTCACTTGAATTGCCAAAAAAGCAAGCTAAGGTTCCAGCGCGACCCATAGCTCCTACTTTCAAAAAGATTGATAAGGGCAAGCAACTGCAATACGTGCATCATGCGGGACCCTCTCATGTTAGTACCTCCGTTTCAGCAACCAAATAATTCCAAATCAAGAAAAGTCCTTTTGTCCTAGAGATCTTGGAAGAAGTAATGCCTCAACACATCAAACTGCCTCAATTTGAAACAAATGATGGGACGAAGGACCCTGAAGACCACTTGGAGTACTGCCGAACACTGGCTAAGTTACATGGTTTAAGTGATACGGTAGCCTATTAAGCCTTTCCCTTAACCTTAAGGAATGCAGCCAGTACATGGTTCAAAAACTTGAAGCCAAATACCATTTCATGTTTCGATAAATTAGCAGAAGTGTTTCTTCAACACTTCCATGGTAGTAAACTTCCTGTTAAGGGTTCTTCAATCTTGAACACCATCAAACAAAGGTCTAATGAGTCAATCAGGGACTATTTGGCCAGATTTATGGTCGAGATGGTCCAAATCCTAGAACTGGATATGATTGTAGCCCTCAACGTCATAATCAATGGAGTCAAGCCTCATGGAGACTTTTTCAAGTCTCTCGCACAAAACAAGCGAAAAACTTTCACTGAGTTTAAGGCTAAAGCCACCTCATACATCCGACAAGAAGATAACATAAAGGCATGACGAGAGGCTAATCAAAGCAAAGGAGATGGAAAGAAAGACAAACAGAAAAATGCTAAGGATAGACTTGGCACGAACAACGACAACAGTTTAGAAGCCGAGAGGAAGAGACCAAAGATCCCGACATTCTCATCCCGTAAATCTATCAACCATCTAATCTAAAATATTTTAATGGAGGTCCATGGGGAGAGAGGTGTCCTCCAATGGCCGGAAAGAATGTGAGGGAATCCCTCAAGAAGAAACCTGAACAAGTACTGTGACTTCTACCATAATAAGGGTCACAATATTGATGAGTGCATTCAACTCAAAAATGCAATTGAAGATGCAATACAATGCAGGCACCTATGAAAATTTCTAGTGCATGTTGCCGAAAGAATCAAAAGACTGTCTCAGAGGAAAAGAGAGGAACATAAGGATGACACTCGGCCAGTAATGGCCACGAAGGATGCAAGGGATGTTAATCCCAACAGAGCACCTAACGAAGTAATTAATACAATTGTCGATAGACCCAGTATAGGCCAATCGAGTTCTTTGAACTCCATTAGAGCCAGGAATTACGTTTGCAATATTCACGAAAAGAAGGTCAAGATTGATAATACAATATCTTTTAGGGAAGAGGATTTTGAGGGCAAACAGAGGTCACACGATGATGCACTTGTCATTAATGTGAGAGTCTCCAACTTTGAGGTCAAGAAGATTCTTGTTGACATGGGAAGTTAAGCCAATATCATTTTTCAGCATGCCTTCGATCAAATGAGGCCCAAGATTAAAGCGTTGCTGTGGTCTTACAAGTATGACCTCTATGCTTTCAATAATCAACCCATCTAAGTAGCCGAAGTTACCTCTTTGCCAATATAGATCAGTGATGACAAGTATGTTATAGAGGACAAAGTGGATTTTCTCGTCATCAAATATTGGTCCCTTTACAACATAATAATGGGATGGCTATGCCAACATTTATTTGGCATCATCCTTTTAACAGCACATCTAAAAGCTAAGTTTTCCACTCCTATAAGTGTCGGTGTATGCAAAGAGGATCAGCAATTGGCACACTCCTTATACATAAGGGCTTTGAGACAAAAAGAAGTGTTTTAGGTCGAGACCTGCCCTGAAGGCAAGTCAGTTGGCATAGAGAATGCCAAGAATGATACAAAGGAGATTCCTTTGGGAGATGATCCCGAAAAGACAACAAGGATAGGAAAACCCATGTTAGTAGATGTCCAACAAAGTCTGATTGACTTCCTGCAAGCCAATGTTGATGTTTTTACATGGTTACCATCAAACATGTTAGGTATTCCGAGAGATGTTACAGTACACAAGCTCCAAATTGACTCAAATGTAAAGGTGGTCTAACAAAAAAAGAGACATTTTGTACCAAAGAGATAAGCGACAATAGAAGAAGAGGTCTAGAAATTATTGAAGGTAAGATTCATCCGAGAAGAGCCTTATCCGACTTAGCTAACAAATTGTATGCTAATCAAGAAGTTTAATGGCAAGTGGTGAATGTGTATAGACTTCATAGATCTTAATAAGGCCTATCCCAAGGATTGTTTCCCGCTACTAAAAATAGATCAGATGGTAGATGCAACTACAAGACATTCGTTGCTTTATTTTATGGACACTTTATCTGGTTACAATCAAATCAAGATAGATAAGGCAGATGAAGTCCACATTCGTTACCAATTTTAGAACATACTGTTATACGGTGATGCCCTTGGGTCTAAAGAATGCCGGTGCCATATACTAAAGATTAGTAACGAAGATGTTCGATTCTTAAATCCATAGGAATGTTGAAGTATATGTAGATGATATGATTGTGAAGAGCATGAAAGAAGATCAGCATCTCGTAGATCTGGAGGAGATGTTTGCCACATTACAGAGATATTGTATGAAACTTAACCTACAGAAGTGTGTCTTTGGTGCAACATTAGGGAAATTTCTCAGGTATATGGTCACACGACCCCACATCGAGGCCAATCTGAGAAATATTGAAACCATAAGGAATATGAAATCATCTCGTACGGTCAAAGAGGTGTAGGAACTCACTAGGCGAATTGCTACCCTCAACAAATTCATGTCGAGAAGTGCAGATAGGTGCGTAGAATTATTTAAAATTTTGAAGAATCCAAAGGAATTCAACTGGATCAAAGATTGCAAAAGAGCTTTCAATGAGCTTAAGGAATTTCTTGCGTTGCCTCCGATACTCTCGACACCTATTTCAAGAGAAAATTTATACTTGTATCTATTAGTTAGCTGCTGAGCACTTTCCTTCATACTAGTTCGAATTGATGACAAAGAGCATCGACCCGTTTATTATGTGAGTCATGTTTTGTAAGGGCCAAAGCTTTGATACACAAAGATAGAAAAATTTGTATTGGTTATGGTTTTCTCTACAAGAAAGTTGAAGCCATACTTTGAATCTCACTAGATTATTATCTTCATCGATTAACCATTGCGATAAGCATTGCCACAACCTGACTCCTTGGGGAAGATGATGAAATACACCTTACAGCTAAGTGCCCATGGTGTAAAATATAAACCTAGAATGGCACTAAAGGTCCAAGTACTAGTAGATTTTGTAGTTGAATTCACTAGAGAAGAAGACTGTATAGAGATTGCCGAAAAACCTATCTAGTTTCTCTATGTCAATGGTTCTCAACACAAGAAGGAAGTAGTACAAGCCTAGTTCTTTAAAGCTTTGAAATTTGGATTCCCAACCAATAACAATGAAGTAAAGTATGAAGCTCTAATCACCGGATTGAACTAGCAAAAGAAATTGGTATCGAGAAACTTGAAGTGTTCTCTAATTCTTAGTTGGTGGTAAATCAGGTCACCGGAAGTTATGTGGTAAGAGAAGAAGAGATGAGTAAGTACCTATTTATGATACAAATGCTCACAAAAGAATTCCTGTCTTTCTTTATTCACAAAATTCCGAGAAGTAAAAATATTGCTATCGATAAGCTGTCGAAGTTGGCTAGTATGGCATTCCCTGAGCTGAATGAGAAACTTTTCATCGAATTTCTCCCGTATAAAAGCTTATCCTATCTCTCACAGAGCTGTGAGTTAACTCCTTACCCAAAAGAAGAATCGTGGATGGATTCCCTAGTGAATTATTTAAAAGAAGATACTATCCCTGACGACAAAAAGGAGGCACGAAGATT
This sequence comes from Lumnitzera littorea, assembly GCA_024138015.1. Classification (NCBI taxonomy): domain Eukaryota; kingdom Viridiplantae; phylum Streptophyta; class Magnoliopsida; order Myrtales; family Combretaceae; genus Lumnitzera; species Lumnitzera littorea. Next base: position 44,231,056 of record JAMXBB010000009.1, read on the forward strand.
AGCTTACTAGGCTACGAACTATACACTAATTGATGGTAAGCTATACAAGCGTAACATATCCCAACCTTACCTTCAATGCCTTTCCTTGAGGGATGCCTAGAGGTATTATCTGAACTTCATGGTGGCATATGTAGCAATCATGTGAAGGCGCAAATACTATATATTCGAGCACTATGACTCGGCTATTATTGGCTGACTATGAAAGAAGATGTGAAGGACGCTATCTAGCGGTGTCCTCAATGACAAAAGCACGAGTTGCCGAGTAAAGCACCCACAAGTGAATTATGTAGCCTAACCATCCCTTAACCTTTTGCCCTGTAGCGGCTAGATATTCTCGAACCCTCTCCCAAGTCTATCGCCTAGGGACAATTCATCATTGTCGCTGTAGACTACTTTACCAAATGGGCTGAGGCCGAGGCTATAGCAAAAATCATGGAACAGAAAGTGAAAGCCCTCCTCTTCAATGCCATCATATCAAGATTCAAAGTACCCTACATGATAATTACAAATAATGGCCCGTAGTTTGACAACAATAGGTTCCAAACATTTTGCGAAAGGCACGGCATTCGGCTTAACTATACATCCATAATGCATCCTTAGATAAATGGAAAAGTTGAAGCCATAAACAAGATCATACTAAACAACCTAAAATGGAAAGTGGATCAAGTCAGGGGGAAGTGGGCCGATGAACTATCGAACGTCCTATGGAGATACAAAACCACTTACAGAATCGCAACGGAAGCAACACCATTTAAGTTAGCATACGGCACTGAAGCTGTGTTGCCGATTGAGTTGGAGTTCCCTAATTTGCATGCACATAATTTTGACATTATGTTGAATCAAGTCAAATTGACAGCGAATCTAGACATTATTGAGGAAATTCGAGATGTAGCAAAAGCCAGGGTCACGGCATACCAGCATAGAGTAGCAAGATACTACAATCAAAAAGTTAAGCACAAGGTTTTCCAACCTAGAGATCCGGTTTGTCGTAAGATGGAAGCAATAGGCGCGTAAGCAAGTTAGGGAAAGCTCAGCACGGATTAGGAGGATCTTGTCAGGATCCAAGAAGTCGTTGGTGAGGGGGCCTATCGATTAAAAAGGTTAGATAGATCCATCATCCTTCGAGCTTGGAACATTGATAATCTAAAATTTTATTTCAATTAATGTCGAATGACTTTTGGCATCACTCTTTTAATGGTAGCCAACAAGCTTGTAAGACATTTATGACAAATATATATTTGAAGTCTCATTGTGTTTTGATTACAATTGTCGAATGAACAAGTTCTAGGCTATACGGTAAACGAGCTAATCTAAGTTCTAGCCTAACGTAATAAAAGAACTATACAAATTAACTATACGGCCGAGTAATGTGGCTAGTCTACACCTCAAATGGTTAACGGATAGTATAAAACAAAGGCGTATGAAATAAAACATGTTGATAAACAAGGGTATATGAAATAAAACATGCTGATAAACAATGGGCATATGAAATAAAACATGCCGATAAATGATAGACATATAAAATAAAACATGCTGAGAAACAAATGGCATGTGAAATAAAACATACCTAGAAACGATAGGCTTATGAAACGAAATAGACCAAAAGTTAATAGGGTACGTAAACATGCATAGAAGTGACGAGCTTGTGAAATGAAATAGGCCGAAAGATAGCAGGGCATGTGAAATAAAATATGCTGAGAAACAAATAGAGTAAATTAAAGCATGTCGACGAATGAGAGCATAAAGCAACATGCATAAACCATACAAATTGTGAAAGTGCAGTTACGTAAAAAAGTCATAAGCACTCGGCATTGCCTTGATTATATTCCAATTATTAATTACATGAGAATGCAATATGCCAATACAACAAGTCCTACTGCCTATTCTCAGATTCAGTAGAAGTGATTCTTAAATCTTTGGCAGGGGCTTCCTCGGTAGCTTTGTTCTTAGAGTGAGCAACTTATTCAGCTTGAGCTTCATTATCACTTTGATAAATACTCTCGACACCGGTCTCATCGCCTTCATCTTCGTTGGCATTACTAACTTTGTCATCGATGTCAGCAAAGTCAAGATACGAGAGATCATAATCGGGATGAAGCTTCAAGACCTCCTCACTTGTTGCTTGAACTCACTCCAATAACTTTTTGCATAAAAGCTTCTCGTATTGCCGAATTGGAGTTACTATATTAAGAGCCTCTTCAATAGGCCCCCTCCTCATAGTCTCCTCCAACTCGGCAATATGGCTTTGCAAGTTCGAGTTGTTGGTCTCTAACTCCTTTATCTACACCTTGAGCTTGTCTTCATAGTCGCTCATTGTGCAAATAGTTCGGCCTAAGCCCCAACACTCTTCCTTTTTCTTCCGTAGCTCCTCTTTCAGGCTTTCAAACTCTTTGTACTGTTCTTCCATTTTAGCCTTCAGGCTAGAGATTTCATCAACAACGAGGTCTTGTACTAATTTCTCTATAGTAAGTTCCTCTTTAAGCTTTCTCACCTCCATCTCAACCCTAATCCTTGCATTCTTGGCCACAGCAATTTGGGCCTTTGATGCATTGTACACATCCTCAACTTTCTACAGCAAATTCAATTTTATAATCAAGAATGATTGGATAATACATAAATATAACAAAAGATATTACCTTCTTCGCCAAGAAGATATTACCTTCTTGGCAACATCTTTGTCTTTTAGAAGAATGATCCCTTCCATTAAAGCCAAAGATTTCATCAAATCTCCCAAGGCCGAGTTAATGTCCAAAATCCGATGGCTCCATCAAGGGATGAAGCACTCACTGACCTCTTTGTTTAGTAAGAATTTGGCACTAGTGATGCCAAGAGCTTTAGAACGCATTTCCTCCTTCACCCTTTCATCTAAGCCTTTAGACTTCTTAATAGGCTGTTGGCCCACAATTTCCTTCCCTAGTCATTTTTTACCACTTAGAGCCATCGCAATCACATGTGATGAACCTTTTGCGACAATGGCATTTTCATCTTACTCATCAGTGTATGTCTCTCAACACTCGCTATTCCTCGGCTCGATAGAAGTTTGAATAATCACAACCGAAGGCCCCTCAAAACGAACCTCGATCGGCTGTATATTGTCATTCTCCTTCACTCTCTTAGCAATATGAGAGATCTGCATAGCCATATGCTTTATTACAGCTTCCTTTGCTGGTCTCTTTGTGACAGTAAGCTGTGTGGTAATTGCTAATGTAGTTTCCCTCCTATCAGCCTTGGACTTCTTAGCCTTAGCTTGAGCAAGTAACTTTGCAAGTTCCACCTCTCCAGCACCCATATCTATAAGATGAGTAAATCAATTAATATAAACAGGGGAAAAATATGAACTTACATTTTCCATACTGAACAAGGCTTAAAGGTCATTATTCTCCCCTAAAGTCTCGAGAATGGCTTTCCTCATAGCTATACTCAACACAATGGCAACACATCAATGTACCTTCTTTTTTCAGAAAATATTGGTTCACCATTTTCATAACGCCATATAATTTTCTCAGGGTCTTAGAAGAACATTTTGTTTCTCCTTCTCTCCTGAATCTTCTTCGCTATTGTTGCATCACTCGGCATTAGATCTACATCCTTTGTATGTATCGACTTAGTCCATTAGGTCCAGAAATCCAACTCCTCATCAAACACTATTGATACGAACTTATCATGCCACTTGTAAATCTTGGATTCTAACCCGTCCATGAACCTACACCCATGCCTTGCAGCAGCGAAGTACCATTCGTCAGGTTACCTACGAATGGTGAAGAAAAATCTAAACAATTGAAGGGTAGTCCTGACCTCAACTTCTTCACATACTATCTCAAAAGCCACCAGAAGCTGATATGTGTTAGGTGAGAATATACTCTGTATGACTCTGAAGTAGTTGAAGAAGCCTCGAACAAAAGCTAAGAAAGGGAAGCACAGCCCAAAATCTAGATACTTCAAGTATATATGGAACTCGTGCTCCCATGGAAAGTATACTCTCTCCCCATCTCTTAGCCTCCTCAAGTTCCATGTTCTAAGAAGATCTCACCAGTACTAATTGTACTTTGTGACAAGAACTCTATCAATGCAATTAGAGGTCGCATCAGGAGAATCGCGAAAGTAGGCTATTGTGTTGTACAAATATTTTGCTGAAGGCCTCCCTTCCTTATCTTCAAGATAATTATCCATAGGAAGCTCGTTAATCCGAGCAAGTTTATCCCACTTTGCCTCTATACTATCGGTCGAACCGCCTGAAGAACATGTCACCTTACTCCTATTTTGCGGGGAAAAGAGTGGCCTCAGTTTCTATTGCCTTGGAATCGAATAAAACAAGTCAATGAGCAACTTTGCGAACCATACCTGGACAATTGTATGAAATGAAATAACAAAAGTCAAAGAGTGAGATTTTGAAGATTGGAAAATGAATGAAAATTTTAGGTGCAACCAAAGAAGTGAAATCTGATTATGAATAGTGCCTTATATATGGACCATCCATTCTCGTAATTGCAAATCTACTTTTGATAGTATTGATGCATTGATATGATAGTCCTACAGATTGTTGATGCATGTCTCATGATAGAAATCTAATGGCTAAAAACTTTCTAACAGTTATTAGGCCTACAACAAAATGATGACCTAAGTGACAAATGTCGTGCCTACAACTTTTTGGTTTCCTAAACGAGTGAAAGTTTTGAAATGGTGACATTTCAGTTGGGTTATGATCCGTCCTACTTCCCATGTTACTCGATATGAATCCAAAGAATCTCTCCCCACTCGACCTCTGCTATTATATATATATATATATATATATATATATATATATATATATAACTCCCTTTGTCGACCATTCAAACACAGGAGTTGGGGGGCAAATGTTGATAGTCAGTTTTTTCTCAACTTACACTCGTCCTTTCATCCGCCAAGATACAGGGTAATCGACTCTCTTGGCATTCGCCCTCTATAAAAGACACACGACACTTATGCTTTGTATAAGAAATGCTCCTGGTTTGAATTCAAATCTATGGCGCAACCAGTTATCATAAGCACAGTTATATTTTACAACAACTTGCTATCCTTACATATTAGGGGAAATATCAAGTCAAGAGGTCTCTACGTGTCTTAACAGTTACATCAACAACTACCTTAGACATAATAATCGTCTATAAATACCGAAAAGAAACTCCGTAAGGTCTGTATAACACTTCGTATTCACATACTTATTAGACTAAATCATCATTCCAACTTAGGCATTAGAGTAATCGCACTAGAATGGCCCTAGTACCAAGTATTTTGCTCTCTTTTATAGGTCTATTTCCTCACCCCAAAATTCACCAACAACAATAAGCACTTGAAATTACCTAACATAATCATCAATAGTTCGATTCCCTTGTCACAGCTCCTGAATTTTGGAAAAAGCATCCTTCATATAGGTATCTGGTACAAATCTATTTCTAAGAATCGTTTTCATCTCTAACCAAGTACTGACCTCAATATATCCTTCCCATGCCCTGATAGTCTAGAAGTTCTTCTACCATAGTGCAACATGCCTAGAGAATTATATAGCAGCAACCTTTACCTTCTCATGATCCTCATACTCATAATAGTCAAAGACACATTCAACCTTCTTTGCCCAATCCAGATAGTCGTCTACATCCCTAAAACCATTGAAGCTTAGGATCTAAAGCTTCATATGGTTGGCAACTCGATGTACTCAAGCTCTCTTTTCTTCCTTATTATATTCTTCTTCTTCTTCTTCTTCATCCATGTTGCCTAAATCAATCCTTCTTTGCACTCATCCTCTTACTCCTCCACCTCAAACTTATCAAGTTGGGATCTATCCTCTAGCAAGTATTGGTACCCCATTCCCTGACTTAACGACATATTGGATGAATTAGAGAAAGCACAAGTGTTCAGCAAGATCAACCTCAAGTTTGGTTAGCGCCAGAAAAGGATGAGGCCACATGATGAATGGAATATGACATTCAAGACCTAACATAGACTGTATGAGTGGTTAGTCATATCGTTCGGCCTATCCAACAACCCTAGAACTTTCATGAGGTTGATGAATCATGTGCTTAGGAACCAAATCAAGAAGGTGTATTTTGATGACATACTAATCTACAACCCTAATCTACCAAGTCATTTAGAACATGTCCAAGCTATTCTTAACATACCTTGCATAAAGAAGTTATTCGGCAACTTAAAGAAGTGTTGTTTCTACTAAGAAGAAGCGGTCTTCCTAAGTTATGTAGTAAGTGGAGGAGGCCCATAAGTAGATAATAAGAAGATTCAAGCTATTGACAAGTAGCCAGCACCAATCTCCTATGTCGATGTAAGAAGTTTTCATGATTTAGCTTCTTTCACCCAGGATTTATTCAAGGCTTCAGTACAATTGTGGCACCTCTTATCGAGCTAACCAAGAGCAATATAGAGTTCATATGGAGAGAAAAGGAAGAGAGAAACTTTACTATGGTGAAAGAAAGACTAACGTCCACCTTATTCTAGCTTTACTCGACTTTAAAGTCTTTAAGCTCGAATGCAATGCTTCAAGAGTTGACATTAGTGCAATGCTCATGCAAGAAGGCCAACCTATCACATATTGCAACAAGAAGCTCAAAAGAGCCCTTGAGAACTAATCCGTATATGATAAGGAGCTCTATGCATTAATCTAAGCTCTTCATGTATAGCAACACTACCTCTTGCCTAAAGATTTCATTATCTACACTAACCATGAATCACAACAATATTTAAGAAGCCAATTGTAAGTTTTCAAGAGATTAGCCAAGTAGATGGAATTCCTTCAAGGTTTCACCTTTATGATCAAATATCAAAGTAACAAGGCAAATGTGGTAATAGACACATTGTTTATGAGGTACACCCTCTTTTCGAACCTTCAAACCAAACTGCTAAGGTTCGTAGGCATGAAGCAACAATAACTTTAAGATTTCCACTTCGATCCGATTTATGGCTAGTATATGGAAGGATAAGTAGTATATGATTATTTCGTTCAAGAAGGGTACATATTTTGAAGAGACAAACTCTATATGCAAACCTATTTGGTAAGGGAATTGTTAGTGGGCGAAGCTAATAATAGAGGATTCTTTAAACACTTTCAAGAGAAGAGAACTCTTGAGCTATTGTATGAAGAAACCTAACTGACTGAGATGTCTATTTGCTTATAATTGAGTTTGTCTACACCGATCTATCCATAGCATTACAAGCAAAGCAACCCTTGAAGTTATATATGGTTTCAATCCAAAGCTAACTTTAACTACGTACCATTGCCCATACCCAACCAAAGCAAACCTAGAAGCAAGAGACTAAGCTCAAGCCCTTCACATGTTTTACTAGAAAGGTGATCAAGTAGTTGGATCAAGCTACCAAAAGTTATAGCAAAAAGGATAGGGAAGGAGGAGAAGGCAATTTAAGCTCGATGACTAAGTTTGGTTACAGCTGAGCCAAGAAAGATTCCCAAACTAAAGAAAGAACAAATTGTCTGATCGAACTAAAGGACCATTTAAGATACTCTAGAAGATCAATGATAGTACATATTAGCTAAAGTTACTCGAGGATCATAGATTATTCAATGTATTCAACATAATCGACTAAAGTCCATACAACAAGAAGGCTATTCAAATTTGATCTCAAATCTTAACTAACTTAAAGTAGATGATATGAATCAACCAACCACACCCTTGACCCAAGCCCGAACTAGAAGGTGAGAAAGTATAGCTTAAAGGATCCTTACCCTCCATCCTACTATAAAAGAGCCCATCCTCCTACTAAGTACCAAGTTTCCCCATTTCTCTACAGGACCTAAGTATCACACAAAACAGGAAGCTAAGGAACCCATCAAAAGCTAACCTATGGTTAAGCCATACTATGTTACAAATAGTACCACAAATATTTCACTGACTCAGCTACCTTGGCTCTAAGTCAACACCAATAGGTGCCAACCTATCTAGCTAACTACTGACCTGTTTTTGAATATCGAGACATCCTAGACAATTTTCTACAAGCTACATCCAATCTTTCAAGGTCAAGCTATCTAAGAGCTATCGCCAAGTTATGTACCGATCCTTCCATACCCACTTTACCTCATGGAGCCCTACCCACTCAAAGGAGGATACCTATCTCCTACATCTATACCAATACAAATGGAGCTAGAATATTCTCTCTTATGTATATTATAAATTTGCCTTAACTTGTAAGTTGCCTTAGATAGTCAAGTATAAATACCCATTTAAACATTAGGCATCATCATTGATAGAATTTCCTTTCTTCTTCCATAATTATCCATAAGAAGTTCATCTTATGTCCTACTCTTACCCATTCCCTTTAGCAAGGATTGGTGGCAAATAACCTAGCTACTTAGTTGTGCATCATATTAACTAGACTAGTTAGTCCACATGAGTTCTTTGGTGTGTAACATCCGTTGAATGGCTTATGTTTGCTTGTTTTACCCTTTAATTCCCAACTATTTTTTGTTCCTTCAATAAGTTTGGACATACTCCAATATTACTACCCTTGTTGGTTCTTAGTGTAACATATCAAGTACTGATATCAAGGGACAAGTGGCTTCATCTATTTAGACAAGGGCTTATTAGGCATGACGAACTAAGGCTATGTCTCAAGGAAGCCTATTAAGTGACCTAAGTAGGTCAAATCTTAAGTAAGGGAACTCGATTAAGGTTCAAGTAGGTCAGTCTTATAGTAGATGAGGGCCAAGTCAAATGTCATCATATATACACCTCGATCTTAAGGAAGCATGGTACTTACAAACATTAGGGGGGTCAGCAGTCCAATGGACAAGTTAGAGGTTAGTACAATGAGATTAAAACATGATGGTAAAGTTAATGGTCTAACTGTTGAGCTATTGGCAAACCCGTTAAGTCAATCTCCAGGTCAACGTAACTCTAAACCTTCAATTTATGACAAGATGTCGAGCTCGAACTAGTTGAAGTAGGGCAATTCAAACACCTACAATAAGGTGGCTTCCTTTGGACTTAGATGAAGGGAAAGGACCGTTCAAGTCATGCTTTCTAATCCTTAGGCTCCAACTTGGGTGAGAGGTCTAGGAGGCTGATGCTTATCATCCCCTTTAAGTTAGTTAGGATTGTAAATCAAATTCGAGTGGTCTTCTTGCTTATTGTCCTCTTCATGCATGGATGAACTTAGGTCAGCAATATTAAACAAACTAAACACTCCTTAGTCTTTAGGTAGCTCCATCTGGTACGCATTGTCATTGATCTTCTAGAGTATTCTGAATTACCCTTTAGCTTAGGTAAATAGCCTGTTTTTTCTTCGACTTAAGAATCTTTCTTTGCTCAGGTGCAACCACATTAGGTCATCAAGTTGAAATTGCCTTCTTCTTCTCCTTTATTATCCCTTCTGTTCTAATCTCTTTGTAACTCAATCCAATTGCTCAGTTACTAGCTTCAAGATCTTCTCCGCTAAAGGTAAGCATAGGTGTATGGTCAAGAGGTAGCTTGAGGTTGAATCCATAGACTAGTGTCCTTCATATAGTGTCGGTATTGTTCCGTTGTAGGTAAACTCTACTATAGGTAGGCATACATCCTAATTGGTCAAATTTCTTCCTATGGTAACTCAGAGTAAGGATCCTAAAGTATAGTTGATGACCTTTATCTGGTTATCAATCTATAAGGGCAAGATGTATGAAAGAGCAGTTGGTTCTTAGCCAATGCCAAAGAGTCTTCTAAAATTAGCTTAAGAATTTTAGATCTCTATCTAACACAATGCCCCTAGGCACTACATGTAACCTAATGATTTTCTACAAGAAAAGAAAAGAAATAGTCGAGGTATTATTTGTTTTTATATAAGGTATGAAATGTGTCATCTTGTTGAATCTATCAATGATGACCATTATGGAGTATTTTTCTTAGGCCATCTTAGGTAGGTTGAGGATAAAGTCCTTACTCAACTCAACCTAAGGTAAAGTCAAAACAAGTAGAGGCATAGCTTCCCGTTGCTCAACTCAACTCATTACTTTTTTACAAGTTGCATACCTCCCCATTACATAGTAAACATCCTAAAGCATTTTAGGCCAGGTGAACCTAATCTTCAATAGCTCATAAGTCCACTTTTTCCCAAAGTAGCAAGACAATTTGCCACTATGAGCCTCTTTCACCAACAACTCCTGTATGGAACAAGTTGGTACACTGAGTTTTCCATCATAGAGTAGAAAACCATCCTCTACAATGTAATCATCTATGACCTATCCTTCTAAACACCTAGCATAGATTGGACCTAAATAGAGATCTTAAGGTTGCTACTCCTTAAAGCTTATAAGCCCTAATAATCTTACTTGTCAGTCAATCAAGATTATATGCCTCCTCAAAGGGGCATCAACTACTACATTAACCTTGCAACACTTGTATTTGATTACAAAGGAAAAACCTTCTAAAAATTCCATCCATGTTGCTTAATGCATAGAAAGCTTCGGTTAGCTCTATAGATACCTCAATGACTCATGGACAATGTAGATAATGAACTCTTTAGTTGACAAGTAACATTGCCATACATAGAGAGCTTAGATTGTTAGTACAAAAACACGAATGAAAGAATTTTTTATGATAAACTCTAAATTAAATGTCTTTTAATGATAACAAAATATATGTAGAAATGAAAGAAAAGGTATTTGTAATTCCTAATCAAGTTGGACTTACTAAAACACCTTATCTAAAACTTTTGGATGCTATGTGCGGAGGATATGATTTAGACTTGCCAAAACAACAGGTAAATATTCACAATATGAACAAGAGAGGATATTTTTTTCTTAGGAATATAATTTAACCTCTACTAAAATTCAACAAAATTGATGTAAGTACTAAAGGGCTCCCTACAACACCATCTAGGTCGTATGTAGCAAATTTAAGTTTTCTTAGTAAGAGAAAAGAAACTCTAAGAAATCTATTGGTAAGAAGAGGGAGATGGTACAAAGATCTTTTGATAACAATCCTAAACCCTCAGACAAAGAAGATACTCCCAAAGCTCCTACACAACAACCAAAATCACCACTCCCACCAAAACCTTCTATTATTCCTTTTAGGAACTTTAAAGAAGATATTATATATCTTACTGACCATGCTTAAAGGTGAAAGGATAAGGAAATTGATGAACTTATGAAGGACATGGATGAATATGTTGCGTAAAGTTCTAAGAAAGGCTTCACTAATGAAGATATTTGATTTGTACAATCGAGATTCGTTTTTTAGTCCTTCACATCTAAAGAAAACTATAAACCTCAACCTTGGCAAAGTAATCAGAAGTATAATCTTAACCAAAAGAAAATTCAAGACAAGAAGAACAACTATAAGAAAAAGCTATTATTGTATACCTTAAAATAGAAACTTTAATCCAACATCAAAATTTTGAGTAACCTCAAGAAATCTAACCATAAATCAACCTTAAAACGCTTCTTGAAGAAGATGAAGAATAAAGAAATTTCATCATGGAACAAATCAATGACATTATACTCAATTTAAAGGCTAGAGTTGACTTTCATTTTCAATATATCAAGGACTTGGAGAGATTCAAAGGAATCTAGAGGAGATATCTTTTAAGACTATTTTTGTTAGATCATTTTAAACTTTTGCTAGTTTATGTTCTATAGTTTGCATGTAACCTAAGTATTTCTCCTAATATTATGAATTTTCTTGATCTTGACATACAATGATCAATGAGAAAAATCGTACACTTTGTAAGATAGGAGAGTATTTATATTGCAACTAACATTTCTATGTAGGAACCAAGTTTCTAGAATTTATGATTCTGAAATATGATGAAATGTTATGAAGCACAAAAAATTGATTTTATCAGTTACATCTATGAAAGTTGCTTGAATCTATAATGTTTGATTTCAATTGCAAGAAACAAATGTCTCGAAGTAACTAAAGTAATATTTTATACCATATGCATGTTTTAAAACTAGGTGAGAATAATGATTCTAAAAGAAGCATTTCGAAGAATTACTTTGAGTATATGCTTGATATGAATTACAAGGAAGAGCCTCAAAGGAATTGGATTTATGATTTCATCATTAATTAATTTTATTCCAAAATACATCTATAAATAGAGCTTGAAAGGTTTATGCTCTCAAATTTGAGAACATATCTGATGAATAATTCGCAAGAACTATATCATAACATACTATGAAAAGTTCTAATTAGATGATTATTCTAATAAATGATTCTAAAATGATATATCTTATGAATGTTATAGGAAATCTAATGAGATCAATAAACAACCATAAAGATAATTAAATTACATGAACACATCTGATATTGCAAGATATGGATAAGAAGATGAAAGTTTTGATAAATATCTAAAATGGTGTATATCTAATCCTTCTACATGATATGATGTAGGATATTGCTAATACGTTAACCTTATGTGATAGACATAGCATGACATAGGAACCCTATTAAATTCAAGGGAAGCAAATATAGAATTAGAATACAAAAAAGGAAGGAAAGATGATAAACATTTTAACCCTAAGAACCCTTATGTAAACCCTATTAGTTTTTATGATAACAAAAAGGGTAACAAATATGAGAGAAAAGTAGAAGAAATATGTGAGAAAAATACAATGAGAAAGATGAAAACAAATGTATAACAAAATGGAGAGAATGATATAATAGCATGAACAATGATTATCAAACCTTTAGTTGATATCAAATATAAAGGGGAGATATAAGGAAACATATAAAAAATGGTTTAAGGTTACAAATTTTGCAAATTCATGAAAAGAATATTGAATTCAAAAGCTAATACTCATATTAGGGGAGATAACATTGAACAACTAGCATATATCAGGAAAAGAACATTTTTAGCAAAATTAGAGATATCTTGTCAAAATTAAATATTGGCTTGTTTATTTTTCCATGAAGAGAACAAATATTCTTTTATCCTTAAAAAGGGGGAGATTATTAGTGCAAGAACTTGAATGAAAAGATCTTTTATGATAACCCCAAACTAAATGTACTTTGATGATAACAAAATACATGTGAGAATTAATAAAAGGTATATTGTTATTAGTAATCAAGTTTCCTAATGTGGAGAATATAGAATTATATTCTTAAAGGTACTTAAGTCGAATGATGAAAAGATGACAAGATCAAAAGTAGCATGAAGAAACAAAAAAAAAAAAAAACAAGTATCACTAGTGAATGTTGATTCAGAACCTACAATTATTAAAAACTAATCAACGAAAGTGAAAGACATAGCCACATCATTTTCAAATGAAGGAAGGAAGAGAAATAATTAATCAAAAAACAACTCTTATCAAAAGTGCAAAACTTAACAATTTTATCGAAAGTGTGGCAGGTGTTTCGAAAGCATAAAATGATTAAAACCTTATTATAACAAGACCAAATCAAGACTGAGCATCGCAGAGATATATTTGGATAATATAGCTATTCAAGTCAAGGATTACAAATGCAACACTTACAAAAACTTTAAAAAATGTATGATACAACAATAAACAAAAGTTTCTAAGTATATGAATAATCTATGAAGAAAGTATTGCACGACATATCAATATATCTCAAAGATAACAAAGCAATAAGATTACAAAGATTTGAGAATCCAATGACTATCCAATGACTATACAATGACTGCTATCATATTGAGAACAAATGAATGTTAGAAGCCAAAACTATTTAAATGAGAAGTGATAAATGAAGCAAAGAGAAGAGAGAAGCAACAAGAAAGATATAAGAAAGAGAAAGAGCTACATAAGTTTTTTGTGATATTATAGTTTAATCTGAGCTCACAAATCATGTGATCAAAGAGATATAACTCAAAGCTTCATAATTTCATTTTGCTGAGCATTCTCAAGGGAGTCACTAATCTTTTTTATAAATTAATAGGATACTATTTGAGAGAACTAAGGAGGGAGATTCTATGGACTTGCAACTTAGAGGGAAGGTAGAATCATGAAAACTACTAACTGCTATGTAAAATTTTTTTTTTTTTAAATAGTGGAACTATGATGTAGATAATCATATCCTTAGTCACACAGCTTGAGAAGTGGATTGAAGCATAAAGTGGAACCACTATACATGATTAGCTGATTTTCTAATCCCTACCTCCTTATTTATTTCCACTTTGTTTATTGTTTTTATGATATAGTGTTGGATTAATTTTAAATTACATGATTTATCAAAATCATCTACACATTATTAAGCTTAAGATCATAAGCACATATCATGTGTTAATCTGTTTAAGAATTGAAATTGCTAAGTGTTAAGTTGGTTTTCACTCACAAATCTATTATCTAAATTCGTTAATATTTCTGATCCATTAGGAATTAAGAACAAGTTTAGTATAGGTATGTGTTATTGAATATCAAGAAGTAAAAATTAATTAAGTATTGAAATTCCACAACAAAACTAATTTTTCTTTATAGAAGTGTAGAATGGAAAGGTACATATAGATTATTGATTATAAAGCAATGATAATCATTCAACATGAGAACAAAGCAATTCCATATATGATCACAATAGAAAAGGAAATAGAAAGACCAACTACTAATATAGGAGCAAAATATATTCCTTCAAGTGACATAACAACCTTAGCATTTAACTTGATCTATACTTACAAAACGGCCAAAGATATATGGAAAAAGCTCAGTATAGAATTTGAAGGGTAGGTTATGGATGCAGAAGTATTGGAACCTAAGCTTAAAAATTAGGTGAAATGGAAATGGTAATTCTATGTCTAATGATGATTGGTGAAAGAATTCCTAATGAAGAGTTGAATGATATAGACACATTAAAAGGTTCAATCTCAAATAATGATTCAAATACTGAAGATGAGCCAATTAATAGATATGAAGAAATGCAAAAACTAATGTTAGCTCTCTCCAAATATAGAAGAAAAAAAAATCTGAAGTTACAAGAAGAAATAAGAACAGTATAGCAAGAGAAAGAAATTTTATCACCAGAGAAAAAAGAAAGAGTAGAGACTAACAGGCTTTTAAAAAAGAGAGAGAGATATATAACATGAAAAATGAAAATGAGATTCCAAAGAAGAAGTAGTCAAAAACTCAAGAAGTGTTGAACCAAGTCAAAACAGAACTAAGAAGAACACTGGAAGAGTTAAAAGAAAATACTCCCATAGATGTAGATATAACAACAGAAACGATTATTAAAGAGGTTTTAGGAAGATTAGAAAAGATGAATCAAATATCAGAACATAGTGGCAAGAGCAACAAAATTTATGTAGAACAATACAACTCCAATAAATTGTACTACAAAAAGTAGAGAACTTATTAAGAAATAAACAACTATAAAAAACATGGAAACACAATATAAGACATCGAAATCATAAGGAATGTGGAAAATATAACATAACTCGCTTTATAAGTCACATGGTAGGACACTTGGCCAAAAATTGCTATTATGGAAAAAAGAGATCAAGCTAGGAAGATAAATTTAATTGGTAAGAAAGAAATTCAAGATCATATGGGTACGAAAGAAAAGGTACATATGCAACATCCTACATTTTAACTTTCTAAAATATGTATGTTAAAGATTTAGTTACTTAATATATTATGAATAAAGTACAAAAAACGACAAAAGGGCATGTAAAACCATCATTCTTCTTCCCATTCTTTCAAAATGGACAAATCCTAAAAACAAATTAAAAAATTAAACAACTCATTCTAAATTAGTCAAATCAAAATTCAACATTCCTAAAAAGAAACTTCTCCTCTTCACAATTTTCTTCGCAAACCCAAAAATTCTACTCTCAAAATGCAACAAAAGTTTTTAAGAGTCTAAAATAAAAGAAAATGAAGGTTCTTAATCCAACCAAATAAATGTAGAGGCTACTCTTAACAATACAATGGACAAGGACCAAAGAGAACAAAAGGATGAAAAAAGAGAAAGGAACAAGAAGAAAGAAGATCAAAGAAAAAGGTCTTACCAGAGAAATAACTAAGGTATGTTATGTGGATTACGAATCTTTCTCTAGAGTAGGATATCATCTTAGGACACTATTCTATATACATAGCTGGACATGAATCTACAAAGTTAGTTTACCATATTATGAGAAGATTGTTAGAGAATTTTATGAAAATCTAATAGTTAGATGAAGATAGTCTAGCTTCTACTACTAATGGAAAGATTATGAGGATATCTAAGCAAGACATAAATGCATGTTTTGCGATCATTGATGCCTATGATGATAAGAGGTTTAGAGAAGAAAGTAAGGACAAGCTTTTCATAATATTAATGAACAATAAAAGGTAGTTTATAATGTTAGGACTTCTAACATTAATATGTACCATATAATAACCAGAATGATACATAAGATTCTTTACACCTATTTGCTCCTAAGAAAGGAAGCATAAGCATTCCTGTTTTGATATTTTTTTGCTACTATCTATAAAGGATATGATTTGAACTTACCAAATCACCTAATAAAGTATATTAATAATAAGAACAAGAGAGGCTATTTTATTCCTAGGAAGAAAATTGAGTCCCCATTGAAATTTAAGAAAATTGATGTAAGTATTAAACTACTCCTAAGTACACCATCTAGGTTATGTGTAGAGAATTTATGTTTTCCAAATAAGAGAGAAAACTCTAAGAAATCTAGGGTAATAAGAGAAAGATAGTATAAGGATCTTTCAGTAAGAATCCTAAACCCTTAGGATAAAGAAGATGGCTCCCACGTCTTCTTAACAACAACTAAAATCACCACTCCTACCAAAATCTTTTGAAATTCCTTTCAGAGACTCTAAGGAGGATATTATGTATTTTGTTGATTATGCCTAAAAGTGGAAGGAAGAGGAAATGAATAAACTGATGAAGGACGTAGATGAATATGTCATAGAAAGTTCTGAGAAAGGCTTCACTAATAAAGATATTATGTCTGCACAAGCTAGACTAGTTTCCTATTCCTTCACAGGAAAAGAACACTCTAAACCATAACTTGGGGTAGAGCGATCAAAGATATAATCTCAACCTCAAGAAGAGTCAATATAAGAACCACAACTATAAGAGAAACCTACAATTGTATACCCAAAAATAGAAACTTTACTCTAATATCAACATTCTAAACAACCTTAAGAAATCTAACCACAAAACAACCCCAAAACACTTCTTAAAAAAGTTGAAGAACAAAGGAAGTTTTTCATGGGACAAATCATTAGAAAGGCTTCACTAATAAAGATATTATGTCTGAACAAGCTAAACTAGTTTCCTATTCCTTCACAGGAAAAGAACACTCTAAACCACAATTTGGGGTAAAGCGATTAAAGATACAATCTCAACCTCAAGAAGAGTCAATACAAGAACCACAACTATAAGAAAAACCTACAATTGTACACCCCGAAATAGAAACTCTACTCTAATATCAACATTCTAAACAACCTCAAGAAATCTAACCACAAAACAACCCCAAAACACGTCTTAAGGAAGTTGAAGAACAAGGGAAGTTTGTCATGGAACAAATCAATGACATGATACTCGATTTGAGAGCCAGAGTTAACTTTCATTTTGATTGTATCAAAAACCTAGTGAGATCTAGAGGAATCTAAAGAAGATATCTTTTAAGACTATTTTTGTTGGATCATCTTAGAATTCTAGTATATAATGTTTTATGGATTGCATGAAACCTAATTTTTTTTTTTTTTTTGTTATAAATTTTCTTGATTTTGATATATAATGATCAACGGGAAAGTCCTATGCTTTAGTAAGATAGGAGGAGTATTTATATTGCAACTAACATTTTTATGAAAGAACTATGTTTCTAAAATCTATGATTCTGAAATATTATGAAATGTTGTGAAGTAAATACAACAATAGAATACAAAAAAGGGGAGGAAGATGATAAACATTTTAACCCTAAGAACCATTATGTAAACCCTGTTATTTCTTATGATTACAACAAGGGAGAGAAATATGAGAGAAAAGTAGAAGAAATATGAGAAAGAAGTATGGTGAGAAAGATGAGAAGAAATGTATGACAAAATGGAGAGAAAGATATAATAGCATGAAAATGATTATCAAAAACCTTTAGTTGATATCAACTATAAAGAAGGAGATATAAGAAAATGCATTTGAAAAGGTTTAAAGTTACAAATTTTGTGAATTTATGAAAAGAATATTATATTTAGAAGCTACTATTCATATAGGAGGAGATAGCATTAAACAATTAGTGTATTTCAAGAGAAGAACATTTTTGACAAAATGAGAGATAGCCCGTCAAAATTGAATGTTGGCTTGTTCATTCTTTGATGTAGAGAACAAATATTTTATCATCACCAAAAATGGGAAGATTATTAGTGCAAGAACCCACATGAAAGGATTTTTCATGACAAACCCCAAATTAAATATATTTTAAAAATAACAAAATATACGTAGAAATGAATGAAAAATATTTTATTATTACTAACCAAGTTTCCTAGTTTATAGAACAAAAAATCATATTCTTAAAGGTACTTGAGTTGACTGATGAAAGATGATAAGATTAGATGTTGCATGAAGAATTAGAAAAACAAAAACAAGTATCCAAGTAGATGTTAATTGAGAATCTATAACTATCAAAAGATAATTAAACAAAGTGAAAGACATTGCTATGCTATTATCAAATAAAGCAAGAAAAGAAAAGAACTAATCAGAAGACAACTCTTACCAAAAGCATTAAAATTAACAAATTTATCAAAAACACCAAAGGTGTTTTAGAAGCAAGAAGTGCTCTAAATCCTATTATAATAAGAGCATATCAAGATCCAACACCATAAAGATATATTTAGATAATATATCTAGTCAAGCAATGGGATGTATATGCAATGCTTATGGGAACTTCAAAAGTGTATGGTACAACAGGCTAATACAAATAAGCATATCTCACAAACAACAAAGCAACAAGATCACAATAATTTAAAGATGCAACAAATATACAACGAGTGCGATCATATTGAGAACATTTAACATTAGAAGCCACAAGTATTTAAATAAGAGGTGCTCAATGAAGCAAAGAGATGGGAGAAATAAAAAGAAAGATACAAAAAAGAGAGAGCTACACAAGCTTTCGTGATATTACAGTTTAGCTAAGCACACAAACAATTATGTGATCAAAGGGATATAGCTCAAAGCCTGAGATTTTCATTTTACTAAACATTGTGTGAAAATATAAGGAAATCTATTGTAATCCTAAAAAAAGTTACTTATCTCTTTAAAAATTAATGAGATACTTTTTGATAGAACTTAAAAGAGAGATTTTGTACATTTATGACTTGGAGGCAAGGCTGAATCATGTGAATTGTTGACCTTTATCTAAATTTTTCTTCAAATAATGGAACTACAGTATGGATAATCGTATCCCTAGCCATAGGTAAAAGAGTAGAGTAATGCATAAGGCAGAATCACTATACAAGATTGCTTGATTTTTCTTATCCCTGCACTTTTTATTTGTTCACAATCTATTTATTATTTCTATCATATATTGCTTCATTACTTGATTGATTGTATACTATACAATTTATTAGAATCAAATGCACATTATTAAGCTTAAGATCGAATTTACATTTCATGTGTTCACCTATTTAAGAATTGAAATTACTAAGTGTTAAGTTGGTTTTTCGCTCACAAATCTCTTATCTAAATTTGTCAACATTTTTAATATTAACAATAAGTTTACTATAGGTATATGTTATTAAACATCAAGATGTAAAAACTGATTAAGTATTGAAATTACACGACCATCAATTCAACCCCTCCTTCTTAAATAGTTATTCAGACCAACATGGATCAATGCATAAAGCTCCTTATTGTACCTTGAATAGTTTAAGTGTTCTCCTCTAAGCTTTTTGCTAGGGAATGCAACGTCTCTACTTTCTTACATGAGAATGGCACCAATGCCAACCCTTAAGGCATTACACTCTAACTCGAAGACTTTATCAAAATCGAGTAGAGCCAAGACGGGAGTAGAGGCTAGCTTTCTCTTTAACTCAGTGAAAATCTACTCTCCCTTCTCTCCTCATCTAAACTCTACGTTCTTCTTAGTTAACTCTATAAGGGGTGCCATAAATGAATGACGTTCTAAATAAATCTTCTCTAGAAGGATGCCATGACATAAAAACTCCTCACATTGGAGTTGTTATACAAAAGCTTAAACCTTTTCATTATCAATGCGAAGGCCTCCTCCACTCACTACGTAGTTCAAAAAGACTACTTCCTCTTGGAAGTAATAGCACTTCTTCTGGTTATCATACAACCTCTTAGCTTAGAGCACTTTAAACATATCTCAAAGATAATCTATGTGGCTCAGTAAGTCAAGGCTATAGATCAAGATATCATCAAAACACACAGCTACAAATTTCTCGTTCTACTTCCATAACACATAGTTCATCAACCTCATAAATGTACTAAGTGCATTAGAGAGCCTGAACGTCATGACTAACCATTCATACAAGCTATATCAAGTCTTGAATGCCATCTTCCACTCATCACTAGACCTCATCCTTATCTATTGATAACCAAACTTAAGGTTGATCTTGGTGAACACCTATGCTCCATGCAATTCATCCAGCATGTCATCAAGTCAAGGTATGGAGTACCTATACTTAATATTGATTTTGTTGACTGCTCAACTATCCATGCACATTCTCCAAGTCTTATCTTTCTATTGGCATAAGCAATGTTAGACTATACACTAGTTAAGACTTTCTCTCACATAACCCCTCTTAACTTGCACATTGACTTACCTCCACAACTCAACAACATATTCGAGATTCATTTAGTAAGTTAGTTTGTTGGGCATGGTGGCATCAAGCATTAAGTCTATATATTGTTTTATTTCTTAGAATGGAGGTAAACTCTTAGGTAGTTCCTCGAGAAAAAAGTTCTTAAACTCTTCCTCTAACTCTTAAATGACTTTTGGGAGCTCTACTTGCTCTTTGTGCTCCAGTAATCTTCTAATTAGCAAATAAGTCAGCATATTCAACATCATATATCTCACACTCATATCGTCTTGGGGTCAAGTTCTTCTTCAAACCTCAAGCTAACTTAGCCTACGTGCTACTAACTTGACTCAAGGTTATTTAGTTCAAGTTGATCTTCCTCCCATCTTTCTCAAATGTATAAGTATTTCTGAACCCATCGATTATAACCCTCATATCAAACAACCAAGGTCAACTAAGTAGTACATGTGATGCATAAATATAGGTAACATGTTGCATAAGATTTCATCACTATAAGTTCAAATTGAGATTAGTAGGAGTACCTATCATGACATATGCAGTACACCCTTTTCATTCAGCCATTGTAACTTGTATGGCTTAGGATAGGCTAAGGTTAACAATTTCAGTTTTTGTACTAAGTTGACAAATGCCACATTAGTACATCTTCCACTCTCCAAAATCAAGAAACAAACCTATTCTTTAACCTAGCACGTAATGTGGAATAGGTTCTCCCTTTCCTCATTCTCGATAAATGACTCTATGCTTGTGGAACATCAGATGACTAAGCTCAACATATCTATATCCTTAGGATAGATCTCATGTTCAAGATTCTTGATCTTCACCTCCTTAATGCTCTTTTGCTTTTCAACCATTTCCCTAACTTCTTCATCAAAATTATCTATTATGAAGGTTAGGACCTCACATTAATCACTATAGTCCATTGTTTTGTACACTAGGTAGCCATGTGTCATATACTTAGCACTTAAAACATTTAATCTCACTCATCTTCCAACCTGAAGTCTAATATTTCTCAAACCTCCTTAGAGTTTTCTTCTTGATATGTTGAGCTTTCTATTCATGTTGAGACTCTTCTCTTCAACCTAGCTTCACAGTAATATAGCTTAGGAGCCTCCTTGTACAGGTTGTAAAGATGGAAAGGTTGGCTAATGGAGCATAGATCAGCTTGTTCCTTCTTTGTCTTTCCAAACTATGGGTAATTTTGACGGCATCATCAAGGGTAGTAAGCTATTGTAGCTCCACTACATCTCTAAGCTCATACCTCGGGTTGATAAGGAATCTAGATACAATTTAGCTTCCGACTCATTGACTTCACATCAAATCATGAGCATTTGGAATTTTCCCATATGTAATATGTCTTCTACAATCTATATCTGTGTCTTCTTTATAATCAAGCCAATACTTATTACTTGTCGCCATACCTTAAACAATATAGTTTATATATATATCAAAGTATATTTTACAAGTTTAAATAATATATATTTATTGAAGCATATTTTATGTTCTTATCTCTATACACATATATCTATATTATTTTGGTAAAGTTTCATAATTAACACTAATGATAAAAATAAAGCTATCTATTTATTTATTTAGTGTACACACATCCCAAGTGCAATGTTGGCTAGATATATTTCCATCAATTTGTGTGACAGTCTTTTTTTAGATATATTCATATCTTGAGATCTTTATGTTTTATACTTTTTTAGTATATAAGAATTCTAGAATTTTATTATAAATTTCTATTATTAGTTCTTCTATTTCGTCATGATAATTTATTATTATATCTAGATACATCACTTATTGTCTCATTACAATTATATGTCTATCTCTTCATTGTTTTGTTATCGTAATTGTGTCATTGCTCTTATTAATAAGGTTTTACTTTTCTCATTATGGATATAGATGTCATTATAATCTTTAACTATTAAATGGATTTATACCATTTAGAAAAGTATTTTATTAAACTTCATAATAGTCATTCCTATAACTCCATACATATATTTATATAAGCAAAAGTGGCAAATTCGAACATAACACAATACACTAAGGAACTTAATTGTCATATGACACTATGCAAGATGATAAGTATAATAGGTCATAACAAAACTCAACATAACATGACATCTGACACAAATCGGAAGTGACATGGAAAGAGACATGAATATGCCATTCCCTTTTTATATGTATACATATCAATGTTATTGAAATATATGGATAAGAAATATATTTGAATTATAGAGGAAGCTAAATAGATAGATAACTGAAGAGTATATTTTAATTTCTTCTAAAATATATATCGGCTAGATAAAACCTTTCTCCAAGTAGAGAATAGGCCTAAATAATGTATAACAAAAATTTTATTGCACTATTTAGATAATCATAAATATAAATATTAACAATAGATTGTGATATAAACTAATATATGAATAAGATATTATTAAATCCACCATAGGCAGCAGTGCCAAGACAAGTGGGGCTTTATGCAAGATTACGTAAATATGAAACCTGCAAAAGCGATAATACCAACTGATTATGGGATTTTATAATAATATTAAATTGACAGATATCGTAGAACTATACCCAAATTAATTGGAGATTCCCTACATGAGATATAATATAAAAGGAACAAAAGGGGAGATAATTAAACAAACTAACTAAATTTTATTAACTTAAAACAGTTTGTACAAAATACAAGAGCATATATAGATATTCAAAGAAAAATTTGAAATATTGAAAATATTTTGAAAGAGATCTGAGAATATTGAGAGGTAATTGTATTCTAACTCAGGATTGAAGTAAACGATATGCTTCAGTAAGGAAGGTATTTGATTATTGAAAGAGAACTGATTGGTAGAAGTAAGATTGAAAGTATAAGAAAGTATGTGTATGAGAGGAGAGAAGATGAGAAAGAGAGAGAGGTAATGTATTCGACCTTGATGATGAGAGAGGGATGGTCTATTTTTTATAATTGGAGAGGCCGACCGATTATTGTAGTAAACAGTGTTATAATGGCCGATAGAGTACTGTGTAAACAGTACAAAGTAGAGACATAAACAGTTTTATGTCAGGAAGTGAATTTTGATGTCATTAATGACGATATTGTGAACTGTGGTTTATGTGTACAAATACTGTATTTTACAGTGCAAAATTACATTTGAGTATAGCAAATTACACATAATGTTCAAGGATCACCTAGATCTATTTCATAGTAGTCGTCTTCATTTGAATTCCCCCTATGATGAGATCTTAATTCTGATGCCGAATCTAAACTTGATCTTTAAGTTAACTCATTGATATTTACTAATACCATTTCTAGAATCTGCTTCATTTGCTCTGGAGAACTTGCACTAGCTAGAGAAGAGATCAAAAAACTTCTATTATGGTATTGTAGAGTTGAAATTTTGGATAGCGTAATTGAGGAAATGTTCTTGATCCAATTTAGAATTGAATTTTCTTCAAGTTTATTCTACATTTTGAAATTGTCCCACAATTTGACTTTATACATTTTGACCAAATTAGTTGTATTTGAGGTTCGATCGAGTTTGTAATCGAACAACCATGCCATAACCCAAGATACACCAATGTATATAAAATATAGCATTTCCTTCTTGAAATTTTTCTCATATGATGCTGATTATATTCTCTCATGAAAGTATTGAAACCATTTCTACCATTTTCATGAATAATTTCAAGAACTGTTCCAAATTGTTCCCACCAGTGTGCAAACCAGTTAGGAAGGTTTTTAGAAGAACAATTATAAAAAAAAATATTAGCCAAGTATGTGATCTTTTTAAATTCATTTAATAGAAAACATTCCACCAAGCCTACTTATAATCAAAATAATTATAACTGGCTCAATGACTTAGCTGTGCTGAAAAAGATTCTATATTGAGTTTTATTAAGATTGTTAGATGGGTTTGCCATTCTTTCATATTGATTACTCTTAGAATTCTAGCTGTAAAATAACTAACCATTCCTTCTTTTTCAAAATGTTTGAATCTTATTGAACCAGTTTCAGTCAAAACTTTTTCATAAAACTGAATTGGTTTGTAAACATCATATGATACATAATAAAACTCTTTTGCAAAAATTTTCCTTGCAAATTCAAAAGGATCCTTTTCAAATAGGTTTTCTTCAATAGAGAAAACATATGTGGAAATAGGTTTTGAAGAAAATTTGGACCTTTGATTTGCATGTAATATTGTGAAAGGTACTAAAGATACTACCTTAGTAATTTGAATATTCAGATTTTTCCTTTGGGTTTCTATTTCTTGAGGAATTCTAGGCAACATTGAGGTTTCATTTTTTTGCTTGTAAAGCTATTGAAATTGCTTTCAGCAATTCTAAAGTGATAGCCATATCAGCTAATTGAGAAAGACTTTCATTGGATTGTGTTTGAATATTGGAAGAGGATTAATTATTTGAAGATATTGGTTTTGAGGTCCTAGAAGAGGATTCCTCTTTAATTATCAATAGGTTATTAGATGATTTACAAATATTTAACCAGGATTTCATATTGGTTAACCCCTTGCCAAAGGTTAAAGAAGCCTTTTCTTTTCCTTTATTCTTCTCTTTCTTAGGAAGTATCTCGTAGTAAGAATTCATGAGTAAGGAAATTAGAAAGAGAATTGGAAGATCCATTAATATGCTTTATTTTGAAATCAAATACAAAAAGAATTGATTGCCATCTAGCAAAAATTTGTTTGGATGCAATGTTTTAAACATCTTTTATTAAAACGTTTTTAATAGCTTTGCAATCTATTTGCAAAAGAAACTTTTGATTTAATAAATCTCCTCGAAATTTGGAAATTGTTAAAACAATTGCTAAAATCTCCTTTTCAATTATGGAATAATTGCATTGACATTCATTCCAATTTTTTGACACAAATTGAACAACATATTCTCTATTATTTTGTCTTTATTTTAGTATTCCTCCAAATCTTAAATCAAAAGCATTAGTTTCTACTACTTTTGGTAGAAAAGGATCAGCAAGATGCAAACATGGAATTTCATTAATTTTTTGTTTGAGCATTTTGACAACTTTTGTATGCTCATTTGACCAAGGAGGTGGATTCTTTTTCAATCTTTGATATAAAAGTTTACAGATAATATTAAGATTGGGAAAGAAATCTGCAACATAATTTAAACTTCCTAAAAATCTTTGGAGTTGATTTTTATCCTTAATTTCATTAGGAAATTTAGCTGCAAAATCTATTAATCTTTGGATGGGAATTATTGTTTCATTGTGAATATTGAAGCCTAAAAATGTAATTCTAATTTGGAAAAGACTAATCTTAGCCTGTGAAACAACTAAACCGTTTTTCCTAACTATATTAATGAAAATTTTTATATGCTTGAAATGTTGATCTATATTAGATGAAAAGATTAAAACATCATCAATATATATTATTATGAAATTGGAAAAGTCATTAAAAATTTCATTCATTATCCTCTAGAATTCAAAGGGAGCATTTATTAACCCAAATGACATTATATTCCATTCGTATTGACCAAAAAGAACTATGAAGATAATTTTGTATCTATCACTATCCTTAGTCTGTATCTGCTAAAATCTAGATTTCATATCAAATTTTGAAAATATTTCAGCATTGTGTAACCTATTGAGTAAATCTTTCTTATTAGGTATTAGATACTTAATCCATTTTAAAACACTATTAAGAGACTTATAGTTAATTACTAACCTTAGGATACCTCTTTCTATTTCTGCATTCTTATTAATATAAAAAGTAGAACAACTCCATGGAGATTTACTTTTTCAGATCAATTTTTTATTAAGTAAATCATTTATTTCATTTTTGTAATGATCTAAGCTTCATTATTCATTTATGAAGGTCTTGCTTTAGTTGAAATATTTTTCTCATTAAAATCATTCTTATAAGGTAAATCTATAAAATGTGATTTATGATTCCAGAATGCATTTGAAAGAGTTGAACAGATTGAAATTTTTTATTTCTATTTCCAAATTAGAAATCTTGTTTTTTAACTTTTCATTATTGAGTTGAGTTTTAATTCTTTTAAACTCAAGGTCTTTTTATAAGTACATTAGATGGTTTTCTTTACACTAAATTAAATAGTTTAATTCAAAAATTGAATTGTCTTTTAATTCATTTAAGTATTTGGTTTGTAGTTTTGTGATAAAATTGAATACAATTTTCTTTTTGAAATAATGTGTTTCAATTCCATCTTTATTTACTAAAAATGGTTGAATTTGGTTTGTGAAATGAGTTCCTAAAATGATATTTTCATTTAGATTTTTCACAAGTATGAAAAAAAATTTATATAAAGCATTATCTTTTATTACTTTGACATTAGACAATTTATAATTAATGCGTAATTTGCTACCAGATGCAAAACTTAAAGATTAGGTAGTTTTCTCAAAATATTTTGTAGGAATTAACCCTTCTTTAATGCAATTTAAATCTACACCAGTATCAAATAACGTAGTTGTTTCTAGAATAAATTCATTATTAATCCTAATTGCAATATTAATCATCAATTTTCTCGTTGTTACTTGAAGAAAATGCATTAGATAATCATTATTATCAAATATTGACAAAACATTTGAATTTTCCTCATTTGAAGTTTCTTCATTGATTATTTCAGGATTGTTTTCTTGAATTATTCCTTGTTTAAGTTCAAGAAAGTTTTTTTGAACTTTTATTTGCATTAATTTTAAGTCTTTTATTTCTTGTTTTTGAATATTAACTTCATTCTGCAAATCATTAATTGTCATTGGGTTTATTAACATTTTTTATGTAATCAAATTTTTCATTATCATTTGATAATTGGTCAATGTTGCGAAGAATTTCTTTGTCTTCATTTGATAGTACATTAACTTCCTTTTCTTCTTTAAATGACATTAGCTTGAATTCTATCATCACAATCATTGTTTGATGAAAAAGATTCATCATCACAGAAATTTTGCAAGATATTATCCATTGTTTATTCATCAAGATTTAATTCATTAAGTTTATTATTAATTTTACAAAAATTTACTGTGTGACCAACTTTCTTACACTTATAATACCTTAATTGTTTATAGAATTTTTTCTTGTATTTTTTATTTTTTGGTTTCTTTTCACTTTAAAATTTTTTAAAGAATTTTCTTTAAAAATTTCTTCGAGGTTTTTTATGTGAACATTGAGAACATTTTAATGATGAATGAAAAAATTTTTGTTTCTTCATTTTCTGGTTAATGACAAAAGAGAAGTCATATTGAATATAGAAATCACCAAGACTTTAGTATTTTAAGCGTTGTTCATTTTTCAATTATTTTTGTAATCTTATTGTGGTACATAAATTAGTTCCAAGTTTATTAACATATGCTGCTAATTCTCCATAAGACAGATTATCATACAGCATTTCTCTATTATTCTCTTCTTTGAGTTTTTTCCTAATTTGTTCACCTATTAATTTTGGTAAACCAGCTAAGAATTTTTCCTTCCAAAAGAGTTAATTACAATTATTCTTAAGGAAAACTCTTTCAAAGAAAATATCCCTATATTATCTAAATTCTCTTAAAGATTTGCACTTCATATTGGATAACAGATCTAAGGTTTTATCTCTAATGTATGAAAGGTCACCTATGAAACGTTTGACTAATTGAAAATATTAAAGTATTAACCATATTTTGGATAGGTCCATCATTATCATTCAGAATTTTTCTTCCATTTTCATCAATTTTGAATGAGGTTAAGATATTAATTCGTTATTCCTCAGTAAGATAATTATCCCACCAACCTTTTAATTTTTCAATAAAACCATAATTGTTGCTTGATGATCAATAACATTCAAAACAGTTATATTAGTATTGGAAAACATTATTATTTGCTTAAGGATATTAAGAATTTTTTATTTTGAGTACCCATCAATATTCTATTCATACGTGGATCCTACAAAATAATTATTTTGATAATTATCAAACTTTTCTTCAATTAGTATATCAGGAAGTGTTGCTCTCTAATAGTACCATTTTTTAGGTTCTTTCCAATTAATTTTGTTAATCTAATCCTTTGATTCATTAATATTCAATTCTTTTAAAGAAATATAGGACATTGTGTCATTTATTGATTCATTATCAATCTCATCTAAAGCATTAATTTTTTTTGAAGGTGTATCATCTATAACAATACCCTTCTTGATAAGAGTTGGTGTATCCATATTCAAAAAAATTGATTGGTTTTTAAAATGAAGTTTCTTCTTTTATCATTTTATTTTTTAACATTCTTTTCCTATCATCTAATGCTTTCAAAAATTCTTTACTTAAATTTTTTGGTATTTCAAATGGTTTAAACAAAGGTATATTTTTATTGTTTTTATTATTCAAAGATTTTTCGCTAACTTTATTTATCTCATTATTGATCGCATCTTCCATTCTATTTAATTGTTTTCCTATTGTATGTAAATGTTGGTTAGTGAAATTAATTTGATTTATTATTTTCTTTATTGCTAAGCCTTTTTCATCCGTAGCATTTTTAAAAAGCGTAAAAGTTTTTTTAGTATTTTTATGAGTAGTTTTTATATTGTTAAATAGCAGATAATTTGATTATATTATTTGTCCATTACTTAGTTTTCATTTAAAATACTCATTAATTACATTAATTTCTTTAGGTTTCAAATAATATTCTTCAAACCATTCAAAGAAATATATTTGAGCACCAATTTCATTCATAAAATTATAATATTCATCTTTTATTTGTTGCTTAATATTATTGAACATTTCAAAATACCATTTCCTTATTTTCTCATTTTTAGGTGAATTAAACTTTTTGTTTAGAAGAATCCTATCGAGTTTAAAAGGTTTTTCTAAAACATTAAGTTCTAGATTACCTACTTTTGAAAGTAAAGGTTCTCTATATTCTGGCTCATTGGTTGGTTGGCTGGTAAATTGGTTGAGTTATACTAAACCTATTATGGACAATTCCAGAAATGGGTAGATTATCTTGAATATTTGGTTACCTATGTGACTGGTCATTTGGATTGGTGGAGGATTTGGAAGGTCTATTGATCTCCTAGAAAAAAAAATGATATTAACCTTATTTTTAAGAGTTTTCTAGGTTGATCAAAAGATCTTCTATTGAATTGGATAGTGACTCTAGTATCTAAGTGTTGAACAACATTTGATGGTTCGATATTGTAAACTGGTTGCTTTAAAAGAGGGTTTTCTACTTCGCAATATTATTGACTTAAGACCATTTAATTATTCTAGGGATAAAAACATTGGTTTTGGTTAGGTTTGTTTGAATAAAAAGAGTGTGACCTTTTTTATCTATTTTGTATGCTTTGGAACCAAAAGCCGTTTTTATTAATTTGAAATAAATTTTGTACATTACGACAATTAGTATTGATCCTTCTACAATGTAGTAATTATGGGTTTTAATTTAGAGAATTAAAAAAATCATTATCGTCTTATCTCTAAGAGCAAGAATAATATTTGGATGACATTTAAATTGGATTGATCCACTACTAAAACTAGTTTCAATTATTGTATGAATTGACCTTTCATACACCAATTCCTTAGCATCTCTAAGGACCATGAAAACAGAAGTATCTAATCCTAATTTAGTAAAAGGTTTTGCTCCTACTTGAACTAGACCTAAGTGCATATAATTCCATTCTTTTGCATATTTTCTAATTAAATCAGCATTCAAAAGTTTTATTGTAGTTAAGTCATTTGAGATATGAATATCTTTTTCCTCAATAGCTATAACATAATTATTTTTCCCAAAAATTTTCTATTTAGCAATTTGATATATTTTATCATAAGAGATTTTTGTATTTTCCACTCATTTATGGCTTTATCAAAATCTTTCAAATGTATTTCTTATTTATTATTTAGCATAGATTCTTTTTATTGTTCAGAGAGAGCAAAGTTAGAAGAGGAAATAATTCTTTTAAGTAAATTCATATTTTCAAAAGAAACTAATTTATCTAATCTTATAGATCCAAATCATAGGACTAAATTAAATCTAATATTGTGATATCCAATTTAAGACATTTTGCAACCCTTAACTCAAAACGGGATTTATGCCAGGTCTCAATAGGCTTATCACAATATTAGGATATTCCACAAAGGATTCGTTCTAAATAATTAGTAAATATAAAATATAGATTTTTACAAAAAAAATCGTCTTATTAAGAAAATACTAACTAACTTATAGATCTATATACGGTTTCTTTTGTTTTATTTTTGTATCTTAACTATCTATATTTTTCCTTTTCTTCTTCTTTTAGTATGCATTAGAACTATGAATTTATATAGTACATATTCATTTTATCTATCTATTCATTTATTACTATTATTGTTATTATTAATTTAGATCACTCTCCTTTTATATATATATATATATATACATCATACCCTTATTACTACTACCATCTTTAGTTGTTATTATTTTACATAATAATTCTTTTATTGTTGCTCTTCATCATTGTTATTGTTATTGTTCTTATCATCGTCATTTTGTGATTATTAATGACAGATTTAATTTATTATAATAATGGTGACATTACTATGGGTGATTAAGATAAACTTTTAGTTATTTATGGAATTTTTGAATTCTTCATTCAATTTAAGGTTTTATTTTGATGATGTATTGGATTTACAAATACTTTTTGTATTTAGGTCACCCTAGGTTGCTATAGTCAACTATTCTTGTTTTTATGGCTTAAGTTTTATATGTAAATATCTGTATGCATGTGTGTGCGTGCACGCATGTATGTGTTTTCTTACTAAACTACTTCTATCTCTTACTTTGTTATATTCTCACTATTAGTTAAGACAGTTTATATCCAATTGGTATTTTCTCTTTCTTAGCTGTCTCTTATTAATTTTGTGTTTATTGTATATCAGTCAATAATGACTTTATAAAGCTTTATGAGATGTACATTGATTACTTGTTTATACTCCTTATTTAGCATCATTGTTCATAACTATTCTTAATTCCTATTCGTTGCACTATCATTGTTGATTTTTCCTTCTTATTATTTCTAGTAAAAAAACCTTTTTAGTCAACTAGAAGTTTAATGCACTTTAATGGTTATGCATTTTCATGATTATGAATATATATTACCTGTGACTTATAATTATTTAATTTATTTAATGACAATTTATTTACCTTATGGATATTTTATATAGGTAAAAGTTCTAATCTTTTGTTATTTTATCCTATTATTGTACTCTTATTTTTCATTTATCAAAGAAGGAGTAAACTTTATAGGCATCTATTATTTTCCAAAATAACAACAACATCAAATAAAATAATTTTATGTAACTACAATTATAAACATAAATTTATTGATGAGGTTGTGCTTAACCCATATTCTATACACTCTTGAATTCTCATCGTCTTATAGATTAATTACCTAGTTTCATTATGGATCATAAAACAAGCTCTAATACCACTTAATTTATAATGCTACAGACTTAGGACAACAAGACCACCGCGTGTTCCCGATCCTCTACTGACACATCAGTCTCTAATTTCAATGCTAAAATCTCAAAAATATATATCTTCCACCAATGATGACAAATTATAGGTCTACAATTTAATATAAACTAGACAACTTCCAATCAACTTATATAACTGCTAACAAACTAGAACTTAGCTCCTGCAATACATGATTATTTATTTAGAGTTCAACTAAAAGTATCAACTACTCCTATCAATAATCCTCATAATAAAATAGTAATCCTGCTCACTCCATCCTGATAATTATTGTGACTTTTTTTTTACCCATCAAATTTAGCAAACTCGTCAAATTGACCTACAATTGTGAAAATTAAAGAAATGAGTCAAAAACTTAGTATGTAACTCACAAAACATATGCACGTGAACAAGTAATGTTAAATGACATACAATAACTACGAGGCAATTAAAACACACAATCATTTATTTATCTTTACTTTTAGTCATTCACACAACAAATAATGAAAGTCTCCATAACCCCATCACATCACAATTTATACGAAAACCTAACATTGGACATACTTCTTCTAGCTCCTCAACAACCTAATCTACTCCAAATCTTTTCATGCAAGACTCCACGAAGAACAACATATCACATAGATAATTAAGGTTGTCCCCTAGGGATATACCACTATGAACTCCTAGAATGAGCCAAGAAGAACCAACAAGCAGTTATTTGAAGTTAGATATTTAATTAGTTCAATTTCCAAATTGACTATCCAAACAATCACAAACAATAAACATGTGTCAAGTACTTGGCTCCCAAGCAATACCGAAATCAACTTAAGTCAACCTCTACTCTTAAGATATTATACAAAAGATAAAATATCTTTAGAAATCTATTATTGGTTTTAACTCTTTAACCCTATCCTTAATTGATCCCACCTTAATTTAATGCTATAAGTTGAGGAAGCATCTGAGTTAATAGTCCTTAATCAAGGTTTGCAACATATTATGATTACTTAGGATTTATAATTTAATCATTAAATTAGTCAAGGGAAAGCAAAATAATATTGAATTCAAATGGATTTAAAGAGAAGTAAAGATAATGAGGAGAATCACGGTTAAGATTCATGGTGTAAACCCCTCTTTACACTATATCCTTAAGATCACACCTATAGCAACACTTCTTCTCCTTTCATGAGCTTCACAATGGAAAACATGTACATGTTTTTTAACCATAAACCCTTTATTATGATAAAACATAATATTCTCTAAAAATTCATCTCTCCAAGCTTCATCGAAACCTCACACTACCATCATAAATCAATCACCATTAATAACTTAATCCTTAAACTTGCTTAATTAGTTAATCCTTAAACTTGCTTAATCAGGACTTTAAACTTATGGGAATAATAAAGATGTAATCGTAACCTTACCTAAATTCCACACCAGTGTGACCAATCAACTATAATACATACAAAATGATCTCCTTCAATTAGAATTGATAAAAACACTTAGAAATCGTCTTTTTCATAATAATCAAATACTAATACATCAACTTACGACACTATACAAACCAACCATAAAACCCTTCACCTTCAATGAACTAACTAAGATCTAGAGTTTTAGTTAGAAAACCTTTGATTAGATCTGTACAGCAATGTTGAAAACTTTAGATGTAAGCCATGAAATCACTTAACTTACCTTAATCCTTGATAACTTAATAGCCAAAACTTTAGTGAGACTTGTCAATAGAGTTATACTATGTGAGGAAAAAAGGGGAAAAGAGAGTTGTCAGGCTAAGGTCATGTGTTAAGGGTTTGCATGCTTTTATATAATTAAGAGTAGGAGGTCAATTTTGCCCTTACTATTTGATACTTAATTACTCTCTTGCCATCACCCTCGATAATTGCTTCCTTTATTTTCTTAATTATCTAGAGTTTTACAATTCTCATCTCTAGTTGGTGACAAAAGAGTTAGGCATCTCACATGCACCTACAATTTGGAACCCATGCGAGGATTCTTCTTTACTGATAAATCCGATACCCAGGTCTACAATATATTTTATCCACTTTTGGATGACTTTACCCTTGCAGGCTAATAAAGCTAAGGGTATGTTTGACATGGTTGCATCAACAACCATCTAAACATTACTATACTAATTTTTATTGAACTTTTATATTATGGAGTTAGTTTATATTGGAAGATGAAGTTTAATTTTGGAGTTTATGTTACTCGGTGTTGGAGATTACATTTTTTGGAGTTTGGAACTCAAGGTTTGATTTTATGTTCGAGGATGGAGTTTGGAATTATTGTAGTTTGGTGGTTGGAGACTATTTGTATTCATTTTATTTATTGATCTATAGTTATATCTATATTTATTATTGTAAAATTTGATTTTACAAGGTTAATTGTGGCGACCCTAATAGGGGCCTAGTAATATTGCCTAAAATTTCCATATCACGTGTGTACCCATGATAAGAAAATCGCCTTACAAGTCAGAGATTGCAAGACTCTAAATAGTTGTTTACTAGAGTCTTCAATTTTAGTTCATTGACTCATTATATAATATATATAATTATGGATATCCCATTTTTCCACAATTCCTCAGAACCGCAGAGAATCGGTATCCCTTACCAAAATAATGAAATAGGATAGACAATTTTCGAAAATTCTAAACTTACTAAAGATAGTAAACTTAAATGAGACATTAGTCGTTTTTCAGAGCATTCCGAATTAACTACACAAGCTTTTCATCACACTGATTCAATGGTAGCACTCTGCACTCGATTCCTATCCTCTTTCCCAACTATCGATCAACCTGCAAAGAAAAGAACTGTTGGGGTGTAAGTTTACGCTTAGTGAGATAATTACCCTCGTCAATACCACATAGCAGAAATTTATTATATGCACAATCATATGAATGCATAAACAATTAGTATGCCAAAAATGCATGCAGTGACCTAGGAACTGCATACGACTCAGAATTACGCCCCCTGAAGTCGGGGTTTGGAGATAATTAACTGACCCAAACCAAAATCCGGGTTCTAGACCTTGGGTTTTAATTCATTAGCACTATTGTGCTTAAGTCAAAACAAAACTATGTATGTATATACATATATATATACTTTCATTACCGAATAATAAATCATATTTCCAAAATCCCAAGTCTAGCGATGTGGTGGCCTCCGCAATCCACAATCACACGCCCTAAGCAGAAGCCACAAGACTCGGCCCCTCGCCAACGGTTGGCGTCTCCCGGCGCCTAGTAAGCCCATCAGCTTAGGTCAGAGACTCAATATATATATGATGGCATAGCTAGTGCCCAATCCTGCAGGAAACTCGTATTCCTGTGAGTCTCCCCCCATCTTCTGCGTGAAGCAGCAGTCGGTGTTATCCGTATGCAATATGGGGAATGCATGATTCATTTTGAGTTCTTAATCGTACAAGTGATTAACTTGATTTTTAAAGTGACCAAACAATTTCATTCCATACAATTCACATATATATATATGCATTACAAACAATTCCCATTATTATATATAATTAAATTAAAAAAAAAAATCATCGCATTCATCCATAAATTCAAACACATGCATCTCCCATATCCCACAAGCATCCAAATTTATATATATAGTTTAGGTGCATCTATTCTACAAGCACAATCAAGTAAAGAGTCATTGGGAATTTACTCACTCTGCCATATGGGTCAGTCAAAGTAATCCGAAGGTAAGTCGTCTCCGTAAACAGTGTCCCCTGGTCATTGAAATAATTTTTATAAGGAATTGAAGCAAACTTAAGAAACTAAGTAAATTTTCTTTAAGTTATACTCTTGATTAGTTTTCTAAATTTTTCTCGGTTTTTACCTTAAGTTCAATCGCGTATAACTTTTTCGTTTTAAATCCGATTTTTATGATCTTATAGTCAATCTTCATCGTTTTCGAGTGTACTTTAACGTGGTAAGGTTATATTTTCGAAATGAGGTATACAATTTTGTCCATGGGTCAGAACAGTAGCGTTCCTCAAGTGTTGGAGTGTTTTTGGGCCTTGTTTGGTAAATGGGCTTTTTGATAACTTGAGAAATTCCTTGGGCTTGGTCTTTAGATTTTATCCTAAGCTTAAAATACTCCTTGAGATCAGATTTACAACTTTGATTTATATTCCTAAGGCTATCAACCAATTCTTGGGCCTTTTAGTGAGCTTAAGTTGTCAAATGAGCTTGTTTTTAGTTCAAACTAAAGTTAATGACTTTAGTGAGCTTATAGAGCCTTAGGTGGATTTCTTATGGGCTTCAAAACAACTTCTCTTGGTACTTTAAGTTGCTGGTCAGATTTTTGTTGAAGGCCCATCTTAGAGTTCTAAGCTTGTTTTGAGAGTTTTAGGCCCGGTTTTGAGTTTTAGGCTTTGTATGCTAATCATACTTGCTTTGGTTAATCTTTTCACTTTGTTCTTTCACTTTTATCATATTTTTAGGCCTCATTTACCCACGTTCCAGATCTATTCATGTTAGTCCTAAGGAGTCCTTATTTGGTTTTTCAACTTGTTCCATCATTTCCTTAAGTTTAGGTGATAGATTATGCACTTAACTACTTGTGTATAAATCTTAACTTAAGTTTCCTTCCATCAAATGATCCTTTAACTCATGCTCCACATAAAAAAATAAAAGATCTTATACTTAATAAAACCTCCATATCATAGCTCATGTCATACAAGTTGGTTTCTTCATAAAACTTCATGTGATGGATTTTTCCTTAACTTAAGTCTAGATTTTGAGCATGTTTAACTTAATAGAAACAAAATCAACATTCAAATGATCATGGAACCTTCACGTCCAGCATGCTTACCCTTCATTAAAGTTCTCATTTCAAGATTTCCTTAGCTTAAAATCTTCCATTCAAAGCATTAAACAAATGTCCATACAAAACACCAACTTTACATGCTCATATTTCAACTTCATGTAATGGTTTTAGGGTTTGTTTCTTAAAACGAATTTTTGTGCTATAACAACTCAAACCTTACTCATATCTTCAAGAAATCCAAGTCTTCTAACATAAATATTAATCCACACATCACAAGAAACACTTACTCGTCCTTAACGCAAAGTTTGGTGGTTGTGCACTAAGGTTCCTCTTAAGCCTTTAACTTTGCTTCCTCCCTTTTGCTTACCTTTTGAAACCCGAATCCTTTGGTCTTTTGGAAAGGGGTTTATGGAAGATTCTAATGGTCTTAGATGATCTTAAATGATGAAAGAAAATGGCACATGAACAAAGAAAAAAAAAATGCCGTGAGTTGAAGCTTCAAAATAGAAGAAAATGGATTTTGTGGGGTAAAGTTGTTTCCCCTTTTTATATTTGTTCCAAAAGAGAGAAAGATGAAGTGAAAGTGAAATTGAAAGTGAGAGAAATGGGGAAGAGTGTGGCCGGTTGGAATGGTGAGAGAAAGAGTGTTTAAATGTCTTGAAAGTATTGTTTTAAAGCTTACAAAAAGTCAACAATTGCAACTCTTAATGATGTAAGCATTAAAGGGTGAATAGTAATGTGTAAGAAAAAGTGATTGATGCTTGAAAGACAAGAGTATGGCCCCCCATTCCTCCTTGTTTAAATCTGCCATTGGAAGTCTTTTTATGCCATGGACTGGTCTTGTCACTTTTATTAAAGTTAAGCTTATGATTTCTTGTGAAAATTTGTCCATATGTAGTATAAGTGAAGAGGTGATAAGGAAATTGTCTTATCACTAGATTTTGATAAGTTATCAATTGATAAATGATTCCAACTCTCAATTGATAAGTTATCTAAGGTGATTGGTTGGTCTAATTATTTATATGTAAGGCTTATGTATGAAGATAAGGGCATATCCTTATAGAAAATTGTTTTAAGATTTTTATCTTACATTGTTTTGTGATTTATGATTTAATTTTTGTAGAATTATGAAATTTTCTAAAGTTGAATGGAATTATTCAAATTAAATTATCGATTAATTATTTAGGGTTAAAATTCCTTAATGGTTTTAAGATTTAGGGTTTTAAGTAGCTTTAGAGCTCGCAGTTCTTCAAGCTCGGGTTTTATCGACAATTAGCTTTTGAATTGACAATTGGCTTTTGAATTGTAAAAATTTAATTTATTCCTAAATATAAACTTAAGTTTTTGGTTCGATTGATCTTTGAGAACGTTCTGAAGATACTCTTAATCAAGTCTTAGGACTACTAAAAATAGGATTTACATTAATAACCGAAGGCACATGTGCCATATCTATTTTGAAGGCAAATATCACACATGCGCCTTTAGTATTAAAATACTAAAGACGCATACATAATATGTGCTTTTAGTGTAATAAAATGAAGGCACATATGTGTATGCAATTTACCACCTCCATCGTATGTAAAAGACGCATGTATTATACTCAGCCTTCGATTCAACTTATGAACATAAACCGCACACACTATACACATCTTCAATTCATATTACATTTTGTAATTATTAAAAAGGGCCCTAAACCCATACAAACCTCATAAAGGTAGACTCGAAAAGTCCAAATTTGGGACTTGCACGATAAGATATTGCATATGACTAGTTACCCTATCCACCGGGCAAACGCAGTTACCAGCAATTCGTTCAATCAATCTCGTTTTTATACGACAATTTTCCAATTTGTTCAATCATCCTCAACTCTCAGTGACCTTCTAAGGAGATCCGTATTGATTTAGGACATCAATTAGCTCAAAGTGGTTCTGCCAATTGAGAGAAAAACAAATGTGTTCATACTAGCACTTGTCAAAAACCACTTCACTTTCTACTCAGGAAAGCAAAAGAAAAATGACCATACATAATTCACTGGCAAAGACCCTTGATGCTTTGCTGGCTTGTTACAACAGTCAATGAGTACTTTAATAAACAAAAAGAAATAAATACAAAAGTTAAGGCTCAACTACTTCATTTCTGCACTAAAGGATCAACAAGGTGTTGATTAAGAAAGTAAAAAAACTCGAGAAACAATATCCTAGACTGATGGTTGTTGGTCAGCTTCCACCATGAAAAATCAGCCGGACTTTTTCTATGTACACCACCAAATAAATTAGCAGAATGCATAGTTTTAATAGTCAGCTTGAATGAAATTTTCGTAAGATGTTCCACTAAGTGTCCTATTAACATCGTCCCAGTTTGCAATGAGATTGGATATGGGACCTTCATGAATTTTGACCTGTCGGCTTGAGAGTTGCATCATGGGAAGCTTAAGGAACTCTAGAACATCAACTAGTTTCTGCAACAATTAGGCATAATATAAATTGGATTAAGGCACAATGACAAGATAATGTACAGCATAGTTAGAGCAATATGAACTTTTTTTTTTTTGGGGGGGGGTGGGTGGTGGGGGTTGGGGGGCTTAAATTAATAATTTTACATAACCAAAGAAGGATATACAATCGCAATTATGCAGGAATGAGGGGCAAATACCCCACTATATACAAAAAACAATCAAAAGTAGAGCAAACCACTCAGCTGAATAAGATCAAGCAAAATATGAACATATTCTGCTATATATGCTATGGATGAAATTATAACTTTGGTTAGACTCAGCCCTTTCCTCCTGCTTTGAACTAGCTACATGTCAGGAGAAATCAAAGTGTCTAGATGAAAGGCAAGTTATAAATTTGGCTCTAGATAAATGTACAGGATCATGCTTTGAAGTGAGGCTATTTGTTGATCAATCCAAATCACTAGGCCAAATATGGTGAACAATGTTGAAATTCAAGCTATTGATGGACTCTAAAGCCATTCCCAGGAACATTGGTCACAAGCCTAAGCATCTTTATGTTCACTTTCAAATCTGTTACTCGCCACACATGGATCCCAATTCATTAAGGCTTCATTTTGTTTACTCTATAGAATATGATTTTAACAAATCTAGTTTAGTATTTGTTTTTTGGTAAGTTATTGAATTTAACTTTGTTTTTAGCAAAAGCTTAGAAGAGTGTAAGATTGAAAATTTGCAGTGGGGTTTGGTTTGCGGCCAGATACATTAAAACTTAGAAAATAAGAGATTTAAACTTAGTACATCCTATTGGGAGATTATGTTTATACTACTAACTACAATGACTTTAACCAAAGAAGGAAAGGAAAGGAAAAAAAATAAAATAATAAACCCCTTCAACGCCCACTATTTCATCATACTTACACCATGCTTAGCAATTCCTAAGTAAAGTAAAAATTAAAGAAAAGCTATAGAAATGAAATGAAAGGAAAGGAAAGGAAATAGAAATTGA
The DNA here is from genome assembly GCA_024138015.1 of Lumnitzera littorea. Taxonomy (NCBI): domain Eukaryota; kingdom Viridiplantae; phylum Streptophyta; class Magnoliopsida; order Myrtales; family Combretaceae; genus Lumnitzera; species Lumnitzera littorea. Next base: position 44,271,464 of record JAMXBB010000009.1, read on the forward strand.
CCCTTACTAAAGAAATGAAAGGAAATGGAAATGGAAATATACCCTTGAAATAGAAGAAAATAAGGAAAATATTTTCTTTAATTTGACTAAATTACCCTTTAGTAAAAATGTTGTGTCTTTGGTTCCTTTTCCTTTTCCTCTTTTTAAAGGCATTTTTGTAACTTCATCATGTTTTCATCTATTTCCATAGCGTTCTCTTCAAATTTGGAGTTATTAAAAAAAAAAGAGGGGGTGGGGGGGGTGGGTTATTTCCACCATATTCATCCCAATTCCACCTGCTTTTCAATTAACAAAACACATGTTTTCCTTCCATTTCCTTTAATTTTCACAGATCTCCATCAATCCAAACAAAGTGTTAATGATGAAGCTATCTTTGAAATCAGAGCTAATTGTTTGCTATTATCTGTTCCTTCCAAGGACTTATGATCAACTATAGGTTGGATGGTCTTCTATGGAGCCTATGCCATTTGAGAATGGATATCAAGTTCCTGAAGAGGCTGCAGAAAGTAATGCGCAAAGGTGGAGCTCTCAGATGGCAATAGACGGCATTGGTGATGGGATGAAAATGATAATCTGTCCTTTATGCAAACAAATAAAAGCAATTGCAGAAAACACGGCTCCATATATCTTCTTCCTACTAGTGTAAAATGGAGAAGGCAAATGTAAATGAAGGAAAAGGGGATTTTTTTTTTTCTTCCAAAACCTAGTAATGACCACTCCAAGAAAAGCAACTGTAAATAAGTGCACACCTATAAACTTATATGTAATTTAACATTGGGAAAGGAAACTCGAGGAGGGAAAAGCCAACTGGATAAATCTCCTAAATCCAAAACTTGTATCTGCAATGACTCCAACCCAAAACAGCCCAAATCTAGGAATAAACAACAGAAATCCAATGACCAGGTTCATCCTATCCCACAGATCTATATATATATATATAACTTGAGCAAAATCAGTACTTATACCAAGTAGAGAAAATGAAGATGGTTCAACCAAAAGAAACATTGCATGTAAAAACTACTGACTATTCCATTCAAATTGTTACATATATGTACAAAGATGCAAGTCACATAAATCAAGTATTTAGCGAAGCACATTTCATTAGAAATCATGGATGGCAGAATTATTAGAAATAGCAAAAACTTGCTGGACAGTGGACACCCCCCCCTATGATAACTAAAAAACAAGTGTTTACACAATCACAAATTACTAGAATACTGTGTTTATATGTGTCAATTATAAATCAGAAATCTTATTACATTTTATCAGTTATTATATGGACCAAAGTGACATAACCCAACCCGACTGCTCAGTTAGTTTAGCTCATTCCTATAGTTATAGTTTCATCCATTTATTCATACACAAAATTGAGTACCAAGCTTGGAAATGTTCCACATAGTCTGGTTGATGTGCTTGTACAACAAATAAAAAGTTCCTGAGGGAAATCAAAGCACTTACCATTCTGTTTACAACAAGATCCTCATAGTGTAGAACGATATGCCTTGTGCTGTTGTAGTAAGCTAATGCCTGTTCAACTGATGTCTCAACCTCTTTCAAATCACTGATCAGTGACGTCGAATTAATTGTTGGCTTGTATTTCAAAAGAGTATTGGCCTACAAGCAGTCAATCAGTAATGAATAAGCAGTACATACAAAAAGAGAGAGCAAGCATGTGAGTGACCAAGGCAGAGAGAGAGAGAGAGAGAGAGAGAGAGAGAGAGACCTCTTCTCGTGAATGAACGTGTGACTTATGAGTTCCATTTAACAGCTTGGCAGTTCGATCGTAGGAATTAGCAACTACGGAGACCATGCGACGCAATAGGTTTCGACGGAAGAGAAATATTGCTGAGACGCCCCTACGATTGAAGTATTCTGCAATTTCCTTGTGGTGCTCCATCAATCCCTGCCAAAATCATACGGAATTATGCTAATTGCTCTCACATGTTCTCAGGGATCTCAGTGGAAAAAGAAATATCTGTAGAAAATGAACTCAAAATCATAATTTAGCGAGCACATTGTCTTGCTTTCTAAAAAATATTACTTTGACAATCTACATGGACTTTCAAGATCTTTTTCAACTTATATCTTCCATACTCATTATTCTTCTTACTAATATATCTTAAGCAAGTCAGAAAGACTAGGGATTCAAGACTCACGGACATAAAATTTAAGGGCAAATGAGAAATAGATTGCACTTCCTCTTCATGTAAGCCAAGTTAGAGAATTAATTTTTGCCAGTTCCTCTGCTTTCACAACACGAGCCACATTTTCAGCATACAACATCATACCATGATGCTCATTTAAAGTTGTATGATAGTTATGAGGATTTATCGTGTTTTGCATAGAGTAGCTTGTTCAACTGTGAGCATTTGGAGTATGTATATATGCAGTTATTAAAATATTATTCCAAAGTCTGTACAGGGTTCAAGAATGATGGTCTACTTCATGGAAAAAATCGTATTAATTACCCAAAAAAGAAAAAGAAAAGCTGAGAAGAGATATTGCAGTGATATATAGATAAAAAGCTTGCATTGTGTACAGAAACTTTTACCAAATGAAAAAGGTATTGGTATACAAAAGTCAAAATTACTTTACTTTTCTAGTTGTGCTATGACCTTAAACATTTATTTAATCTAAATAGATATGCCTTCAATTTTCCATTAGTTACATCAGGGTAAGAAAAAGGTTACCTGATTTAGCATCCACTTAAAGCCAACTGCAGCAGAGCACTCATTCTTCGAAGCACTTGTGAACCAGTCTAAGTTGTAAACATTATCCAGAGTCTGTACAATGGAAGAAATATTTTTCCTCCTCTCCCATGGAGAAAAGATTTCTCCATTCGAGCTAACATTCACATGACTATTCAAGAGTGTCTCAAACCATCCACTACCAGATCTTTGCATTGAAATTATGGCAAAAAAACGCACTGGATTTTGTGCACATTCCTGCCTGCTAAGTGGAAAATAATTCATTTGAGGCACAAACGCAAGAGCCTAATTACAAAACAGCAGCATTGGGTACTGATCTTGAACTACCTGTTAAAAGTTTTAGGTGTTGGATAATGCAATGAAATGAAGTCTGCGTTTTCAGTAACACTGTCGTGACGAGGTCTATGAATGATTTGAATATTCTCATGTTTGATTTTGGTTTGGCCGGTAATCTGCTGTATACAGATTGAACAAATGTACACCCCAAACACCATCGCAAAGAGTATTACAATCATCCTATATAACACAGGAGATGATTTCTTGGGAGGCTTTATGATCAAACTCTCCTGCTATTCACAAAACAAAAGGTAAAAAGCCATAAGAGCCCCAAGAAAATAATTTCTCAAAAAAAAATAATAATCATATTATTAGCAAAAATTTGTTAATCTTATATCTGACAAAGATGCACTTCCTAATAACAGAGAAATTAGTGCTGCAATAACTGAAAAATAGTGATTGAACATTGACAAACAAGGCATGCTCAGAAGCAAAAATTAGTCAAATGTTCCATTGGTTTTAAAAATTAGAATCTTTTTTTCTTTTCTATTAAGGCGAATGAAAAATAAAATCCAAACATGCGGAAAACTCAACCTTGATCTTTCTTACTTTCTTCTCTGCTTACTTTGATTGTCATAACACCACATAAGCTGGGGGGGTGGGGGGGTTTGGAAAAAACACTATTTCTACTATTTACAAATCCTAATTATATTGCTAGAGCAATTTCCTAAAGAAAGCATTAAACATATATTCTCCTGAACTGAAAAAGAAGATAACAGGGAAGAAGCACCACAGATTATGAAAAGGAAGTATCTATGGAAAAAAAAAAGGTCCTTTATTATTTTATTTTTCCTTTTTTCCCCTTTGTTGCAGAGGGTAAGTAGCAAAACACCAAGTTAGAAGGAGAACAGAGTAAAGAAAAGGACATGAGATGAGGAAATACCTTATTGAAGAAACATATGATTTTTGACATTGTTAGCTATGGAACAAGCAAAAAGGGTATGTATCGGAAACTATAAGCTCAGATGCCTCTCTGGTCTCCTCCGAAGTCCTTTCTCCTAAGCTCAGTTCGCAGTTCGCTAGAACTAGAGGACGAGAGAGAGAGAGAGAGAGAGAGAGAGGGAAAGTAAGTAAAATTAGGCAAGGACTAATGGGTCTTAAGTTGGTGTTTCGGGATGCCTCGTGGAAATCAAAACCAAAAAAAAAAAAAAAAAAAACATTTGTAGGAGAGAGAACGATGAGTTGATGTCTGATAATATTTATGTTATGTTGCCTTTATTAGTCTATCAAATGTCAGGAGTTTGAACTATGTAATGTAATAATGAAGCGATGAAAACAAAAACTTGCACGGTCAGCTTATGTTTTAATTGTTCAGCGGTATCGATATTGACTTCGGAAATGAATGGATCAAATTTAATTTTTTTTCCTTTTTAGTACTTGAAAAAACATAAAACATTTTAAAAATCGGAAAAAAAAAAAACCATCTTATGGTGGATTCGTCATAATATATATATATATATATACACGAAAATATATTAATGCAAGAGAAAATAGGAAGAATAATTAATTGTAATTATTATTATTAATTATTCTATTGCCTAGTGTATTGCGTCGTGACTCGGGAGAAACGGGAGTAAAGCTCGTAGTCTTAACATGTCGTAAACGCCTGAATCATTGCTATCCCTCCCGAATTTCGAAGAAAGTAGAATTGTTTTATAAATTTTACATTATATGTCTCGATTTCGATGATTTACATAACTCCTTGTACAATAGAGTTAATTGAATTTCAAAATTACAGTATTATAGTTAAAGAGATAGCCAAATTTATTTCTTAGTATGCGTAATTCATTTGACTTCTAAACTCATCACAAATTTCTTTATTTATATCCGGTGTAACAAATTTTGTCAATATTCTTAGTATCTAAAAATATCTTTTAATATTTATTTTACTTAAAAATACTTAATTATTCCATTTCTTTCTACCTATTTTATTTTCGTCGTCATTATTATTATTATTGTTCTCCTTTACTTATATTAATTTATCTCTTTTTGTTCAAAAAATAAAAAAGGCCTATGGATAGGCCAGGGGCCTTTTACACCAGTTCAAATTAATATGAAGGTAAGATAAAATAATTACTCATAATATCTAACTGATTTTGTAGAATTATGGGGCTATAAGAATTTAAGACGAAACCAAACAAAAAATTATTGATTTGTAATGCAATTTGATCTAATGGATTTGGTAACTATTAACTGATTACCCAATGAGGGGTTTTAAATTTACAAATTACTATTTATTAAAAAACTTTGAGTTTCTATATGAGAAAGTCTGACCATGATAGGCAAAATGAATAGAAGAAAAATATATAATCCTAGCTTTTATATTCCGCAATTTGGATTTTCTTTTTCCCCCACAAATTGACAGAACCTATGAATTTATATATTTATATTGTTATTTTTTTACTAGAAATTAATGAAGCCGATTTAAGGAAACTAGTTAGATGATAACTTAAAGTTAACTCAAGACTTATTAAATTCCCCGTGTTTTTCCATGCACGATCTAACCTGATCTCACATGTGATGAGGACTGAGGTCAATACAAAAAGTACAGATCCATATAAATTGATTAGAAAAATATAAAAAATTTTAAAAATGACAAAGTGGTGCATCATGACTATCCAGAAGCGCTGTCCTTCTTAGGCCTTGACCTTTGTTTTAAAACAATTATGACGGTCGGTAAGTCGATTAGAGCTTTTAATTAAAATAAAGTCATAAACGTAAATTGCACTTGTATTTTTGCTTCTTTTTTTTAGCAAATTTAACCCTCTAAAAGACTTCTTTTTTTTTTTTTTTACTCATCGTTTTTTCCTCTTTTTTTTTTTTCCTTTTAAGCTTACTATTATTCTTCATGACTGACAAGGCAACATGTGATACTAGTAATTTTAAGACACAAATTTAATAAATGAAAATTTTGAAAATAGTATCAATTCTTAACCAATTAGTCTACCAAATCATCTTCAGTAATAATACCAGTGAGTATTCACTAAGTTAAATTCAAAAAAGGGGCTTGGCCAAATACTAGATTCTATCTTCTTACTCTAATCTACATAAGTCAAATAAAAAGTGGTGAATCGTAATTAAAAATAAACAAATAGGAACAAAAATTAACAACTAACACAAATACAAAGGACATGGGCTCATCACATGTTTTAGATGTGGTGTTGAAGTTATGGCATTATGATATCATGAACAATTGTTGATTAGATTTAGATGGAATTCACTTGAGCTCAATCCTAGTTATAATATTTCACTCAATTATGTAGCAAAAAATCTCCTTGTGGTCTTATTTTCCTATATGTTTAGCTAAACACTTAATTCTTATCATGAATTAAGTATTCTAATTCTAGAAATTAAAGGATCATTCTCCTCTCAGCTTCATAACCTATCATAATTTGCTAGAACCGCATCACGTAGTGTAAATTCAACAGGCTATACTTAATCTCCTCTCGATCTCATAATTGTAAAAACCTATTTATCAATACTCTACCAACATTTAACTCTTGTTGGAAATTACATGACTAAACTCCTCTCATTCTCATCATTATGCAAATCCATTCACTCTTAAGGGATTTCTTGGAACTAATCCCCTCTTGATCTCATAGTTACAAAACAACCCATTGAAATGATCAATCTCTAGTACCTCAACCAGTTCAATTAAGACATCAAACATTAGAATCCCAACTAAATATACAAACCAACATCAAAACTAAAACACTCCACCTACTATATTGTCACAAACCTACAAAAACTAACTAAAAAACTCATGGTGTTGAAAATGAAAGCAAGAGCATTTACAAATATAACAAAAAACTCCATTAATAAACAAGATAATAAGGTATCGAAACAAGAATAAGATGATAATACTCTTTAATCTAGCCTAAATATAAAGAAATGTGCATTAAAATCTTAAAAACAAGTGTTAAATAACATAAACAAAGTCAAGAAATAGTAAACTAAGCTAAACCCTAGCAAATCCCTAAGTGGGGCTCATGATTTCTACAGCAAATGCAAGTATATATAAATTTGAGCCATTGATTGATCGGTAAATACAAGCCAGCCTATGGTTAAATTCGTGTTTAATGAAATACAACGTTTAGGGAATTAAGGTTTTAGGTTAAATAAACCCTAATCCTATTTCCTTCTATCAATCAATCGATGTAGGTAATTCTAACCTTGCACCTTCTATTTTTGGTCCATCCTCTCCTCAATCGATCTCTTAGTTTAACAATATACCCCTGATGCTTCAAGGCATACAAATCGTTCAATAGCAATACTACCGATCAATCGATAGGGTAAATTTCTTGATTTCATTGAGTAATAATAGTACCACTTTGCCACTCCAATAAGCGCAAGCCATGCTTTGCTAGAGCTCAATCGACCATATTCTAATTGGAATAGTCTTGAATAAAAGCAATTTGTTTTGTAAAAAAACAATAGCACAATTACTATCCTATATAAGTTGTTGATGGAAATGAGGTTGTGGTTGAATGAAGGGAGAAATAGGACATTTTACAGAATCAAATCCAAAGACAAAACAACAATATCTATGTGTTGTAATTATTAGCTGACCATTAGGTAAGAATACATGCCTTTGATTAATTGCAATATACATTTGAAAGGAATTAATTGTGCTAACCATGTAATTAGTAGCTCTAGAGTCCAAGATACATGTAATAACACCTGCTTATGAATAACAAGAGGAGAGATTAACAACTCTTACCATATGACTCATAAAAGACATTGTCTCTTAAGAACTATCCTGTAAAAGAGGAGCTACACAAGAAGATGTTGCCACTATAGAAGTAGCATTGTGAGCTTATGATATATTCAACAAACTTTTCAAGTTGAGGAATTGCTCCTTAAATAATTAACACCTCTAGAATTACAAGACAAAGTTGCATTACTACCATTCAAAGAGCTACAACTACTATTAAGCACATAAGCATCATCTACTCTATTTGTCAATCTACTAATAACTTATCCAAAAATTACATGATTCAATCTAGTCATTTGCTACTTAACTATACTGTTGTTTTTTAAATGTGGTGGGAAACCAATCAATTTGTAGCATTTCTCCTTTAGATGCCTCTTCTTCCGACAATAGCTACATATAATTTCTGTTCTATTTCTTGGTTTGCTATTTATACTCACCATAATAGAAGCATCCAACATAATAAGATCTTTTGGTCAATTAGCCCTTTGAAATTCATCTCTCACTATTAGATTATAGGCTTCGTCCAATGTAGGATAGGGCTTTAAAACCAAGATTTGAGATCTAATTGTAGAAAAACTCTCTTTTAAGATTAAGAAACTCAAAAATATGATGGGTTATCGACCTCTGGTCCACTTACACATACCTCAAAAGCCTCCAATCCCTCACTCGAAAAATTCTCTCTTATCAACCTGCCAATAACGAGAAACTATACACAAAAGGAGAGTAGCTAAATTCCCTGAGAGCTCTAGATGGTTATATTCTGCTCTATTCTCTCTCTTGTACCGATGCCTACTATTCTCTAGCCAAGGGCTCTATGCCGAATGATCGAACCTTCGTTTACCGAGAACATCCTATCGAGTAATGAGATATCCTCCTACTGGCCAAGTACTTCTCTTGTAGCCTCCTACCAATACTTACTACACTCCTTTCTCATCTTGGCCATCCTTGATACCGCCACATCTTGATCCCACTCGACTGGTGTACCTAAAGAATCTTTTGTACCCAACCAATATTATATTGCCACCTATCAATCTCATCTGATACTGTACTATTTTTCTCTTTTTATCATTTGTCCTATTTACCTTTTTGTATATACTAGGAATCTCTTTTCATGTATGCTTCTTTTGTAATTTTCCTTATTTATAATATACCATAGGAACTTACTATAAATAGTCCCCTTTTCTTTGTAGCCGTACATCTTATATTCCTTACAAACATTGAATATACTTGTTTTTGCGAAACAATTCTTTCCAAGTCCATTTTCTCATACTCTTATCTAATCTTATCAAGTAACTTAAGATTAGTGGCAAGTAAACCTTAACAATAACTTGTGTGTCATGTCAAGTAAAGTGTCAAGTTATATTATGCTTGTTGGTAGGTCACATCGTCCAAGCATCTTCACATTAGCTACTATATTTCATTCGTCATACTCACTTTATTTTCTTCGATATTTCATAAGACCCATTGGTGTCTCACCTCCTATGATAAGTCCTAGTAATAATTAAGCTCTTATGCACATCATATAATCCTAGTATCAGAGCTTTAAGTTGCGACCGAAAGCTATATTGTAGTAGTTCCTACTAATCTGTTGTTTGTTATACTCTGTTTTCATCTAGAAGAACAGTGCAAGTCCATAACTTACTGTTAGATTAGTATTTTCTATGTGTAGTAATTTCCTACATAAAGAGTATGTTCTAAAACTTATTTTTGAGAATGTCAAATCCTAGTATTCAAGGAAAAATTAACATTGCTGAGAGTAATGCTCAAGGACGTGGTTGTGTTACCTAACAAACACCACGTACTATTGATGAACAAATATGAGACCTTGCCACTATTGTGGCCAATCCAGCTATCTCGATGCAAAGATTCTTAAAGACTGGATTGTGAGATAAGATTGCCACTAAATAGGGCTGAGAAATGAGGGATAGGCCAAGAAGGTAGATGAATGAATAGCGAGCACCAAAGCCCCTTCTTATGAACCCAACATTACCATGTCATGCTGATAAAGTTACAAGAAGGAGGTTAGAGTTGGATGAAGTGGAAGAGTATGAAGGGGAAGAGAAGCAGTACATTGGAATTGATGAGCGTGAGTTTAAAGCTCCTATAGGTGCCAAACGCCTTAAAGTATAGATCTTAAGCTTCAACCAGTCTCGTAGTGTTGATAACTACTTAGATTAGGAGGAGAAGATCAAAAAGACATTCAAATTTTACGATTATGAAGATGTTGTTTGTATTCTAGTGGCCACGTAAGAATTTTCTGGATATACAACAATGTAATGGAAGAAGCTACAGGATGTTCGCCTAAAGGCTTGATGCGAAGTCCGAACATGGAATGAGATGAAGAGAGTTCTAAGAAATAAGTTTATTCCCGAACACTACAAGTAAGACACTTTTCGACTATGTCCAAGAGTTTCAATTACTCATGATCCGATATGATATTGAAAAACTCGAGATGCAAACTATAGTAAGGTTCATTTCTAGACTAAGAATTAAGATTAATCATATTGTAGAATTACATACTGGGAAAGATGAGACCATTTGAGTGCTATAAAGGGTTGAAAGGCAAAGACGGAGCTAAATTAGCTACCCAAGACTACCAAGTAAAAATATCATGTCAAGTTGATCTAACCATGATGTAGAATTACAGACTGGGAAAGATGAGACCATTCGAGTGCTATAAAGGGTTGAAAGGCAAAGACGGAGCTAAATTAGCTACCCAAGACTACCAAGTAAAAGTATCATGTCGAGTCGATCTAACCATGATCGAACACCGAGTAGTTCTAAGGTAGACCACCTAAGACATGTTCCAAACTAACCTGAAGAGATCAGGGTAAAGGCAAAGTCAAGAAACCTGAGGTCCAAAGAGACCAAGGTCAAAGCTTTAGAAGAAAGATCAAAGAGATCAAATGCTTTAAATGTCATACATATGGACATGTAGCTAGTTAATGTTTAAACTGACAAGTTATGACAATCAAGGGAGAAAAGCCTTAATTTAAAGTGGAAAGTACTAGTGAAGGAGATGAGGAGGTTGAAGTTAGCTTAACACTAGAGGAACTTCAAGAAGACCCCGATGCCCTTATACCTCATGAAGCAAGTGCCCAATGCTATTTTATTGTACGTTGATCTCTTAGCACTTTTGTAGCCTACAACAATGTGCAAGGGGGGAATCTCTTCCACACAAATTACCGAGTAAATAGCAAGCTATGTACCTTGATCATTGATGGAGGAAGCTATACCAATGTTATAGTGTAAAGAGTAGTGAAGGCTATGAAGTTGCTAACTCTTCTGCACCTTAAGCTGTATAAAATTCACTAGCTCAACAAGAAGGGAGGTTTGCCAATTACCAAGCAGCTTAAAGTACCGATTGCCATTGACAATAGGTACAAGGGCAAGGTGTTGTGTAATGTCCTACTTATGTGTGCTTCTCACATCGTACTCAGCTGACCCTAGTTGTTTGACTTATAGGTATTATATAATGGGTATAACATGCTCTAGAAGGATGTGAAGAAGATTATACTAACCTCTAAGAGCCTTAAAGAAGTGTAAGAGACACAAGAGAAAGTTACTAGATTACTGCAACAGAAGTCCTTAGTGATTTCCCAAACACAATTTGCTTGAGAAGTCAAGGCTAAGGAGTATGTACTCCTTTTAGTCCAAAGACTCTTGGAGTTGAGAGAATCTGAGAGCTTACTTGTCAAAGTACAACAACTACTATAAGAGTATGTTGACCCATTCCCTATCAAGATGCTGAAAGGTTTACCTCCCTTTAGAAGCATTGATCATTGCATTGACCTCTAACCTGGAGTTACCCTACTGAACCGACCTACTTATAAGTTCAATCCTGAGTAGGCAACCAAGCTGAAAAAATAAGTAGATGAGTTGGTGGACTATAGATATGTCTGAGAGAGCATAAGCCTATGTAATGTACCCGCCGTACTAGTGCCTAAGAACAATGGGTTGTAGAGAATGTGCATTAATAGTCGTACCATCAACAAAATTACTATTAAGTATCAATATTCGATTCTACAGCTAGATGATATGCTCAATAAGCTACATGGTGCCCGTATCTTCTCGAAGATTGACTTGAAGGGTAGCTATCACCAAATACAAATGAGACCTAGAGATGAATAAAAGACGGCCTTCAAGACAAGGGATAGTCTATTCAAATGGATAATGATGCTATTTGGTCTGACTAATGCGTCAAGTCCTTTTATGCAGCTCATGAATCATGTGCTAAGAGCATTGATTGGCAAATATATTGTGGTTTATTTTGATGATATTTTGGTTTACAGTACTGACCACATCACCCACATTGAGCTTTTAAGATTGGTATTCGATATCCTCCATACCGAGAAATTATTCGACAACTTAAAGAAATGCATGTTCTATTAAAGTGAGGTTATATTCCTCAGGTATGTTGTTTCAGGAAAAAGAGTTCGAGTTAATGATGAGAAAGTCAAAGCTATTCTTGAGTGGCCTATACTGACTAATGCTACTGAAGTTAGGAGTTTCCATGGTCTAGCTTCGTTCAATTAGAGATTCATTCAAAACTTCAATTCCGTGATTACGCCTTTAACTGAATTGTCCAGGAAGAAACTGAGTTTAGGTGGTCGAAGAAAGTTTAGAAGAGTTTTGAAGATGTGAAGTCTAAATTGACATTTGCTCTGGTACTTGCCTTACTAAATTTCGAGAAAGTTTTTTAGGCAGAGTATGACACATCTGGAGTCAGCATTGGTGTTATCCTTATGTAAGAGCCCCAACCAATTACCTATTTCAACGAAAAACTCTAAGGAGTTGCCCTGAACTACTCAGCATACGACAATGAGTTTTATGCTCTTGTCTGAACACTACAAAACTGGCAGTATTATTTGTTACCGAGAGAATTCATCATCTGCTTAGATCATAAGTCTCTTAAGCATCTCTGTAGGCAATAGAAACTTTCTCAATGTCATGCTAAATGGGTTAAATTCTTGAAGTCTTTCTACTACACCATCTGGTATAAGAAGGAGAGCACAAACACTATAGCAAGCACTCTTTCTCATTGTTATACCCTCATTACAACATTACAAGCTAAGGAATTTGGATTTGGTACTTTACTTGATCAGTATAAGCATGATCCACATTTTAGGCCTTTAGTGCCCAAATGCAATGTTGGAGGAGCTACAGATGAGTTTTACTTGAATCAAGAGTTCCTGATGAAGAGTAAATAGGTTTGTATGTCAAGTGATTTGGCAAAAGAGCTACTCATCTAAGAAGCTCATGTTGAAGGCTTAGCCGACCATTTTGAGGAAAAGAGGATGGCTAAAATATTAAAGGAACACTTCTATTGGCTTGGGATAATGAAAGATGTATGCTGAATTCTTAAGAGGTGCAAGGTGTGTAAAAATGCAAAAGAAAGGAGAGAGCCATATGGAGAGTACACACCCTTGCTCATACTTAAGCACCCATAGACCGACCTAAGCATGGATTTCATGCTCGGCCTTCACCGAACGTCGAGAAGACATGACTCAATTATGGTTGTAGTCGATCGATTCAACACGATGGCCCACTTTATTCCCTATTACTAAACTAATGATGTTTTATTTATTGCCAACTTCTTTCTGTAGGAAGTTATGCAATTACATGGAGTGCCGAGAAGTAATGTATCTGATCATGACTTGAAGTTCATGAGTTTCCTTTAGAGGACCCTGTAGAAGAAGCTCGGTACTAAGGTCATGTTCAGTACTTCTTACCACCCCTAGATAGACGACCAAACTAAAGTTATGAACAGGACAATCGGCAACCTCCTACAAGTAACTGTTGGGCAGAATTTACATGACTGGGATTTATGCCCACTTATCATTAAGTTCGCCTACAATCGCTCAGCTCATAGCTCGATAAGAAAATCACCATTTGAGATTGTTTATGATCTTAACCCAAACTTACCCTTAGATTTAATTATCAGCTCAACCACATAAGAGGAAAGCCAATTCGGCCTGCAACGTATTAAGGAATTCCAAAAGTTACATTAGAGGGTTACCGAACAACCGGCCAACATTATAGCTTGACAGAAGGAGCAAGGAAGTTGAGGAAGGAAGCAAGTCATTTATATCCCCAGAGACCTCGTTTAGATCCATCTTAGCAAGGAACACTTCCTTAGCCAAAGGATGAACAAACTATCTCCTAGAGCAAATGGACCTTACAAGATCCTCAGGCATATTAATGACAACACCTATAAGGTTGAGCTACCTGAAGGATACAGTGTATCTACCATATTCAACATCGCCAACCTGACTCCCTATGTGCCAGATGTCGACAAAGGTCATGATTTAAGGGCAAATCTTCAATAACCCTAAGGAGCTCATGGGTTACTGACCTTTGGCCCACTTACTCTCACACACCTTAGAGGCCTCTAATCCCTCACCTGAAGAATTCTCTCTTGTCAACCTACTAATGACGAGAAACTGTACATAGAAGGAAAGTAATTGAATTCCTCAAGAGCTCCGGATGGTTATACTCTGCTCTATTCTCTCTCTTGTACCGATGCCAACTATTCTTTAGCCAAGGGCTCTATGCCGAATGATCAAACCTTTGTTTGCCAAAAGCTTCTTACCGACTAATGAGATAACCTCCTACTAACGGAGTACTTCTCTCCTAACTTCCCATCAATTCTTACTGCACCCCTTTCTCATCTTGACCATCCCTGATATTGTTACATCTTGATTCCACTCAGCTGCTATATCCAGAGAATCTTTTGTATGGAACTAATGTTGTACTGCCACCTATCCATCTCATCTAATACAGTATTATTTTTGTCTTTTAGTCATTTGTCCTATTTACCATTTTCATATGTACTAGGAATCTCTTTTCATGCATGCTTTTTCTTTTGTAATTTTCCTTATTTGTAATGTGCCCTAGAGACTTACTATAAATAGTCCCCTTTTCTTTGTAGCTACACATCTTACATTCCTTACAGACATTGAATATACTCGTTCTTGTAAGACAACTCTCTCTAAGTTCATTTTCTTATACTTTTATCAAATCTTGCCAAGTAGCTCAAGATTAGTAGCAGGTAGACCTTGACATTAACTTATGTGTCATATTAAGTGAAGTATCAAGTTGTACTATGTTTTTTGGTAGGTCGCATCCTTTAAGCAGTTTCACGTCAACTACTATATTTCATTCATCAATCTACTCACTCTGTTTTCTTCGATATTTCGGAGAATCCATTGGTTTCTCACCTCTTGTAGTAACCCCTAGTGATAACTGAGCTTTTAGGTACATCAAAACATAATCTTTTTAAGCCATTTCTATGAACTTATCAAAGCATTTTTTATCATAAGATTTATAAGAACAATGTGGCAATGGCTTAAAATTCTACAACTCTTCACAAATTATATTAAACTCAATAAAATACTCATCTACACTTATAGATCCTTGAACAACACTACCTAACATATGATATAGTTGACAAATTCTTGTGTGATTAGGTTACAAGAAGTGTATCTTTAGTTTATCTTAGATTTCTTTAGCCGTATTCATATACAATATCGTTGAAGCAATTGGTTATGATACTCAATGAAGCAACTAACCAACTATCAAGTTACTATACCAACTCCAAATTGAATACATCTTATCTATTTTAGTTGGAACTAAAATAGATCCATTTATAAAACCAACTTTGTTCCAGATTAAGAGTACAAATAGAAATGAATGGCTTTAAGTATTATAGTTGAGACTAGTGTGTATATGAGTAATTGTTATTGAACTCTATGAATTAGAATGGTGAATATAATACGTTAAATTGACGTATTATAGAGGTGAAGTGGACATGTTGATTGAGTAATGATGCTCTAATGTCATGTTACGTAAATCAAATCTATGAAGTATAGCTCAAGTAATAGTTTAGCAATGTATAGAATGACAGAAATGAAAGAGGAAGAAACTAGATGAAAGATCAGACATGAGGAAGAGGATAAGTTGAGAAAGCTTGTGGAAATGAAACTGAAATATTCAATTAAACTAATACTGTACAAGACTCTCCTTTATATATAGATCAAGCTGCATGTGTACTAACTACCAAAATTAAGTAACAGAATTAACAACTTATATCTATTAAACTAACGACTAGGAATATAATTAATACAAAGGAAAAAGAAATTTTGCAAATAATTGAAAATATATTATAGGGAACTTAAATAAATTGTAAAGCAATTGAAATGTTTCTAAAAGTAGTTATAGAAAAAATGACATTTCATTTAATTTCTATCTTAGCCTTTGAAAAAAATAAATAAATCCAATCATTACATTTCATTTTATGTAGAAATAAAAGCGATAAAGTTGATGGTAAAGGACAAAGTAAGTTCATCTAAGTCCAATTTAAAAATAGATTCCAGCATATTATACTTTTTTTCTTTTTCAGGGGAAGTGGGGCCAAAATGAACAAGACTAACCAATTCGATGCCACCCATAAGGTTAGTCATAAGAAGATTAGGGATGAGGTTAACCTTAGAGCAATTTACTAGCCTTAGGTCAATTGGACTAGCTGCAATAGGCCAAGACCCAGTTTTTATGAGTAGATTGGTTTAGCTTGTGTCATTTATTCTATTTGTCATTTCTCTTTAAGTTTTATTTAGTTAATTAGTTTCTCTTAGATCTATATATTTTATGTTATCTCATTTGAGAGAGTTTCCTTTTATATTATTAACTAATTATTATTTCTTAGCCTTATTATGTAATGAGGTTTAATTAGACAATGAACTAATTAACTATGAATTCCTAACCTTTGTGGTTTCTATAAATTGAATGAAGTAGGTGTTATTAAGATTCCTAAATGATTAAGGATTTTTGTTCTTTATTCATTTAATTCTCAGCAATCTAATTACAAACTATGGTGAACTTGTTTAGTTGATTTCAGATGACTCATATTGGATATCCTATTGATACCCATAAGAGATTCATAAAATGTAACTATTATCGATTTATGATCTAATGGTGATTTCAATATTGTGCGTAATATCAATATTGACCTCTTCCATATTGTTTTATGTTTTCATTCACTCATAATCACCAAAATAAAAAATAAAAAACCCCTAAGCACATAAATAAATACCAACTTTCTTATTTATAAATCCTAAAATTCAAAAAATAAAAATTGGTTATTTTTAGAGATTTCTAGATATGTGTCAATGTAGTTTCAAAGCAAGTTGAACTTAGCAATGGTGGAGTTGAATTACTTTACAATGGTATAGAGATAGAAAGTAAGTTCATAATTTGTAAGAATTCAAAATTATACTTATGTTCTACTCATTAATGACTTTTGTCAAAATTTGATTTTAGAATGTGTTATAGAATAATTGGGTCTAGAAGTATAGATCATCTCTCTCCTATGAGCTAGTTCATTACATCGAAGTAATCCAATTGATAAAACAACCCCAATAGCTTTTTCTTTGTGTGCTTATGAGGATTTAATTCTATGTAATTTTACGCTAATGAATTATTAACATGTATATTTGACAAATCATGGTATATTTATGACAATGCTAACATGATCACATCCAAAACTTTTATCACCTTGCTAAAGGAAGAAAACCCACTATGGGACTAATGACAAAAGAGTAGATACAATAAGTTGTAAATCTATTAAGGAATCGAGTACTTAATTAGGTGACTGAAAGAATAACTAAAGGTAGGGTGATAGTAAAATCTAAGAATGTAGAAATCGTAAAGAAGCTAAAATCAATTCTTTCTATGAGTGTTCATGTATTAATAGTATAGAAAGATTCATTTACTCAAATAGAGAAATATCTAAGGTAGATTTAGTATAGGGTAAAACATATAAAGTAGTTATAAAAGGAGGCAAATGTACCAATCTCATTTCTATAAGATTTCTTAAGAAGATGGGTTTATAGGCCAAAACATATCCACAACCTTATACCGTTCGTTAGGTCAATAGTCAAGAAGTCATACATGTTTATAAATAGGTACATGTTCCAATTCTCATTGGCAAATGAAATGATAAGGTTACTTATGATGTAGTCACAATGAATGCTACATATTTACTGTTAGGAAGACTTGCCAATATGATAAGTGAGAAATATGATGGGAATAAAGATGCATATGCTATCCAAAGGGGTTGGATGAATCTTTAAGCAATTTTCTATGAGCTAGGAAGAAGTATAATGGTTGAGATTTGAGTTTGTCAAGAAGATTAAATGCTAGAGAGACTTATTCGTGTGCTTAAGAAAATTTTTTTACTAGAAGTAGTAGAATCACATTCTTCATGACCAAAAAGAATGAGATTTAAGGTCAAATATTTTCAAAGAAACTAGGAATAAAGAAATCATGAAATGAAACTCATAGCAAAGGACAAGCAAGTTAATCTAAGGTGAGTTCAAAAGTGGTTTTAGCATATAGATGTACAAAATGCGAAATGGACAAGGCCAGCCAAGCTTAACTCCCCAAAAGTACGATTAGAGAAGGATTAGAAATGAGGTCAACCAACCTAAGTAGACTAGATTAGGTGGCTTTAGCATAGATTGGTTTTTATGAGCAGTTTTGCTTTAGTCAATTAATTCTTTTATTTAGCTAAGTAGGTTCTTTTTTATCTACTTATTTTATGTTATTATTTTAGTATCATATTTTATCTTACTTACTAAGTTTTATTTCTTAAGGCTATTGTGTAATGAATTACAATTAAACAATTGATTAATGAACTTGAAGTTGTATACCTATGTGATTTCCATGAATTGAGCGAGATGAGAGTTTCTATAGTTCATGAATAGTTGAAGGATTTCCTTTTTTTTTTTTTTATTCTTTTAATTCTTATCATTCTAATTATAGATTGTGGCAAACTTGTAAATCAAAAGTATGTGAGACATGATAAATATTCTTTTGACCCCCATAAGAGTTTCAAAAAGTGTGTGTAGTATCAATTTTTTATTTGCTCACAAATTAATTTAATTTCAATATTTATGCATAAAATCGAATGTTGATCTCATCTATCTCCGTTTTCTTTCCATTTATAATTAACAAAAAAAGATCCTAAACACATAAAAAGAAAAGAAGTACCAAATTTCCTACTTCTAAACCCTAAAATCCAAACATACAAATTGGTTATTTCCATCCTAAGCTAGCATAGTACTTACAACTGAGTCACAAGCGTTGAAGACTAGTCTATTTGGGTTAGGTTATCAAGTTAGTCTAATAGTAGTTGACCAAGCTAGTCCTTATAGAATCATTTTAGTTTAATTTTCTTTTATTTATTTTCTTTTTGGTTGTTATATTTTATATTTACCTACCTAATTTAGAATATAAGATCCTAACTTTGTGACCTTATTAATAGGTACATGTATTCATGACAATTTTTTACAACTTTATATCAATTAAAACTTCTTTGAGAGATCAAATTTTCTCTCTAGTTCTTTCGTAGAACTATTATTAAACTTATTAGAAACTCTTGTTCACATGGTATTCATTCATTCATACCAAGGTTTTTTGTTTGCATAATTCGACAAGTCAAGATCTTTAAATACGATTCTTGAATTTGCTTAATTAATAGGTTGAGGTTATTCCATTCAACTATACCAAGGTTTGTAGGATACTTAACTAACCTATGGTTCACATCAATCAATTCTTTTGTTTTCGGGTTAGTTTTTCTCATTAGGTCGAGGTCCATTCCTAACTTGTTTCTTAGTATTCTTACATTCTCTATCTCTTTTTCTCCTTATGCATCCTTTCTCTCTTGCTTAAGAATAATGCTCATCCTCTACCCTACTCTAAGTTAAAGGGTAGTATAATCTGTTGTATGGAAGGGAAATTGTGTAAAGTTTGATATTATTGATTTAAGAAAGAAAGTTTGTTGAATTGTATTTGAGGACTAATCAATTCAAGAATTAATTTGACATTATTAATTCATGATTATAAGCAACTCACTAACCCCTCATCCGATTACCATGTGTGTGGGATCAAGTAATCAATTTTGTAAAGAAGGTTTTACATGCTTTGACTTGCCATTAGCTTAAAGATGCCCTTACTAAGTCTCTCTTTCATCCACTATTTCAATCGCTTTAGTCCAAGGTAGGCATCTTTAACCTTATCATCTATATTAAATAGATATTGACACCTCATCTTGAGATTATCACAATGAATTTATTTTGGATTCATCTATATGAGCATATAAATGTTGATTGAGATCTTGTTTAAATTATCTTTTTTTTTTTCTACATCTAATTATTTACATTTGTTCTATGTTTGATTTATATCTACTTGAAATTTAGTATTTAGAAAACTATATTATCTATTTTTGTTTTATAATTATAATAAAGATGGTAATTAAAGTATTAGAATTGGAAAATGAAAATTTATGTATTTTTAAGAAAAAATATATTTTATATATTAGAGATGATTATTTCAATTGGTATTTTTGTAAATATAGATACAGTAAATAATAGATAAATTCAAAATTATAGGAGTTTTTTAGGTAATTAATATTAGAAGATTTGGTATACATTGAATTATATTTTTGTCTTATTGATATCTTATTTTCGTCAAATGTAATATTTGAGTAAGTATCAAAAAGACACCAAATGAAGCCTAAGATAAATCCTATTTTAGTTAGAATATACTAATTGTTTGTAAATATAATGTATCTTCAAAATGTTACTAACTAAAAAATGAATTTGTGTAATTCCCAATGTATTCGGAGTGGGGAAATTAGTGAAAATGAAAGGAATTAAATGGAAATGAAATGAAATATTGTGTTTGATAAATTAAGCACAAATTGAAAATCAATGGAAATGTAAAGAAATGAGTGGAAATAATTATGCTTTAAACTCCATTTATTTTCTCTCTAAGTTTGGAAAGATATAAAAGAGATAGATGGGAATAAAAAGACAACTATAAGACACCATTGTCATAATTTTTATCAAAGGAATGACCTATTCAAACACTAACTCCATTCTCTTCATTTCGTTTTTGTAATACTAATCGAGTAAGAGAAATGGAAACATTACTCTCCATTTCCTTTATTTATTTCCACATATCAAATAAAAATTATACTTCTTTCTCTTTTCGCTCTATCTTCCCCCCACCACCCACCCCCCCCCCTCCCTCATTTCCATCCATTTACCTTTTGCAATAATTTACATAGTTTATAAATATAAACCCATTTTGTTCTATAGTGCTTTTAGTTTTATTTTAGTTATTTATTTACCAAATATCCATCATAATAAATATGTAGTGTTGTCAAACTCCAGCTAACCTCTACACTCTAATCCAATTTGACCTAACATCTTTATAAAACTAATCCAATTTAATCCTTATCTAACCCCGATTGAATCACTATCAAATCCGATTTTACTCTTTTAACCTTTGACCCTCTAATTTAAACAGTCAACTATTCGAGCCAAGTTTGACAACATTGTAAATATGTCATACATATAAAATATTTAGTTAAGCATATATCAAACCAAAACTACCCATTATCCCATAATATAGTACTTAGTTTCAAGTTAGATTTAGTGAGATTTATCAAAATAGAAAGCTCGGAATGAATATAAAGGTATATAGTGGTTTCTTTTTTTTTTTTTTTAAGTTGAAATACACGTATTGCAAGTACAATACCGATTATTATGCTTTTTATTTATGGCATCCATTTGGTTTATTTGTTCATGAAATATGACAGAGTTTCATTGTCCAAACTGTACGTAGTATATAGTTGATATATTGGTCCAAATTGTACGTTAGTGTGCGTGGAGTTCCTCGTTAATTTCAAGTTAGGAAATTCACCAGCTACGATGTAGCATCATTGACGACGTTATGCTTGTCATTCTCATTCGCAAAATTTCAACACATGGAAATTGAGATTGCAACAGCCATTCTTGTCCCTTTCGCCCCCAACACGTACGTCTTTGTTGCGAATAACAAAAGGAGAGTATGCTTGACTTTACCATACATGCTACCAAATGCTTAGTCAAATATATATCTCAATTTTTATTTTTGAATTACAAGCACACCCCTTTTTATCATTTAATGCTCTATTTTTTAGATTTAACTTTAACCTTCAGATCTCTAATAGAACTATGCATGGAGTTTTATATAATGATTTTACAGTTAACTTTATTTATTTATTTATTTTTAATTTTATTTTTGTTTTTTATTATTCTATATAGAGGTAAACTAGTAAGATAGGATTTAAAAGCATATTTTTTATGGATTTGGTGGATCTAAACACTCAATTTAAAAAAAAAAAAGGAAATTATGGAGGCTGAATGTATGTAATGAAAATATAGAGTGTTTTGTGATTTAACCAATTTTTTTTTAAATATTCATAATCTTTCGAAATGTAGAGAAGGTTCCTTTTTTTTTTTTCTTTTTCATCAACTACTATTTATGTTACAAATTTTGAGGATTGAATAATCGAACCTGATCCATCTCATTAGGAAATTAATATACATACCATTAAACTCAATACCTTTCACTAAGCATCTAAATTTTGTTTAGGATTAAGCTAAGTGCCTAGATAAATCCTCGTCATTTTTATTGTTATCTCAACTTATAATAAATTAGCAAATTTGGTGAGTTCAGATAGAATACAAGCAACAAAAAATAAGTAGGACGAGTTTTACATATATATTGATACATATTCAATAATTTTCCACTATAATAAAACTTAGATCTATATATTGTTCTATTTTTTCACATACGGTCCCAAAATCCAATATTTTAATTAATTAATGAAAGATATACCTAAACATTTATATGTAATTAAGATCTATTATAAAAGGGTTTTCATGAAATAGTGATTTCAAAATCCTTTTAAACTTTTCTATTTTATCTTTTATATGATCATCCTTTCTTTTAGGAATAACTTATTCACTCACCAATGTCATCGAAACAAAAACCAGTTTCGATCACGTGAAAATTGGACATACGCTAAGTCTCAATGAAATACTTTAAGTGAACCAGATTTACTTGAGTTACATACAAAACCAAAGACAACATTGCTTCTTACGCAGTATAGAGGTTGCAAGTTGTAAATCTGTCAGGTCTTTCTCATTCAAGCTTGAAGGGTTGTAAGGAGGAACACAAGCCAACCATATGATAAAGAGACGCACATTTAGAATTGGTTATCCATCGTTGAACGTTCGCAGAAATACAAGAAAGATATACATGACAAGTTCAGAATGACTACCGTTTTATAATAGTAACAGGTGGAAATGGATATTCTCCATTTATTTTTCTCAATTTCATTTAATTTATCACCTTTATTACTTATGATTAATAGTTGAGATTATGAAGAATAACATCACATTATATTTAAAAAATTTAGACAATTTCAATTATTGATTTATAAGTTTAGGGAAATTAAAGAAAGAATAAATAAAAAGAATCCAAATTCATAACTGACCCTTACTTTGTTAGCCGTGTCATTGTTAGAGGAATAATATTTATGGATGTTTTGAGGCATTTATTAAGGTGCCAAATAAAGGAAAATTTCTTTCTTTGTTTTTTCTTTTCTTTTTTTTTCTTTTTGCATTTGCTTTTTCCTAAAGCAGTGTAATTAATGCTAGAAATTGTAAAGAATTTCTTTTCAAAACCCTTAAACGGGCGTTTTAGCTTCCCATTAACTAAACCCTATTTGTCATTTACTGCAACAATTATAAATCCTATATCTTGTATTTGCAAAATTACGAATTTTTGCTTCCCTCGAAAAGCGTTTTAATTGAAAGTGTGTGTTCTTCTTTCTTTCTTTATTTCATTTTTTCACCTTTTGTTTTTTGATAAAGGAGAGATTTTACACATTGATTCACGCAAGTATAATTGAGAGTTCTTCAGCAACAGAAAAAAAAAAAAAAAGGAAAGTGTCTAACTTTTGGTAAATAAAGACAGTTCCATAATATGTTGTAAGTCAACCTATTAATTTGGTGAGAAGTGGATGCAGCTTGATAATTGTTCGATTTTAAGCTTTTCATAAAGTAATATGCTGCTTTACTGTCATGTCCTACTCTTCTCTTATGGCTAGATAAGTTGATCTTCATTCAAAGTACTGGAATACTAAACTTTCAAGATGGCCGTTGGCATTATTAACCTCATGAATCATCTCCTTAACTTCGTAGAATTCCAAGTTGTCCATCATCGTGTATTGATTCTGACACCTGACGATGACAATTGGATAGACGTTGCTTGCAAATAGCTCTAGGCCCTGGTAAAGTAGGTGCCCATCTATCATGTCCTTCTAAGATCGTTTCACCATTGCTCTTGCAAAGGGCACCCTTCATCAAGGTGCTAGCCTAACCAAGAATCTTGGGAGACTCTAATAACCTACAACAAAGAAACGTTAGGATAATAAATTCTCTTAGGCATACGTAGCCCAAGGGCATCCTGATGAGAGTACAATATCTATGAAAGGTTAATTAGGAGAGTCACATTATAGGAATGTAAAATTTTGAAGCTTAGCCCAATTCCTTCACCCTTGGTGAGTGATACTCAAGGATTTTCGTACTTCCTTGTGCTTAGTAGTTTCGACCTTAGGAGGGGGACCTTCTCCCCTGCTAGTAGATCTTCCTCTCATCATTAGTTTAACCTCACCTATACTCAGTTACTAGAAAGTTGACTTCGCTATACAACTTTACTGGGAATTTAAGGCTGTTCATCGAGTATGTGGAAATGGCACTTGCAACTACTTTAGCTTACTAGTCTTAGAAAGTAGATATCTCTTCTAGCCTTTAAATTTGTGTGAAATTTGTCTTTACATAGGCAAACACTTCCATCTTGTTTCTTCTCAAAATTGAAGGTAAACTTAGGTATTTCTCATGACTGTCAGTTGAACGAATATTTAGGAAGCACAAATCTTATCTCGCCTCTCCATGCTAGTATTTGTACCGAAGGAAATATTGGACTTTTATAAGTTGATTTCTTGACCTAAGGCACTGCAATAATTTTGAGTCAAATCCTTTATTACGTGTAAATTGGGGTAAGAAACTTCAACGAAAAAGAAAGAGTCACTAATGAATAAAAGAACCCAATAAAATCCGGTAAGTGCCTTTCATTTTCCTCCACTTAAATCATCCTCCAAAACTAGTCTCTCTATCATATCTAGATAGCACATTGGTGATTAAAATAAATAAATAAAGCGACAGTAGATCAGCTTATCTAAGACATCAAATAGGATGCATATAAGTTACTACTTTACCATTCACTAATGCCCAATATGACACTAAGGTAACATATTTCATCACCCAATTGATCCAATCTTATAGAATCCATGCAAAATGTAGTCCTATATGGATTTTATGAGAGAATCAGTATTGGTTTATAAAGATTAAGTTAGCGAATACTTAAGTGATTAAAAAAAATCTATTATTGCTTGTTGGCTTAGTTATTTATTACTTTTGACTTGAGATATTACAAATTGTCTTAAAGCCAACCATCTATTAGTTTGTAGATGATTTAAAGATAAACTAAGGTGGAAGCTAATAAGCCTACTTCAACTTGATCTAAAGAAGAGATCTAAGGAGGTGAAGAGTGCTATCAAGGTATAACTTTTAGCATACTTCCAAAATGATCTACATATTAAAGGTGGAAAAAATAAAATGAATTGTACACCAAAAAGGAGAAAGATTTGAGCTCAATTATAAAGTTTCATGATGAGACATCCAATTTTTAGGGAGAGAGATTGTGATACTCGATGTGAAATGTAGTCCATGTAGATTGTAGGACAAAATTGCTATTGGTTTATAAAGCCTAAGGTAGTGAATATTAAGGTAGTGAATATTATATCAATACTAACCAGAAATTTTTAGGTCAAGTGGCTAAAAAAAAAAACACATTATTATATGCTAGCTTGGCTACTAACTAATTTTGAAATGAGGCATTACAATAATTTTTCACGACCTACTTCTATTGGTTGGGTTTGGGTATTGAATCAATGCTTTTAACGTATGTAGGATAAAGGTTCAAAAGAAAAAATTTACCTCCTATCGAAGTCATTGAATAAAATAATGAATATGGATATAAACTATTTCTACCCTCTAAATTCTACTAAAAGAAAAAAGAAACAAATAAACATGTAGATCAAAGCCCAAATCCATCATCCATAAGGAACTCTAAAAATTTTCCTACTTCATTTCTTTTACATCTCTCTTATCCCATCTCTTTGATTCTAATTTCTACTTCTCTTATCTCATTCCTTCCTTACTATTAACTTGACCTTTGTTGTTATATTTTTTATCGGATGTTGTAAAATTACTATAATGGATTTGGTGCTATATATTTTTTAAAAAGTAGACTAAACTTTCTAATAAATTGTAAGTTCTACACAAATAGAGGTTATCTCTTTTGCATGGACATATTATATTGTTACTTTTATTTTATAATATCACTTTTGCCTACAATGTTATATCATGCAGATATGATAATGTCACTTTTTCAAACTTATGGAGTATGCCTTAATATGATTAGAAAGAATAGGATGTTATGTTAACATTGGATGGTAGGTTCAATTGTTGAAAATTTATCTTGAAATTTTATTATTATAAAAATGTAATAGAACTATTTATATATTTCATATGATATTTTGTAACTTATAGGTTGTACAGTGTATAAGCTTTAAAGTGATTTTAGATTGTCATAAAATAGGTTGCGATTTTAAAATTTAATAGCCTATATCTACTGAATAGGATATCTATATTATTAAAGCAAAATAAGAGGGCTTTTGGTGTCTTTTTTCTTTTACCCAAATCGCCCTTTAATAACATCGGTATTTATATCATCTACTTATTATAGTTTTACAATAGTATTATTTTACTATGATTATAAATGTTCATTATCTTAATTTACCTTTTACACTGAAAATGGCAATATGCACTTTTATCTCCTCACCTCCTTAAACTATGTAATATCCTTGAATGTAATCATTCCATATTTTCTTTATACTTTTTAATTTCTATTTTTCAACCTTACATTGTCACTTGCTTACTATAATTCATTTAAGCTTACATCCTAATGCTTTGGTCAAATTTTAATGTATATATGCATGAAGAATTGTCATAACTTGCTAATGTTAGTGCAATTATAATTGATAGATAATCTATTGTTTTCAACATCTCATATAATTTAGAACAGAATTTTCTAGGTAATTGTCACAATAAAGGAAATCCTTTTTGTTGCATACATATTGTTCTCATTAAGAAATTATGACTTGTGTTTATAAATTCATAACAAATTTTATGACTTTTTTTTTAGCAAAAAATAATAGATATTTCTCAAATATATATTTATAAAACTAACATATAATTTAAATATATTCGAAACTTTAATAATTAAAGGCATGATCTACTTTAGTTAACAAGTATATTTTAATACATTTATGAATTGTATGTTGTTTGGAGGAATAAAAACTAAAATTTAAGAAGAATTTGCAAATGCATAGCCGTCAGTTTAATTCTACACATCATATACACATGGATACATAAAAATATTTATATTTATTAATCTATATCTATAAATTATTTAAGCGTAAGCAAAAGATGGTTTAGTAGATTTTTTTCTCTTGTTTAAATCGCCCTTTTATAATATTAATATTTCATATTGTCTATTATTGACAATTTTATGATAGTGTTCTTTTGACATCATTTTAAATGCCTATTACCTTAATTTAACTTTTACACTAAAAATGGTAATTACCTACTTTCCATATCTATTTTTTCTCCTCATTTCCTTAAAATATGAAATATTATTGATTGCAATCATTCCATATTTTATTTTTATTTTCTTTTTCTCGTTCAGTCAAAGTTTCTCTTCATTTTCTAATTTCCATTTCTCAACCTATTTCCTTTGCTTTACTTCCTTTGAAATAATAAAATATTTTCTATATCTTTCTTACTTCTGTAAACCTCACAAATTTCCTACATTAGGGTTTGGAAGTTAATAAGATTTCCTAAAAGATATATTTAGTATTGGCAAGATAACTAACCCTGAACTTGAGAGATTACGCTCAAAACCCTAATGCAAATTCCTAAAACCCTAGATGGCAACCTTAACCCTAGTTTAATGCCTACACTCAAAGCTTTAAAATCTTGTAAATAACTGCCAATAATTAATGTTAACTCCTAAGGTCATCATACTCTAATGAGACCAACCCTAAGCCTTAATGGGAAAAAAACTGATAGTCAAAACCTATGAGAATTCCTTAAAATCGATAAATGGTAAACTAAGCCAAAAATGAATATTGACATAGGTAACTCTAACAATGAATTGGAAACCCTAAAACAAATACTAAAACCTTAAATGAACCTTCGAATACTAAAATCTTAATTAGAACCCTAATACATGTGAACCCTTGAAATGATTGTAAAACCCTAATCTAACTATCAAACTCTAATTAAATAGTAAAAATATTTACCAACCATAGATTAATTGCTTAATTACCTTAAAATCCTAATTTATCCTCTAAATACACTCAAGCAACAATTATTGCTCCTAATTTCTTAAACTAACTAGAAAAGATGACCAAATGGGCTTTACCAACTTAATCCGATAAATTAAGCCCTAAATTGTACCTAATTAGTGACAAATGTACTGGTAATTAATATTAAGAAACTTAATTATATCTTAATTCACTAATCAAGTTTTACATCATAATTAACTATAAGTCGAGAGCAATTAATCATATAAAACTAAAGTAATTATATAAAAATATATCTTTAATAAAGCCAATATTATACTTGGGGAAACAATATGAACCCCGCATCCTTTTGAGTCTAAACTCAAAGTTGGATATAGGAGTCAATAGGTAATCCTTAAAATTACTCAAGATATAACAATAAAATCTCTAAATAAAACAATTGAACCCTAAATAATAAGTAAAAAAAAAAAAAAAAGAAAACCATAAAGAGAGTAAAAACCTAAGACCTTAATCATACATGTAAAACTCTAATATGCAGGAAACCTTAAAAGGATTGGAAAATATCAATAAACTGGTTAAAACCTTAATTAGAAATCCAAAACCCTAATTCAACTAATAAACCTTAAGTATATCCTAAACAATTCGCTAATCACAAATAATTTCTCTAATCGCTCAGAACTCTAAATCATCAATTCTATACACAATTCAAAAATCCTAACTAATCTCAAATACTAAAAGACTCTAATAAATGAAGTAATATAGGTCAATGGACTTAATTAAAGTGATAAAATATAGTAAAACCCTAATTGCACCCTAATTAGGCTTAAATTACTTAATAAACTATAATTGTAATTGATTAGCCTAATTATCCTTTAATGCTTGTACCAACTCTCATTATATCTTAATTAATAACAAGTCAAACTCAGTTAAAAACAAATGACAAAGAATTAATTGGGCATCAAAGGCCAATTGTACTTTAAGAGACAAAATCCTCCTTCATTTGGCAAAAAGTAACGAAGGTACAATAATACTAAAAAGGGACCATGTACCTTCATTCTAAAGTAGCTACCTCTTGTCCCCTTTATCCTACTTGTATTAGCTGTCATTTCACCTCTTCAAAACCCTCATTTGACTTTTTTTTTTTTTCACTCTTCAAAAACTCTAGGAGACCCTTTCTACAAATCCAAATAAAAATCAAAAGAAGAAGGAAGGAAAACCAATAAGTACTATCAAATTACCTTGCATATATTAGCGCCTTTTAGAATTACCACCACTATACAACTCCAAATCACAAAACACCACCACCCAAAGACTACACACATATACTACTATCCTATCAATAAACATTTGCGACAAAAGAGGCAGGTTTCGGCTTTATTTGAGTAAAAAAGTTGGAACTCGTGCAAACTAGTCTAGGATAAAACTCATCTAACTTAAGTTTCCTATTTACCTTAGTTATACCTATGGTATCTTAAGAGTTTAAGATTATAAATACTAGATAAACATGTTATAATCATGTACATGTCATTTTAGAGCCATATAATTATACCTTCATTCATATACTTAACTAATTTGTTACTTCAATTCTAGAAGTATAGAAGATAATTTTATATAGATAACTTGAAAAGAAGTTTATAAAACTCAATGAAACCCTAAGTACCATGCATACCATCCCCTTTCTTAGTGAATATTCATCTTGCTTTCACCATATTATGTAATGTTGTTAGTTTAAAATTAGTAGAAATATGATTTAAATAAGGAAACACACTAGAATAAGTATTGGATGGAAGAAGATGAAGAAAAGCTTAAAAGAACCCTACTTGGTTGCCACTATTAATGGAGTTAATAATCTATAAATTTTGATTAATTATTGTAATGACATGATTATTTAATGTTAACTATGATTTAGAATGTAATTCACTAGGTTAAGTAGAGTAATGATAAGTTAGTGGCTTAAACTAGCTTAGTTGATGTTTAAGGCCTTAAGAATAACATTAGAAGCATCATTAAAAAAAAAAAAAAGAATCAAATATGGAACTTAGATGAAATGGACCAAACTTAAGGCTTTTAGTGAGCTAAGGCTCAAAATAATAAATAGAGTTGAGCTTAAGGTCCTAAGATGTAAGATGAGCCTATAAGTCCCTAAAAGGACCTAAAATATAAAATTTTAAAGGTCCATTAAGTCCAAAAGCCTATTAAGACTATCTCCTATAGGCCCTTTGGTGATTTAAGGCCTTAAATTAGCAAAAAGGATTCATTTTGGCCACAAGAATAACATTAAGGCTTAAATTAAAAGCTATGAAATTTGGGCTAAAACTTAAACTTAAAATTAAAATACCTAAATAAAGGCTTAAAAGGTCAAGTGTAAGGCTCAACATTCAAAATTAAGCCCAAACCCTAAAGTTAGACCTAAATCCTAAAGTAGTCAAATCAACACTTTAGACCAATGAATTTACTTGACTCAAATCAAATTCCTACAAGTCTAAGCACCCTAAAAGACTTCACCAAATGAAAGAACACTTGAAAACAGTGGAAAACAACTATAAGTTCGTTAAAAATGAGCTTAAAACGAAGAAGTTATAGCCAAAATACAAAAACAGTAAAAATGGGAAGTTTAGGATGAAAAGGAGCAACTAAGTAGTTTATGACATAATACTTATGTACCTTAATTATAATCTTCAAGTGATGTAGACCTAGGGATCAACTCGACTAAAGATTACTAGGATTGCTAAATGCTATGGCTGTGTGAGTATATCGACCCCTATCTTATCTTGTATTTACTTGTGGTGTAGTATACTAATTAATTATATCTATGAAAACCATTATGCTTAGGGGATTAGGGTATTTACATGTGTTTGTATTGGTTGTACTTATGTGCTAAAATACCATAATATATTAAACCGATGAATTGGTTATTGCATTAGCCGATAGGACTCTAAAGTGTCTATTATATATATTGATTGGTCACCTATAAACTAGATTAATAATTATCCAACCTTTAAATAAACTAGTCATGCATTGTATGCTTTTGCATTATTACCAAAGGTCGTTAAAAGACATTAGCACTCATAGTAGAGTGGGAGATCATGTATGCTGGATCCATTATTATAACATGTTATTGTTGTATTGTATGATGCACTCGTATGATACATTCTTAACTCGACCTTTGGGATCTACTCAGCTTTAAGGAGTGCTACCCTCTACTTAAGGCTGAGCTGTGTCCGCTACTTTAGGTCTACCAAGAGAAGATAATATTTGTTTGGATGATACATGTAGAGTCTCTAATCTTAACATGCTTAAATACTTCCAAACTAAGGTAAGGGTTGGTGTAAAACCGTGTTGTATGCAATTATCAATCAACTGTATACACTATTTGCATTACATATACTTGTACATGTAGTAATATATTTGATAAATAACTTGCTTGTTATTGTTTAGTGGTAAGGTAGGAAGATTACTCACTAAATTAGACGTAGCTTACTCTCCAATAGTTTCTATAGGTCTTACAAAGTTAGGGTTAGGCTAAAATTCAAGTGCAAAGTGTTCTATCGGGTTAAGAAAGTAGAATAGTAAGTTTAGAAAAGCAAGTGGTATAGTCAAATTGAACTTTTAAAGTGTCTAGTACCTATTTAGAAACCTTTTCTTATTGTTTGGTAGATGATTCTGACTTTCTATGATTTTAATGATTATAGATTGTTAGATCGCTTATTACTATATATATATATATATATATATTTAAGTAGATGTGTCTAAAAGGATTAAATAAGATTAAAGACTTACAAAGTTAAAGTCTTACAATCTCTTATTGGTAAGATAGTCTTTATACCATGGTTACACACGTGATATAAAAATTTTAGATAAAACTATCAAATCCCCTTTTGGGGCATCATAGCTTTTGTCTTTTGTCATGATTCATCACAAGTGGTTTTTTCTTTCTTTTTTTTTTTTTATCTTTTCAAACCTTAACCTTTTCTCCACTTTCCTTTTGTCTTTTCTTTTATTACTGATAAGGAAAAATCTATTTTAATGGCTTATGTAAGTTACTTAGATAGGTAATCGATAAGGTATTATTCGATCTTACTTGATCACATTTTGCTATTATCATCATTCGTAAAATCAATATCTAGCACAAAACTCTTCAATTTATAGGATCATCTAGCATAGTTTTCACTCTTCATTTGCTTCTTTATCATTTTTGCCTATATATTTTTATCTTCAATCTTTTCTTAATAGATGAAACAAAACTTTTATATCAATTTTGTGTATTTTCTTATAATTGTATTATATAAAATCACTCAAATTGTATCTTACTCAATTTCTCATATCTTAATTTTTTTGGTTCTTTGTAAAATTTGGTCCAAATGATTTTCTGCATAAGTTAGTAGAATCATTCAATCTATGTATATTGCTTAATTTCTTTATTTAATGAAATTTTCAATTTTTTATTTATCTAATTTATTTTTTGTTAATAAGTAAGCTTGTTCAATATTTATATTCTATTTTGATTTCCTATTATGATTAGTTTGGAGAAAATTGATTTGTAGCTAAGAATATGATAAATTTTAGGTAGGATAACATATATTTCTTTCCTTCGACCTCCTTCCTCTTTCAAAATACTTTTTTATTGATCACATAATTTATATAAGTAAATTTATTGATTTTTCATTTTATTTTGATTTAAGATTATGATCGTGTTTTCAAGCATATTATCTAATTAGGTAGGTTATATAAAGAATGAAAAATTGATACTTAAACTTTTTATTTTAGTTTTTTGGAAAAAAAAAACTTTTTATTTTAGTTGACACCAATTTCCTTTTTTTTTTTTTTTTAACTTTTTTGGCAATTCTTAGTGATTTATCAAATGAAAAGATTCTCTAAATATTGGAAAATAAGTTAAATAAGGTGTAGTGGGGAAGTTGGTCTCCTATAAGAAGTTTATGTTTTCAAGTATCTTATAATGACCAATCACCATCCAAAAAAAAAAAAGGAAAAAAAAAAAAAGAGGATCTATGTTATCAATGATGGACAAGGGATGATTGGAATGCACAAATAAAGTTTTTATTGATTATTTTTTTCTTTATAATGATTATAACAAGGGAGGGAGATTTGAATCTAGTTCATCCCACTATAAAACCAACGTCTATACCATTAAGTTACAATAACTATAATAGTGACAAGTATTAACTTAAATGCACTTTTATGAAGAATAGATATTGACATCTAATTCCTTATTAAATGAATATTATTATGGCTCTTGAAGGTAAATATATATATATTTTTAAATGATGTTATGATATATGGATGTTTGGACTATATTTTTGTAATTGAATATAGAATGTCAATATGGTTGTTTTAAGTATTCTTAGATTTTGTATCATGCAATATTTTATATAATTTATAGAATTTAGAGATTTTATCTTTTGATTTGACTAAGGGAAACTCTTAATGGAAATGAAGATTATCACTATTTTTTATCATCTAAACTTTCTGAGAACTAATTATTAGGATCTACATTTTTTCGTCTTTTTTATATACATATTTCGATATGTATTCCAAAAATTATTTGTTAATTATTACATTTGTATTTGCTTCAATTTATTTCCATAGTTAACGTTTATATTTTTTTATGTGTATCATATCAATTTTACGGTGTTTTACTAACTCAAATTATATTTACATGTATATGAAAATTTTCATTTTTAATGGTATATTTTAAGTTTCTTCATGTTGTATGTAATTTGGATTAACAATTGTAAAACTTACTGATATATATTATCTTAAGTTAATATGTATTTACTATAGTTTGACCAATCAAATTAATGTATATTCATTATAGTTTCACCGTGTAGGATTAAAACTATATTTTAATTTGTATTACTATTTTTCAACTATATATAGATATAATTATTACTATGCATTAATATATATTTACTATAATTTGATTGTATTTTCTTTAATGTATATTTGCACACAAAACATAAGTGCATTGTTTGTTAATAACTCTATATCCCATTCACCTGAATTTACTTGCCCCTAACATTATCAGCATGACATAGTTTACAACTACTATTTTTTTTTTGTGTAAAAAAGGGTTATCGGAGAAGAATAGGAAAGACTCCCGCAGGAGGTCGGGGGCAACTTATATTAAAATAGTCTCATTGGCACGATGTCGGGCAAATGAAAGGAATTTGATATTCTTTTACCTGATGCAATCAGATGATGCACCAATCTTGTTAAAACTATTTACACATTTCTATACATTTTTTTCCAATTACATTATAACTTACAACAGCAAAAATTCAAACCTAAACTATTTTCTATTTAGAGATCAGTGGTCATGTCATTAATCTATAATGACCTTGGTATATGCTCATTCATTTACTTTCTTTTTTTTTTTTTTAATAATATAAAATTATTCTTTAAAATATTGTATTCGTTTTTTTCTTTTTCTTTTTTTTTTTTACGCTCCTTAGGTAGAGCACTAACTAGGAACGTTAGTTCAGGGAACATTATCTTAAATATATATATATATATATATATATATGTAAATATATAATTTCGCCAACAATTATCTTAAATATATTTGAGATTACTAAATTGCATGTTGCTCTGCGTGCAGGTCAATATTAGAAGCGACAACATCTGCCCAGGGCAAAGCCACAACCTAAAGCTTTACGTTTCTGTCTCTCCTTTTACATAAGCAGACGAATAAACGAAAATTAGATTCTCTAGATATGTTAAATATATGTAAGACCAATATATATATATATATATATATGTCCAATATATATGCATATTTTTCAGCGCAATAATTTGAGTACCTTTACATTTCTTATTCAACAATATTAAAAGACTGAAAAAATTCTTGTTAATTTTAGACTTGAAATAGACCATATTCGGGAGAAAAGAGAAAAATGAATCTAAATAAACCAAATTTTAAGTTATTGAAGCAGAAGAAAAAAACAATCTAAGACAATTCCAAGAGAAATAGTCTTAAAGACAAATTAAACAAAAGGAATTCAGTGGCTGCACGATGCCAAACTAAATAAAAATATCGTATTTGATGTTGAAAGATTCTTTGAACGAACTCAAGACATGGGTCCTTACGACAAGACGACCATTAATTATTCAAAGGATAGCACATCGACAGCTCGGAATCACATTTCACAAGGTAGTAGGTACCTTATATTATATACGAGCTAAAACGCTGTATAGATTTTAAAATCTTTTTATTAAATTTTTTTTTATTAATATGACAATGAGATCTATGTATGCATATGTGCACATATATAAATAAAAATATATATAAATATAAATCATTAATGGGCTATTTTTATATAATTCCTCCACCACCAAACTTTTCTCTGATACGGCATTTCTAGAATTATATTCGCCGGCACACAACAGGCTTCCAAACCTGAGATTAGTGATAAGCCTGATATTGAAAATAAATACAAAGAATAAAGAAATTTAGAAAAGAATATTGACCTAATTCCTGCTTTATGAAGTTGTACTCGAAACCCACGAGACAAATTCGTGGGACTTATCTTTGTCTGTTGTCGGAATTAACATCTCTCATATTCCTCTATACAGAAATGTTTTCAGCACATAGCCTTAGACTTGTAGGCCTCAAGAATAAGCTACACTACAAGTCGTCATTGCACTCAAACATCGTACTTGAATGCGAGACGATGCATTTTAAGTCTTATCTAGGATGGAAAATTTTTACATCGATCGATCAAACTCATAAAAAGTGCACATATATAATTAAAGGTTAGTATTTAACTACGTACCAATAATAGGTTAAATACATGACCTTTATGATTAAGATTTTTATAGACTGACCTATGCAAGCATACTTCCTTAAGCAGAGAGCTGTAAGGCAAAATTAGCAATTTAATACTGAAGCTTGGATAATGCACCTTGAACATGTTGAAGGAGCCCTCAGTAGAGAGACGTGTTTTAATAGTTTAGGGGACTCTTTATTTTAGAAGTTCTCATTTCTAACATAATGTTAGTGGATTCCATTAGATTGCTACGTACATTAATCAACAAATTGTCGTAAAAACTTTCATGCATTGCTCTTACATTTTTTGTTTTTTTTTTTTTTTAACAAAACGTACAATTTCAGTGCTCTTGAAAGTTTGCCAAGTTTTTATCATTCTAGAGATGACTAAGTACCTCGAGAGCCCTCGGCAAGAGAACCTTATAATCTACAGCAATTTTTGTTTAGTTAACTGGCTTTTCTCTTAAAGAAACTCCAGCTCAGGATGGGGGATCCAAAAAGAATACCTTCTCTCCCCGTAGTTACCTATCCTAGCAATAGAACGTTCTAGCCGCATGGTTAAAATGGCTGTTAATTAAACGTGGTAGAAGGCAATTAAGGGACTATTATTTGGTTCCAACTTAAGCACTAAATGTGTCAAATTTCAAAATCAGAGATGTGAATAATCTGTTATACTCACACCGAAGCATGAATATATATGTCACAAAACTAATCAAAGGTCCATAAAATGTACAAAATCACACCTCAAATTTTTACAGTAACTTTTCGGTTTGCAACAAATATACAACTCCGTAATAAATAACAACTAAAATACTAAACATTGGAATCTATACTATAACATGTTATTGAATTTCCATAGTCCACTAGCATTGATCCACGAACTAAGTCTATATCAAAAATCTTTTACAATTTTTTATCTATCATGTCTCAAAAAGAAGCCAACCAAGGGATGAACTAAGGCCTAGGACATAACTACCACAAGAGTACACGTGTAACTAGCATTACCAATATCGAATACAACTTATTTGTAATGTAATTAATAATCAAAAGTAATCAACACAATTTTGGTGCCTTAAGATCTAAAGTAGCTCATGATTTCCCAAAACAATGGTTTGGTGTGAGTTCTCTTTGTCACCCACGAGTCTTAAAAACATTAGTTGCATCATCCCAGGACAACTATTGGATCGGCCATTAGTATAACTAATCTACTATAGTTATCTATATAGATGTGTGTTACCATTGGTCCAACTCGACTGTAATTCCCTTTTAGCATATTGACAAGTAACCTCCATAATCACATTAGTTAACAACATACTGAATAAATAAACTCTAACTATTACATCATTCTAGTATACTAATCCTCTTGAGACATCGCAACTACTAATTTGTAGGTACCTATGCAATCACTGATAGTTAAAATATTTTGACCTCAGCTATGTATAAGTAGCATTAGAATAAAGTTTCAATATGCTATATTCATTTAGGCTTCAAGAAAAACAAGCATATAAAACAGCAAAATAGTCATATATTCAAAATATGCTTTTCAAACTCTAATCAATCACTAAAATGTTACACTCTAAAAACAAGTGTAAAGTCTTATTGTTGATAGTCTAATAACATTCTAGATTTTAAAGCCTTATTTCTAAGGTTATGTTATACTTAATTGGGTTGAATAAAACTTATTATAGGCTGTGGAAAGCCTAGTTAGCTTACAAATTATTAAGTTCGTTTAGCTAGGATTTGAGACGTTCGATTAAACATCATAAGGGAGCCAGTCAAATGATGCTTGTGTGAAAGGAAGGACCCTAGTTGACCTTTGATGAAGCACGTTTAACCATGCCTTCATCCTAACTCCATTAGGATTAAAAACAAAACAAACCCATGTAAGCACTTCCAAATCAATCCTTTAATCATTTTTTTTCACTAAAACTTCTTTCAATACCATGTATGATCACATATGTTCTTCATAACACAACATTATATCAATGTCAACAATTACAATGAATCAACACTTTTAAATAATAGTACCTACAACATATTGATTTACAAATATTTAATCCCACTTTATTATCTTCTCTTTATGCAATTGTCTAATATTTGTTTATAGAACTCTTCCAACACATAGCTTAAACAATAAAAGTAACTAAGCATACCTTTTTTCCTTAAATTGGCAACTTCTCCATTAACATACAAAATCACACTCATTATAATTCATAAATCATTCATCAAAACCAATACTTTTCTAAAATTTTGATAGAAACCATACTTAAGAAGGGTAAATCCGCTTAGTACGCTTTAAATACAACTTTTTCCTCATGCCAAAACAAAGACTACTCTACGTCAATTTCTTTATTAGATTATCTAGCCAAGGAAGAATCTTGAGTGTTTATAGGCATTAGAGTAGAAAGCTCCTTGGCATGAGATATGTTGGCTTTGTCCAAGAAGTCATGAATATAGTGATGTTGTGTAAAAATAGACTAGTAACGGTTGGAATACATCTATGTTGAGAAAGTAATAGAGGGAGTGAAGGTCTTTGCAACTAAATATGCTCCCAAGATGCTGAATAAGCTATTGAATAACTGTACTAGAACTGCTAGTAATCAAAATATCATCAATATAAAAGAGAACATAAAAGCAGACTATGGAGTACTTATAAATAGTAAAGAAGTATTAGTCTTAAATTTGTGAAAACCCAGCTGAATTAAGGATGATGTGAGAGCTCAATACCAAGCTTGAGGGGCTTGTTAACCCATAAATAGATTTTCAAAGATGACAAGCATGATTTGGTTTGTTTAGATCCTTGAAATATTATGGCTACTCCATGGAAATTGCTTCATTTAAGGTGCCTGTAGAGCTTGAAATTTTCGGTTTTCGCTTATTTTCCTTAATCCGATTTACATCGAACCCTATACCTATTTAATAGAAACCCTTAACTATGAATTAAGAAAAATTTAGTTTCTTTTGAATCTTATTTTTTTTACATAAAAAATGAAGTTGCTACTTAACTAGAGTTAGGAAAAAGAGTTAAGTCAAAATCGCTTTGGTGCATTGATTATAACTTGGCTACCGATCTTCGATAAAACCAATTTTTGAATAATGATTTTGAAATCAGAGATCATGGATCTAAGGGTTATAGTATTAAACCCTAAATTGGCATCACTTATAACCTACCAAATTTAGTTTTATTTTTTAAAATATCCTTTTTACATGAAAGAATAATTTTAATTTACAATAAAGAAAGAAAATTAATTCTATTTTACAGCAATAAGAAGAGAATAAGAAAATAAATTTACTTACAAAAGGGGAAAAAAATTCTCCATTTTAAGTCACCCTATAATTCTTTATGAGTACTTACATACCAGTTATTTGAAATCAAACTTTCCATCATTCGTTTTGAAAATTTAAGTAGGTTGGTTCATTTTAAGTTTTGAAAATGGTTGAGTTTACATTTCTTAACTATTTGATTTTATTTCAAGGAAAATTCTAAAAGGGTCCTAAGTTAGGGTTTCTTTTTTATTTTTATTTTTTTAGAAATTCTAAAAGGCCTAAATTTGGAAAGAGTTTATTTATTTATTTTATTTTAAAAAAATTTCTAAGTGACTAAAAAAATACATCATTTTTTTGTTTTCTTCAATTTTCGAAAAAAGAAAGAGAGAGAAAAAAATGTTGGGAAAGAAAACTTTGAAAAGAAAGAAAAATAATAATTTGTAAAAAAAAAAATTAGTTTCTTTTCATTTTGTCTTTTTGTAAAACAAAAAACCAAAAAAAAAAAAAAAAGAAGAAGAAAGAAAAGAACAAAATCAACCTAAATAGAGATATGTTGCAGGTCAGGTGGTGGTGGAAGATGGGTTAGATCCAGATCCTAATCCAAGTTGCACTTGTTAAAGGAGAAGGTAGCTAAGGTAGTTGCTAAGCACAATTCCAATGGCTATTTCAACTGGGAAAAAGCGTTTTCATGAGCTTTTTATTGTGAAAAGCGAGATTGGTGTAGGAGTTGTGGTGTTTCATGGTGGTTTAATGGGTATTAGATTTAGAGTGGTTATGGATAGGAAGAGAAAAAGCCTGTATAGCTTGGTATGGTGTTTGTTGAAGGTTAAAAAGAGGTTGGCCTAAGTTTTCAAGCACAGTAAATTTAGCCATGAAGGTAGTGGTTGTCTAGGTGTGACAGTGGATGGTAGTTCATAAAGTAACTACATGAGTTTTATTAGGTTTCTCGATTTGAAGACTTACACAACAAATTGAGATGCAAGATTATTGCTTTCCTATGTTTTGGATACCTAAAACTTGGTTATGAGCTTTTTTTTTCCTTCAATTTTTTCTCCAATTTGTTGTATTCTAAAGAGAGAAAGAAGAGGTAGCCATGGGAGTTTAGTACATTGTTACGATATTTGCCAAAAAAAATAATAAGAAAATAAGTCCCAACAGAAAGTTAATACAAAATTATGGTAGTGAAGTCGTATACGGCCCGAATTTTTTGATACTGAAGTCGCATGGCATGAAGGGCATGTGACTTCAGTGTAAATATGGAAATTCAATGCAATTTTTTTTACATTGAATTCGCATGCCCCCTCCATGCCATGTGACTTTAGTATAAACTTTTTTCAACTTTATTGTAATTTTATTTTAAAATTTTACTTAATTGTAGTTTTTTATCATACTCATACAAATATGCAATGAAAATCTCATGGCCTAATGTAACTTTAATGCAATTTTGTTATATGTATATTTGATTGTAGGCATGTGATTGTAGTATAAAGTCAGTTAAATACAAATTTTGAAAATACAATGATTTTGTGGGTGATTTTTAATTCTAATAGGAATGTGAAACACCTATATTTTAGATAAAAAAGTATTCATTATCGATATCATAGGTACGTATGACAAGAATGTAGTAAAAAAATAAAATTTAATCACTATCTGGATACATCAATTGCTATTACAATCAAAATTTAAAAACAAAATAGAAAATAAGATCTAATACTAACCCTTACATCGACCAAAAAATGCCCCATATCTAGATAATAATGATTGTCATCTCTTAGAAGGACTCATAAAAGGCTCAACCGGCGAGTCTAAGAAGTCTCTAAGTGGGACAAGGCTAACATGTGAAAGTGGACGGTGTTGGGTAACCCCTTAAGTTAGGCGCCTTCATCGGGTGGTGGATTATATGGAAAAGGATGGTACAAGACAATATCACCATG
This sequence comes from Lumnitzera littorea, assembly GCA_024138015.1. Lineage (NCBI taxonomy): Eukaryota > Viridiplantae > Streptophyta > Magnoliopsida > Myrtales > Combretaceae > Lumnitzera > Lumnitzera littorea. The sequence goes on from JAMXBB010000009.1 coordinate 44,312,595, forward strand.
GTCCTCTAAGAATTATAAGCCACCTCCAACGATCTGGTAAGCTTACTGTATGTCATCAGTCAACTGAATTGACTGTAGGGTGTCAACATACATGGAAGAAACATAATTAGCAATCATTCTACATGATAAATGGGGTTATACACAGATTGTTATATTGATTGTACTTACTAGATGATCCATCACTGCACTGCAGTGTGTTATGTATTGACGAGTATGCTACCTATACCACTGCAAATAGTCGAGGTCCATATTGAAAACTAAGTATGGATAAATGATCTAAGCGTACCAATTTACCTACTATCAAATGTAACCATCATGTACTACTCTCCAATTGACATCTGTACGACCTCTAAGATCTTGTCAATGCAACTACTCGCTAGTCTACACTGGTTAGGGCTCTGTTTGGAAGCCACCAAACTATCGGATGACACAATCCGAAAAGTAGAACTCTACAATATGAAAGCAGATAAGGGGTACCCTGGTTATCTAAAGACCTCGATCGATTGTACATATAAGAGGAAAAAATTGAAGTCTTCTGAGTATGGTTACCATGTAACCTAAAATGAAATGTACGTAAGTTAGAAGTGTAAAAAAATTAGCATATGTGACATTAACTTTTGAAGTGAGATCAAACAGTATATCTAGTGTACCCGATGACTCATCTACAAGTCAAACGCCTCACAATATGACTAAACTACATGAGTAGGTCCCTGTATAGTGTTCCTCTCAATCCGCCATCTACTAGCCAAAGGAATACCCTTTGTAATAATGAAGCCAGACCTACTAAAAGGTGCAATGTGTGGGAAATGATCCTATGCCCAAACTTGTAATAAAATCATAGGCCCCTCGATCTCGAATACACCGGTCTGTACAACGTTGCATAATTGTCAATATAGCTATGCTAAATAGGCCAATCTCCAACTGTACGTCCTCGCCATCTAGAAGTCATCCAATAAGGGAAGCTACATGAGATATACGTAGCTAGAAGATTTATCTACGAATAAGAATCCCCCTATCAGATGGAGGATATACGTACGGGTGCGACGCTTCACCATATCCTTATTGGCATTACTCGGTATAATCCTAAATCTACTAGTTAGCCATAACAATTGCATGCAGCCACCCTTTACATCATCAAATGGTGGAACATCACCTAACAAGTTTCTCGCCACATTTACCCAATTCTTATTAGTGCTACCAGTGTCTTATTACTGGGTTAACACATGTGTGTGGTCGTTCGATAATCGTTGTCAAAAATATGCCATATACTTGCTTTTTACACACTCTTAGCCTCCACTTGCTTTCGTTTTCCCTTTCCTTACACTGAATGTGCTATAACATTAGGTTAGACTCATGTACTCAAAAGTTGTAGTGACACTTTATGTTGTAATTCTTCACAATGTCCTGTAGCTCTTTCTTAGTGCCAAATCTCATGCCGATGCTTAACTCATTGCTATCAATTGTATTGTTGCATTGCACATTCTGTTCATCTTCAAATGTAACATATCCACTATCATCACCCATATTCAAGAATAGGATTGGATCTCTTATAGTAGGCTAATTGTGTGGTATCATAGGAGTTCGAACAAAGGCTGGCGAAGGTGCAAATGAATTGACCATAGAGACATCACTTTCTAAGACATCAAAAGTTATCCTATCCCTAACTTCATCATCTTCCTCATCATAGTTGGCTTTGCCTTCCTCTTCACCCTCATCACCATCCTCTTTACTGTCATCATCATTATTTTCATCGTCACTACTATCAAGACCCATAGCCATCCTTTCCATATAAAGATCATAACTCGGATCTTCTTGCTAAATTTCCTTATACTCTACATCAAATGCTTCCTCATTCATATTAACATTGACAGCATCATCCTGAACCACGTCTTGCACTGTAATATAAAGGTGACTATCATTGACCATGGGAAAATCAGTTCTAAATGAGTGTACTTGCTAAGTTACAATGTTTGTGGGGTTATTACTAAGGCTCACACTACTCTACTTGCTCAACTGAACATAAATGTATTGAATACCTCATTCACCCAACAATTCAGCCATCTCAAAAAGTTTTCAACATTGTCGTCATCCTTGATGAGCATCAACTTGTAATAAACACCACTTTCGTAATACGTTGGATGCCTGTGAACAATTTCTACCCCAGCAATACTAATCCTAATGCTATTGCATATTCTATTCAAAAAAGGGGCATAATTTGACCCTTTATTTATTTTCAACTTCTTCACTGGCTCCTATCATACTTTACTCTCAAGTTACCCCTCATAATATTTCTATATGCATAGACAATGATTTTCACATAATACTAATCCTAATGCTATTGCATATTCTATTCAAAAAAGGGGCATAATTTGACCCTTTATTTATTTTCAACTTCTTCACTAGCTCCTATAATACTTTACTCTCAAGTTATCCCTCATAATATTTCTATATGCATAGACAATGATTTTCACATAATCCACTATTTTGTCCCTAATTATTACACGAGTGACCACCAAGTTAACGAAAACTCCATACAATAATCACATTCCACTCACTAAAATTGACATTTATGACCATCATAATATCATTACACAACTTCCATCTTCAAAAGGTCCTTAACCGCTTACATTACTCGCATTAAGTAACTAATATTTCTATTACTATCATCAACAACTAAATAGGACCTTTATAAACTACTATAATAACACCGACGTAATTTATATGAAGTAAATCTAAATTTTTCTACGAAACATAAATCGCTATAAATACTAAAATTTCATAATAAAAACCAATTATACAATAACAAAATAAAAATAATTAACTAAAAAGATGGGTTAAATGAAGCTAACCAATTCTTGTAAAAACATCAATATCTGAACACCAATACGTTAGTGAGATAGAGAAATTTGTGCTTGGAAAATTTTTTGAGACTAATTGTGTGAGTGACAAAATGAGGGGNTTGAACACTATAAAAGGAGCTATGTAGATTCAATTTGAACATCAAGAAAGCTTTGAATTATCCTCTACAACTAAGAATCAAAACTCTCTCTATCTAAAGCTTCCATGCCTATGAACTTAGTATATTGTTATAGCATTTGCCAAAAAATAATACGAAAATAAGTCATTAGAAAATTTTAATGTGTAATTAAGGTTGATAAGATTTTGGGGGCATTTATATGTACACTGATGTTACATGGGAGGCATGCGAATTCAGTGTAATTTTTTTATACTAAATTTGCATGCCTCCCATGCGACTTCAGTGTAAAAAAATTCGGCGTATGCAACTTTACTACCATAATTTCGCATTAACATTTTCTCATGACTTATTTTCGTATTATTTTTTGGCAAATGCTATAACAATATACTAAGTTCATAGGCATGGAAGCTTTAGATAGAGAGAGTTTTGATTCTTAGTTGTAGAGGATAATTCAAAGCTTTCTTGATGTTCAAATTGAATCTACATAGCTCCTTTTATAGTGTTCAAGCTCGAATGATGCTTGGAAAGTCCAAACTCACATTAAGTTCAAAAGCAAGAATTAATGGGTTTTTATTGATGTGATTTGATCTTAATACAATTTAATTTGATTTTACCCGAAATGAATAATCAAATGTTATCTCTAAATTTTCATTTTTTCTTTTTTTAGCTACTAAAATCATTAAGAGCTCAACTCAAGGAAATTTGTGTTGAAGGAAAATCTGAGTATACATGTTTTTTCTAATTTCCAATGCTCTATTTAATCCCTTAAATGATTGAACCTGGTCATGTTACTGGCATTGATGTGAAGTATCATAAGCATACTTTGGCATTTGACCATACGGTGAAATCGTAAAGAAAAAGGGATTAAAAAGATCCTGAAACTAATCTCTCTAAGTAAGCCTTTCGAGAGAAAATCGAGAGAAAGGATGAGAAAATGATAGAAAGTTCATCAATAACAAAAGAATGGTGCTAAGCACCTCTAAGTAGACTAAAACCTAGATCTTCTTGGCAAGCAAGCACTACTTAGCCAGCTTAGCTAGCTTCCTTTCTTAAAACATGTGCAATTAAATTTTTTTATAAACACCCAACTTTATTAGGCCAACCTTAAATAAAGAGGCATGGTCCAAGCCCAATTGGATCAAACCTTAATAAAATAAACATGCAAAGCTGGTCATGAGCCATTCTAGTGCACATTTTGGTAAAATTAATTTTCAAAGGAGTTCAATTTAATAGTTCTTACAAGTTTTAGTTCAATGGTTGTGCCATTAATTTAAAAAATCGTTTTTCTTGTAACTCCATTATTTTAAGTTGGATCAAAGTATTGTTTGGAACCACAATTAACTTAAGTTAATTTCATTTTTATGAACCAATATCAACCGTGATCTGAATATTAAATTTTCAAAAAAATTTTATATTCCTAAATATGTCTCAAAACTGTTAAATCACATATGTGCACTTTGGCTCTTTTTGACCTTAAAAGATGAAATGACTATCCATATCACTCAAATTTTTTTTCGTATGTTCTATTTTTCATTTTTTTAAAAATAATCTAATTTTTTAATTTTTTTCAGTAATTTTGAATTAAGACCCTTTTTTATTGCCAAAAAAAAAAATTCTAAATTATAAAGGGGCAAAAATGAGGTCATTATAGTGCCATATAAGAGAGAATTATTCACATCCAACTAGTTGATACACTTGACCTAACCTTAATTTTTATAACAAATGACAAAAGCATATTTTTACTAGTAAGTATATTAGGTCACATATATAGTGATGTTACTAATGGAAACTTGGTCAAACCCATAAGAAATGATGATTAGTTTTTATTAGTATTAGTCTTATCTAAATCTAGACTATTAAAATCAAAGATTTATTAAATGATTAAATTCTAAAGAAAACTAAACTAAGAAAAAAAGTAAATCAGGATATTCAACATCTGCAATGGATTTAATTGTAACTAAATAATTAGAAAATCAATTAATGTCAATAAAGATGTCTTCAAGGTTATTAAACTCACAATTCTACTTAAAATTGTTAGAGGATTTATAAAATCAAAACATAGAAATGTAAATTTTTATAACTTATGTAAAATAGCTTTAAAAAATTATGAATATACTTATAGTAGTTATTGAAAACTTGAAATACATGATCAATTTTTTAAAAAATGAAAAAATTAGTTTTTTCTTTTCATAAAAATTCTTAATATATAATTTAACATGTTTAAAAGATGGGTAAATAAAGCTGAAACTAAACTTTTTTCAAATTTTTTTTAAAGGTATAAATTAAAGAGAACCGAACATTTCAACTCATTTTAAGTTATTGATAATATAAAATAAAGTATATAGTTTTCTTAATAAACTTTGTTATTAAAGTTGAAACTTAAATAAAAATTATAAACATAAAATAAGAGATTAAGAGAGAAAGAAAGAAGCAAAAAATTTGAATAAGATAGGATAGATGTTGTAATGTCTTAATAGTTAATAGCTTATAAAAGGTTAGTTGTATTATTTTTTTCTTTAATTTTTTAGTCTATTCAACTTAGATATGTAGAATCGATAAACTTAATAAAAAACATAAGTTTCTACTGAGTTTATATGTAAACTTAGTTAAAAACGTAAGTTTCTATATAAAAAACAATTTTACGCTTGAGTTAACTCGAAAGAGCCACCTAAAATCGTAAATTTGTAGAATCGCATAAATAAAATCACGAATTTTGACAACTATGGATGTTTTTAACAGGTTTAGTTTTGAAGCAATTAAGCACTAACAATTTCTTCTCGAGAAGCGAATACCTAAGATTCATCGATTTATCTTTTCTATAGCTACACATGAGATAAACTAAATTAATCCTCTACAATTCCAAAATCTTAATTGAATTAGAGAGCATATCATTATATCTTTCTTAATCGAGATTATTCAGTTTATGGTAAATAAATAGAAAAAGTCTCGCAACTTAGTCTTAATTAACATGTATTCTAACAAAGTTAAAATACATGTTGTTGTGATTGGGGAATTAAAAACTTAAAACAATGAGCACAATTTACTAACTGATAATCCAAAAATTCAATAAATAATATTAGTTAAGCATAGACGAGAAATAATAGGAAAGATAATATCCAAACCAAGAATTTATTAAAAGGAATAAAACAACTTGTAAAGAGGTCTAATGTTTAATTTGATTATCAAATACCGCTGCTATTATTACTAATGTTGAAATTTGAAAAGAAAGTAAAACTCTCCTAAAACCCTAGACTAGTAAATGAGAGGAAAATAACAACTGGACTCTACAAGTACTTGTTTTGCTTGTTTATTCTATTATAAGGCCTTATATTTATATTATAAGGAATCCCATATAAGAGTGGGCCCACAAGATGTAAGTGTATCTCTTTTAATTTATTCTTCAATTGTCATGCAAGGAAATAGTTACATGGCTTCAATTAAAATACACACAGATTGGACATTGGAATGTATACGACTTGGGAGTAGAATGCACACAGCATATAAATCTTTCTTGAACCAAACACATGGCGTGTTGGAATAATTACTGCAAGTACATGGCTTACATTGGTTGGACCATAACCGTAGTGCTCTCACTTGAAATTCTCATATTTAATTTTTATCCTTACAATTTCACATGCTTTCATCATCATGTGTATATTTTCTAGTATTGCACATTTTTCCTATCAAAAATATAAAAATATGCAAATTAGTGTAATTAAGTGTTAAATAAAAATTTGACAAATAAAGTACTAAATTACGCTAATTATACTAAAAAGTCTATAAAAGCAATATAAAATCCACCTATAAAATATGTGCAATTAAGCTTTATCAAATTCCTCCAAATTTAAAGTTTTGCTTGTCCTGAAGCAAAACAAATAAAATAATGAAAAACTTTTAGGAACAAAATTCAATGGATGCTCAAATTATAGAATAAAAAATAAATACTGCACATGGTTTATTTAGGATTAAGGGCACATACTCTTCTACTGAAATTTCATCCTTATATGCATCAAAATTCAAAACTCCAACAACTTTTTATTGCATAGAATTTTACTTAATTATATTTACATGCCCTTAACACATACATGTATTGGCTATAAACCATACTTAAATTTAATAATTAATCTATATAAATTGGAGCTAAACCACATTATTTAAATAGAGATAAAACTAGAAATCCAAATAAACATAAGCTTAATTAAGAAAAAGTTATCCACATTTTAAAACCAAAGGGTATACATTCCCCTCTTTTATCTCTCTAATCACAACAATTAAAAACAAATGTATATTACATTAACCAATCCCCTAATTGTTTCCTTATTTCTTTCATTTTTTTTTATTTGGATGGCTTTTTAATTCAATTTAATTCCTTTATTTAAGCATAAATATTTTGGTTGTGGGAAAGACCTCACTCTTCTAACAATAAAGGCCAATCCATGCCAATTTTAACCAACTTTCCTTAGGTTGGAAACAAGAAAGAACCTTACTCTTCAAGAGACTAAGTTCAATTCTTATCAACTTATATTATCATTATTATTATTTTTCGCAATCGCCTGCAACTATTTTGATTTTTTAGGAAACTTTCAATAAATAGGCATCGTTTATTCATTTGTTAAAAATTAGAGAGCTCTTAAGGCTCCTAAGGAGTGAGTATATATTAAAGAAAAATATAGACAATTGGCTCCTAATCAAGAATGTTCATCCCAATTCTAAGTTTAAATCTAGACTTAAATAATAGAAAACTCTATACTTCACATAAATTTCATTATTCAATTCTAACATTATATAGAAAAATCATAATGATCAAGCAAAATTCTACCAAAATAAAAAAAAAATTATTCTAAAAAACTGTTTCTTCTTTAGTTGAAAAATTAATGGTAAATAGATATGCAATACAAATAAGTCAATTCTATATTTCTAGAAAATTTATTTGGAAAAATCTTAGATGTGGTAATATAATCAATTCAACCCTCATACATTTATACATTTTCCTCTTTCTGTATAATTACTCTATTTCTACCCCCATACTTAAATTGTACATTGTCCTCAATGTACAAATAATCTAATAAAAGAAAAAAAAAATCAGTAGGGGAAAAATAATAAAAAAAGAAAAAGGGAATTGAAACTTTCTTGGTTTTAGCTTTGATACTGAATCTACAATTATTATGCTGTGAGATTCCTTATTCTAATTAAAGTTCGTACAAGCCTTGACAAAGGAAAAGAAAAAAAAACAAAACAAAGAAAGAAAAAGCAAAATAAAAACATCTAAAAAGATAAAGATAAAATCTTACCATTACTTCTCCTATGCAAATTAAAGTTCAAAAAGCAACATTAAAATTAGTAAGGCTAATCCCTTACTAACTACAAAAGATATAAATTAAAATGCACAAGTTAGCAAATTTATCATAAATGTAAGCCTTGCTAATCCTATAAAATGACATGTTAAGCATGGTGGTGGTGTGCTCATTTTAGCTATTTTTTTGTTTCTGTCTTCTTCTTCTTTTTTTTCTTTTTTCTTTTTTTCTTTTTGCCTAGAGGAACATGTCCAATATCACAAGCATGGTTCTTAACCATGGTCCTCTCAAAGTTTTAATTGCTTGCAAGTCCTTACTTATGATTTGAGAAGATCATGCCCTAAATCACGAGTTTATTTTTCACCCATGATCCTCTCAAATACTTAGTTCACCTTCCATTGTCCTTAGCTAAATTTTCTAACTTTATTCCTGCAATATCATCTATAAAACACCACATAAATTCTGAACAAATAAAATGATTAGAAGCTCAAAAAAGTTTCTATAAGCTGCTAGGTAAAATTAATTGCAAGAGGAGTAATTAACTAAAGCAAAATAAAATAAAGGATACATAAACTTAGGTTGCCTTCTAATAAGTGTTTTTGTTTAACATCGTTAGTCGATGCTTTCTACTCCTTTCCTAAGTTGGTTTAAATATCTGAGGCACCTTGTCAAAAATTTCTTCTTTAGATTCCTACTTACTAAAAGAGTTAACTGTTATCCCAAATGAGGTATCCCATATCATAATTGATTTAGCAGCTTAAGGGTCTTTCTTTTTCCATCTCTTTGTAATACTTATGTGAAGCTCACTATTTCCAATCCTCAATACCATTTTTTTATTTTTCACATTAATTACAACTCCTACAACAGCTAAAAATGGATGTCCAAGGATGATAGGAATTTCGATATCTTCTTTTATATTCAAGACTACAAAGTCTTTAGGGAATATAAATTTATTCACTTTTAGAGATAACTTCTCAATCATGCTTTTCGGTCTTCTAAAGGACCCATCAGCCAATTGAATTGACATTTCAATTCTTTTAACTACGTCCCTTAATCCCAATTTTTTTGTTGTAGAGAAAAGGATCACATTTATACTTGCACTTATATCACAAAATGTATTCTTGAGGTCTTAATCTCATATGGTGCAATTTATAGTAAATTTTCCTAGATCATTTAATTTTAAGAGAAGGGTATTTTTCAATACTTCAATGCATGCTTGAGTCAATATGATTATTTCTCACCCATTTATTTTTCCTCTTTTTAACTAATATTTCGTTCAAATAATGTTCATAATGAGGTGTTTGCGCTAATAGGTCCACCAAGGGAATATTAATTTCTAGCTTCTTAACTATTTTTAGAAATGACTCATAATCTTCATTAGTTTTTCATTTACTTAAATGTAATGGAAAGGGTATAGAGTGCATACCTGATTTGGTAGTGGGTTCATGCACTTTAGGAGTGCACTATTGCTATACCACTTTTTCTCTTGATTTTGATGTAGAAGCAATGTTTCATTACTTTCAAATTTCTTGCCTAACCTTAGTTGTATGGCATTAACATTCTCTACAAGGGCGAAAGCCTTCACAACATTTTTAAATATCTCTCCAATCTCAAACCCTTCTATGGTTATATTAACAAGCTTCTCAACTGCAGCTTCTCAGGCTAGTTTTTCATCTGTGTTAACCTCTCCTACTACTTGAAAGTTGCAATCAACTTGTGATTCTCTCAACTCAATCATCGGCAATTTTAGTTTTTCCTCATGCTTAGAAAACTCATAAGGATTTACTTTTACACCCTGTAGTGTTGTGGTCAAAAGTTCTACTACCTACGCTAATCGAGTCTCTAACCTTTGGACGATTAAACTTTGTCTTTCAAATCTATCTTTCTACTTTTTGTCCATATCCCTAAAAAATTTCTCAATTCTTCTCTTTTTTTTAGAGTTAGAATTGCAAGATTTTGTAAAAAGAGGCCTTTCATCATATTTGCAATATGTCAATTTTTTAATTATTTTAATTGTTTGCACCACTAGCATAGTTGTCAATGATCTCCCCACAGCAATTTCAATCTTGAATTTATCGCAATGCCTGATCCCATTATAGAATATTAGCAACTGATTCCAAGTAATGGTATCATGATGTAGGCATCAGGTTATCAAGTTTTGAAATCTTAACTAGGTCTCATATAATGATTCACCCTTATGCTACTTGAAAGAAAGGATTTGAATTCAAAGCTTTGTAGTGCAACACAAAGACCATACACAATTATCCTCCATAAGAAGTGCTTGTAAAATAAAATAAAAGAAGTAGAAATTTGACACTAAAAAGAAAATAAAAGAAAATAAACAAATAGAATAAAAGTAAATAAAGAAAACAAGCAATGAAAATAAAGTACCTAAATCTAAACAATCCTAAATGCCGAAATTAGTGCAAAACATTTCCTACCAATAGCACCAAAAACTTAATATGCTTGACCTAACCCAACTTTTTATAACGAATGACGAAATCATATTTTTCTAATAAGTGTACTATGTTACATATGCAATGATATTACTGGTAAGAATCAAGTTGAACTCATAAGGAATGATGACTAATTTTTATTAGTATTAGTCGTATCTAAATCTAGGCTATTAAAATCAAAGATTTATCGAATAATTAAATTGTTAAGAAAACTAAATTAATAAAACAAATGAATTCGGATATTCAACATCTGCAATGGATTCACTTGTAACCAGATAATTAGAAAATCAGTTAATGCCAATAAAGATGTCTTTAATAGGTTTAATTTTGAAGCAATTAAGTACCACATATTCCTTCTCACGAAGCAAATGCCTAAGATTAACCGATTTATCCTTTCTATCACTATTAAATAGATAAACTAAATTAATCTTCTCTAGTTTCTAAATCTTAATTGAATCAAAGAGCAAATTGCTATATCTTCTATAATCTGGATTATCCAGTTCATAGTAAACAATTTAAAAAGGTTTTGCAACTTAATCCTAATTAACACATATTCCAACAAGGTCAAAATACATGTTATTGTAATTAGGGAATTAAAACCTTAAAACAATAAGCACAATTTACTAATTAATAATCCAAAAATCTAATAAACAATATTAAAAACTAAAAAAATTAATTCAAGAAGTGGATAAGTTTTATTAATTTGTATGTTACATTAAACTTGCTATACATATATGTATATATATGCATAGAGTTTCACTATTTGAATTGATACAAGATAAGGATTCGAAAATATATGGTGTTAATTGTGGTTGAATCAACTTTAAGTGATATAATGGATATGGCCTATTAAGGATTAGGATCATATGGCTCCTTGCTTCTAATACCTACAAAAATCCCCTTATGGGTATGTCCATGAATATCCTCTAAAGCTCAAGTCAGTAAGGAGGACTATGAAAACGGGGTGAATGAGGGATGTCCAGGCACTAAGATCCTTAAGGAATGTGCTCAGATGATAAGGAAGTGTAGAGAGTAAAGTTCTTGTAGAGTATGGAATCAAGGTCCAACATCATGATCTAAGATCCCTTTACCTATTAGCCCCCCTTATACTATAAATAGTGTAAGGGAGTATAACTACTTGGACACGTATTGACCGAGGGTTCATCTGTACTGATAGTTGGTAAGGGAAATGCATTGCAAGACTCATAGAGTGGCTTTGGGAGTTAATCAACTATAACCATGCTGGTAGACATGTTTGTAGTCTATAGGTCTAACATCTTTAGAGTATGTAAAGTGTGCTGGCCATACCACAGATGTCAGGTAGTAGTTAATGAGTTGGGCTGAAATACTAGCATTAAAAGACAAAAGGAGGACAAGGAGGTAGGTAAGGTGGTTTAAGCATATAGTAGTCAACAAGCTAGGTATTAGGAAGCTCACTAAGCTAAAGGCATCCTCACCTATAGTGCTTGGAATCAACAAGAGAAGTGAGAAGGTAAGGGGGGTGCTTTGCACTTTCAAGCTTAACCAGTCCATTAGTGGAGTCATCGCATGCCAAGTGAGGCTTCTGGCCTTAGGCTCACTATGGTGCTCGCTTGATCCTTAGGTCGGGTGCTCGGTAGGCTACTTCTCATGAGGTCCGGGGATAGTTAAGGTACATAAGAAGGTTGGAACACATGGAAAGGGAGAGATTGAGGGAAGGGAATCATTCCCTCTAAAGCTAATGAACCTTCTAGGGGCCTTAGATAGAATTGGTCATCGAGCCAAACAAGACTAATGAGTCTAGATTCCCTCTACTCTCCCTAATGTTAGGGATAAAAGGAGAGTAGGTAAGTCCAAAGGGTTGGCCTAAGGCGAAGGAAAGATGGCTTCGAGCAGGAACTTGCTTGCTTTAGATGGTGACATAAAATTTGGCACGTCCGATAATGTCGTCCAAACTGTACAGTAATGTTTGATATGACTGATGTGATTATTAAGGTGCTTAAGGTTCCATGATTATTTTTGGGAAGAGCATTGCGCATTTATTACTTTGCTGGAAATGGTTATATATATGGGAGGCTAGCACGAATGGCTACGTCAATGATCCATATGTGTGTAATAAACTGGACTATTTGTCAAAGGATTGAGATACGTGTATAGCTAAGATATGGTGCATGTCTCTATGGTAGGTACGTACTCAGGGGGTAGAGAAAATTGTTTGTCTTCCCTTTGAGTTTATCTATATAGGGTTGAGATGAAAGAGGGGGTAGGGGGTAAGGTTAGTGTTGTTGTTAAGCCCTCATTTTTCACTTTCCACATTTTACTAAGAGGAGACTACCAAAATCTACACTCACGAGCTCATACTATGTTCCATTATTTCCTTAACTCAACTTTGATTATAGCTAATCAACATGTATCCAATTCTCGAGGTGAGTCCTCACATAGGTCCATTTTAAGAGAGATCGACAAGGACTATGAATAGATAGTACTTGAGAGGGGTAGTAACTCTACTCCCCCTGAAATGACGACAATGACAACTGTAGATATTAGTGACGGTGATAGTGTCATTGACTTAGGCTTAGGTAAGCGAGAGACCCCTAGATATGTATTTGCTAGACAATGAAGGTGAATAGGAAACAGAGGCATTCCAAACACCAATAGTAATGAAAAGGTTTGCACTCATGTTTACTTTGAGGAAGATGAGGCCAAGCTAAGGTTGGTCAATCAATTGGTCAAGGATGTGCTTAGGTGGCATGTGGAGCTGCCCATGAGTAGGGAGAAGGCCTTCAAAATAGGAGATGAGTAGTTATTTTGTATGTATGTTAAATCGTTCGAGCTCGGTTTACAATTGCCATTCTCAAGGTTTTCAATTAAGGTGTTTAATTACTTCCAAGTAACTCTTTGTTCTCTAATCCTAATGCTTAGGCATAGCTGCATGCTCTTGAGGCAATTTGTTTGTAGCAGTTATGAAGACTTACAACCCAACTGTTCAGGTATCTATTCCAAGTGAAGAGGACGGCGAATGGTTAAGTCTATATCATTGGTCAAGGTGCCCCGTTAAAGGTCTTTAACAGGCTACCAAACAAGGTAGATGACTCGAAGGAGTATTTCTTCCATATCCAAACATCTGAGCAGTTAAACTTCCCAACAATATTGACCATGCCAATCCGAAACAAGCCTGTAAATCATCTAGGTGTTGAGGATGAGAAGACGAAACACAAGGTGTTAGACCTTGCTAATTGGAAAAAGCTCTACACATTTACCATTACTCAGTAGTATTCTAAGGATAGGGGGTTATCTGGGTTCAAGATAAGTATCTCCTAAATTTTGCTAAGGGATAGTGGTTGGGTGTTGTGAGACCCGGTCCTCGACCTACTATTGAGACTTAAAGCAGTGAATTAATTGACGTAAGAAGTACAGTAGAGGCATGCAATAAAGTAAAGTTATAGGTTAAGTCAAATGACTATTCTCAAACCATTTGATAATAATACAAATTAGGGTGTTTGGAATGATTTAGGGCCCTTAGAAAATTTTGTCCGAATTGAGCCAAATTTTTCACATAAGTTCATAAAAGTTAACAAATAGCCTTAGTAATATCAATTTCCAAAAATAAAGCATTTATAAAATTTAATCTCAATAAAACATATTTTTACTAAGTACGATTAGTAATTATCAGAAACTCAAAATTAGAGTTCCAGATGATTACAAAAGCTTAGAGATAAATTTTATATGTAATAAAAATATTACATGACACAAAATAATATATAGAACATATGTATATACCTCACATATAATTATTAGGGTAATTATATAAATGTAATTAGTTAAAATACCTTAAATTTTACATTTTAGGTCAAAATAAGCTTAGGAAATCATTAAAAAATAAAAAAAAATTATGAAAACAAAGGAGAACAGCTGGAATGAGGATGGATAGGCATGTAGCCACAACATGGAAAGATGTTTAAGAAAGATAACAAGTTATCATGTAATAGAGCCTAGTATTTAAGGGAAAATATTAGAGGAGAGGGAAAACAAAAATCCATTTCACACTCTTTGAGCCTTATAAAATCAAGAAACCCTCTCCAATATTTCATACATGCAATGGAAGATTTGGAAACATTTAATATAGGGTTTGGTGATTAAAGAACAAGATTAAGATAAATATACAAAAATTGGGCATAATCACAGCTTTAGGGTGTTCAATGACTTAAGGAATTACTAGGAACTAACCACCACCACCAATCAATGGAGGAGGTAGCACTTAGAGCTACTAACAAACCCTCTACCACTAGAGGTGGTTGAAGCTGTCAATGTCGGTAAGGTCTAAATTTTAGCCAATTTTACTTAATTTATTAAAAATAAAAAGCACCTAAAAATTATGAAAAAATTTATTTCTACATATATTTCGTGTATAGAATCTAAGAAAAATGTTATTTTGTATAAATTTAATGGTGGCAATATATGTCCTTAAGAAATCAAAGAAATTGAACAATTTTTGATATCGAAATAAATAGGCCTAATAATGTAGTTTCGCTCTCGAAATTTTTTTGTAAACTACCTTATATTAATATTGAATTACTCTAAAGAGATTTCTTGCAAAATTATTTTCTAAACTTTTATGTGATTTTTTAGCTCTAAATTAGCTATTAAATTATGTTTTTAGTGGAAAAATAACCTATTTTCTTAATAACGTTACTTAGATACTGATTTTGATTAAATATTGAAGTATGATTACTGTTCTAGAGTGGTTGAGTTGATTGACGAAGTGAGAAGTTATGGAAAATGGCGAATTGGCCTTAATTATTGAAATTAGTATTTGACCAATTTAGTGAACTTGAAACAATTGATAAATTGTGATATAATGAATGAAGAGTTAAAGTAATGAAATTGAAGAAGGTTGGTTTGGAGTGTTATTTGATGTTTAAATTTGATTCCACAATTGTTACTTGCAAGGAAGTTGGTAAATTAACTACTTATTGGATACTGATTAAAGGTAGAGAATAATTCAGAAGATTTTAATCACAAAAATTTCACTAGATTGATACTCAAATGGTAGGTCGAAAGCAAAAAATGATGAGTAAAATGTAAAAACAAGGGAAGCATAAGGTTGGTTAGAGAATGATTTTATTAAAAATCCTATAACTAATAGAGTTAGATGATAGCTTAAAGAATATTGTAATAAGGAGTTTAACTTGGAGAAGCTCAAATGTTGTCTCCAAGGATCGAACTACTGTAACAAATGAACCTTGAGTAGCTTAGATAATAACTTAGAGGATTTTTTACTAAAAAAAATTACTATAGAATCACCTAGAACCTAACTCAAAGGATTTGGCAGTTTTTGGTAATTTATAAGAATCATTGATTAATTAAGAAATTATGATTTGTAAAAGAGGATAGTGTAATAAGAAGCTATTTCAGAAGCTTACTCAGAATCAAACTTAGAGACTAAATCAGAACTAGCTTACAACAAACTAATTACAAACGAGAGAGTATTTAACTCGTATATATATATATATATACTCATGACCTGTAATTGACCTTAGAAATACTTACTCTTGCTAAGTGGATTTATGGAAAAGGAAGCTTATGTTAACGAGTAAGATTGGAAATGTACTACTAGCTAAATAAGTGGATATTTATGTATGCTTAAGTTGACCTATGTCTACTCTTAAATTTATGTGCTTTGTGATGTTTTGGCTTAGATGAACATTAATTTCAAGTTGATGTGCTATTCAATGGCTTAGCTAAAATTGGCTACAAATTGATGTATCACTTGGTGAGTTATGTTACCTATTATATTTGTTGCTGATTGAATAATAACATGATATTAAACTCAGTTGCTATGTTAATACTGATGAATGCATATGTGATATTTGATAGGGTTTGTGTTATCTTGGAAAAGAATCTAAGGATTAACTATATCTCCTAAGGTATTCACTTAAGTGAACCCAATACTAAGATCCTAGAGCTGACAAAACTATGAAGTAAAGATTGAGTAACAAATGATAAATAAGTATGCTTATATGGTAGTAACGAATCATCTTCAAGTACCAAGAGTTTAAGAAAAAATTTTAAGTGAACACCTATAAGGTGAGGCGTTACAAGTGTCTACTGTATCACTTCATCATTATTACTAAGGATGTCGAGCTAACTCCTCCTTGGCTCAGTGAATGTGATTAGCCTTGTTGATTCCTACATTGATTTTATTTGTTGTTGTTACAACTATGCAGATGGCATTAGATAAAGTGAAGGGAAAGCTTCTCACTATCTAAGCTAGGCATGAGGAGAGAGCAGCAGAAGCTTGGAAGAAGTAGAAATAGCCCATTGTAAAGGGGGAAGGGGAGACTTCGTGGCCCCGGTCAAAGAAAAGTAAGTAGAAGAAGGGGAACAAGTAAACAATCCCTAAGGTAGTATGATGTGTAATAGAGTCCATTCTTGAGGCATTTCCAATTGCATTAAGTGTTAAGGGAGGCTTGATCTAAACACTGACTCCACCTGGAGGCAATGATGGTTTGGTTACATAGGTTGAAGAGCCTTGTGGGATCAAGGAGATGAAGGGTGGTGGGTTTGGGGGTGACCTGTTTAGGTGTTGTAGGTCTAGTTGGCAAAAGGGTGGGCATTCCTAAGAAAAGTAGGGGTACTTGAAGACGACCACTCATAATGTTGAGGTCCAAGCAATTAAGGTTCCCAATAGTGACTAACCTTTGCCACTAGTACCTCATGACACGCAGCCCATAATACAACAAGAGTTAAATCCTTTGGTTGATGTAGCCGATAGGCCCTCATAGAGGATAAATTAACTACGCACCAACTTTAGGTGGTTTTTTATTAGGAGGGGTGACCTGGAGGCCTTTATTAATTTGCTCCAGAGGCATAATGAGGTAGGTTTTACGTTTGTTACCTATACAAGTGTTTTGCATCGTTCACCTAATCAAGATGGTTTTTTATATTACAATTGTATGACCTGCTGAAGTATGTGCTCGCATTCAATCGCAAAGACTAGTGGTCAAAGAGGAGCAAAGTGAAGTCTAAGGTGACTATGCTTCGGGGGGCATTAGAGGAGGAGAAGAAGCCGCATAGGGACCTCTTTACTAGATATACGGGATTAGAGTAGTGGCACCAAGTGAGGAAATTGGGAGCCGAGTTGGAAGAGGCTAAAGCTTTTGCTAAAACTTCCTAAGAGGAACTAGCTAAGGTGCAGGCAAAGCTTGAGGGGAAAAAAGAGGAGCTACAAGGTACCTAGACCAATTTTGCTTAGAGGGAAGCTAAGCTACTAAGGGGTAAGAGAGTATCTGATGAAGTGAAGTAGGAGCTTATCTTTGAAACACCAAATAACCCCTTTGTAGAGAAGGTGCTAAGCATCACTAGCTTTGTTGTAGCCGAAAAGACTTGGAAGTAGGTGCATAAGCACTTCTAAGGGGCGAACCTGACATTCCTCAACTGGTTCAATGATTCAAAGGTTGGTGGTGGTGGAGGGGAGGGAAACTCATCATCAAAGAGCTCTATTGGAGGAGATTCCAAGGATAATGAAGAGGAAGATAAGGATGGGGAGGTTAGCCAAGAGGATGAAGTGGACAAGAACATGCATATAGATTACGCTAGATTTGCCTTATTTTTATCTTTTCTATGTTTTTGTTCAAATTGTTGTATGTGGTTTAGGTAATGGTCCCATTTACTTTTGCTTTTTTAGAGGATTGGGATGATGGTTCCCCCCTCTCCAATGTAAATGCTCATCATGATGAATGAAGCCAGTTTCATTTTTAGTTCGTCCTCATCTTGCTTTGCTCTTTTAGTATCCCCCTATCCTCTTATTGTATTGTTGCCTTCAGTACTCTAATAGGCATTAAGATGATGAAATTTCTCTAAGTCTTAGCGTACTTACATTACCGATGGTTCATAGGCCTTAAGTGAGAAATGGGCTGGTTGGTTTGGGTAGATCTATTCTAACATCATGCGATTTCTTGAGCAAGGTACGTTTGTTTAATCGAATCTCTTATGACATCATATGATCTCTTGGATCGAGTGCATGCCGAGCAATCATACAACCTTGGATAGCATGCCTTCGAGAAGCCATTTAATGTACATACAGCACATTGATGTTTCCCAAGGGGTCGATTGAACTTCTCCTTCTTATAGGCCATTGGATGAGTGCCACATAGATGGCTGAGGTTGTTTTAGGTACCCTATATAAAGGGTGCATGGGACATTTGTTTCCTCATCAACAACATTCTAACATTCTTTTTGTTAAGAGCTGGCTTAAGAGCTTATGTCTCCCTTTTGCTTCCCCATGACCAAATCAAGGATGATTAAAGTGAGAGAGAGAAAGAGAGTACAAGCTCAAGAGGGTATCCGTGGGCCTTCATAGCCCCTTATCCGAGTAGTGATCATGAGGTGTAGAGAATCGCTCGATAGCTAAGTGTGGCTTGTAAGTGGCAATCGAAAGGTGTATGTCTACTTTTCTGTTTGGTCTTACGAAGGTGAGACCTCAAATGTCTATCTATTAGTTCTTAGGGTAGCTTCATTACAGAAGGAAGGCAATCACTTTTACGATGTTGTAGCTGGGGCCCTTAAGTGATGCCTCCGAAATCCTCATGTAAGTAGTACCTTTATGGTAATGACAATGGTAAAGGAGGCTTATTTCTCCACTTGGATTTTTTGACCAAGGTAGCTCGAGGGAGCTTGGTATAATGGTATCGAGTTCCTCTTACTACTCCATCAATAACTTAGATGGAGTAAGCGAATCAACCTCTAATAATCCCTTGTAGGTTGCTCCTTTGGATGGTTATCTCATATAGGTAGGATAGGGAACTACCTTCAAACCTACTAGGGTTGTGAAGGCTTAACCCTCAACTCAGCTAAAACTTAGGAATGTAGTCACATTTCCTCTGATGGGGGCCATGAACTGAGTTGAAGTTGAGAGCAATTTATCCTAAAGCGGAGTCTAACACAAGCAACTAATTCGAAGTTAAGAACAAATGTAGAGATCTATTGACGAACAGTAGAGTAGGAATTGGCTTTGTGCCTTTGTAATGTTATATTTTGTTCTTAAATGTACTTAAGGTTGGGATGCCGACCTAGAAAGCCTTGGAATCTTTTCTTATTGACTAAAATTTTTGTTCTTCGTCAATGCTTGCTTATTTGGCTTTTTACTTTAGTTGCTTTTTCTCTATTCTTTTATTTATTTTTGTGAAATGAGTGAGAGAGCTCTTCAAGTGCTTAACTCACAAGGTTGAGTGTATGACATATTATCTTAGCTTTAAGCTCAACTTACCTTAGTTCAAGCCAAGGAACCAACCCTAGTCTACTAGGGGGTGATAACCGGCCTATAAGTAAAGAAGCATGGTGCTCCATTGTTAGCACAAAAGCCCATTGTGTTAGCATTAGTACTAACTTTGGATGCCTATTTGGTGATAGGAATTGACCCACAAGCGGGGAGTGTAGTGTAGACCATTGCTCAATAATTAGAATGCAACCTCGTAGAGTTAGTGTAAGAAATAATGCGAGCTCCTATTTAGGGATGAATATCTACCTAAATATGAGAGCATAGTGAGGACTTGTACAAGAGAAAGTTGCATACCCTACGACGTTAATGTACATAATAACTTGGGCCTATGCTCAAGGATAAATATCTAGCCAAGTGTGAGAGTATAGGAAGAACCTATGCAAGAGAAGGGTGCATAGCCTGTAGCGTTAGTGTAAGTACTAACTTAGGTGTACATTCGGGGATGAAAATCGATCCAAAGCGAAGGCTCGATGAAGATCGCAGCTTGATAGTCAAAATAAAACCCTATGGGGTTTGTGTGTATACTAACATGGGGTATATGCTCGGGATGAAAATCGACCCAAGATTGAGAGTGTAGCATAACCGATTATATTGAAAAATAGTACAAATAAGTGTAGGAAACTCATCATTTTAGTAATCACAATAGTAGTTATAGATTCTTCTAAGCACATCATGATACTTAGTGAAAATACGGTCTTAGGTTGTCAGCATTCCATGCTCTAAGAATGATTTGCCCATCCAAGGTCTTCAATCTATAAGCTCCTTTTCCCATATCTTCTACTATACATACTGGGTTCTCCCAATTAGGGGCAAGCTTACCTACCGTTCAGCCAAATTGGTAGCCTTTAGATTTCTACACACCGGGTCTCTAGGGTAGAAGACCTTATGTTTCACCTTTTAGTTGTAGTATCCGACTACTCGTTGTTGGTATGCTACCATTCGGGTATGCATGATGTCCTATACCTCCTCAATGGTGTCGAGGCTTCATTAAAGGACCATGTGGTTAGTGTTCATGTTGAAGTTCTAGATCCTACTAATGGGCAGCTCTAGTTCAATTAGGAGGACAACTTTGATTCCAAAGGCAAGGCAGAAAGGAGTTTCCCTTATGGAAGTCATATGTATCAGATGGTATCACAAAGTATGTTAGCCTACCCACCTTTGGCTCGCTTTACCCTTTTCTTCAAGATGTTGAGGATAATCTTATCGATTGTCTCAACCTTGTAGTTAGTATAGGGGTAAGCAATTAAGGTATAGTAAAGCCTTACGCTATGCTTCTTGTAGAACTCCCTAAACCTGTTGTTGTCAAATTGCCTACCATTGTCAATGATCAAGGCTTATGGTACTCTTAAGCAGTAGAGGATGTAGGTGAGAATGAACCCTTCTACCACCTGGGCAGTAATGGTTGCCACAACTAGTGCTTATACCCATTTGGTGTAGTAATCGACCCTTACTAAGATGAACCTATTAATGCCTTTGGGAAAGGACCAAGCACGTCAAGCTCCCATTGGACGAACAACTGGGAGCTCATCATCATCATCAGATGCAGGTTCGAGTACGATATGTGAGTGATCAGGGCATGCTTGTATCATTGGTGGCATTTTTGACGTATAGAGCCTAGGGACTGGATGTAATTGTTGCATACTCCCGTGAGGAGTTCTTCTAAGGCATGAGTGCATTCCTTGATTCTAAAACACCAAAGCAATGAAATGCTCTATCTTCACTGATATAATACTTCATTAATCAAGGTATAGTTGGTTGAGGCATAAGCTAGCTTCTTATCCTCTATCTGAACCTCAAGTAATGTACCTATCTTCAAGTGCTCTATGATAAGATCCATCCAGCAAGGATCGAGGTTCACTAATCAAACTTCAAAGACCTAATTTCCTTATATTTCAATGCTTCACTCGAGGAGGGCCTATATAAAGAGCAATTTATCATCGTATTGTGCAAGGATGATGGATGAGGCTAGCCTAAAAAGCCTATTTACCTCTAAATTTTCTACTAGAGGGATCTTATTTACCTTCTAGGAAGTAAATCCCATGATGGGGCCCTAAACTATCTACAAGATCATTGTTTCCCCCTTAATCTCATGTTCCCAATTTACCTGTTGGACCACCAACATGGAATCTAAATGGATGTTCAATTTCTTGGTTCCTATATCTTCAGCTATCTTCAATCCTACGATAAGTGTCTTGTACTTGGACTCATTGTTGCTTATTGCAAATCTGAACTTTAGAATGTATAGTTCTTTCATGCCATGCAAGCCTTCTAGTATAATGCCAGCCCCATTCCCACCCTTAATGGAGGAGCCATCACATGGAGGGTTTATACCAAAATTTTGATCTCTAGTTGCGGCTCTTCCTCTTTGTTATATTTTGCAATGACATTAGTGAGAACATGCGCTCTAATTACCTATCTAGGACATAATTGGACTCTATGGGCATTAAGCTCAAGGGTGTATTTTACCATTCTACCTAAGGCATTGGGCTTGTGAAGGATAGCTTTAATTGGTTGGTCGATTAAGACAATGATTTGGTAGGCCTACAAATATGGTCTAAGTTTCCATGTAGTGATAACCACTACTAAGGCAAACTTCTCGACCTTGGTGTAATTGGTATTTGGCCCTTGCAGGATGTAGCTGATGTAGTATACAAATTTGTGTTCCTATCCTTTTGCTTGGATAAGGACTGATGATAGTGCTTTGTCACTAACGATGACGTAGAGATATAGCTCTTTGCTAGGGACTGGTTTTAAGAGCACTGATGGGCTCTTTAAGAAGTCCTTCAGGTCACAGAATGCTTTTTAGCATGTAGCTGTCCAATTGAACTTAGAAGGATTCTTCAATAATTTGAAGAATTCTAGGCAATTGTCAATACTTTTGCATACAAATCTATTCTAAGTAGTGACCCTATCAATTAAGCATTGTACCTCCTTTATGGTCTAGGAGCTTTCATATCTCGAACTGCCATTATCTTGTCTGAGCTTGCATCGAATCCTCGTTCCGTAACCCTAAAGTTGAGGAATTTCCTTGATGTGACCTTGAATATATATTTTTAGGGGTTAAGCTTCATTCTATAATAGCAAAGAGTGTTAAAACATTCCCTAAAGGTCATCAATATGGCCTTTTCACTCCCTGCTTTTCACGATCATATCGTCTACATAAACCTCAATGTTTCTTTTGATTTGTGGCTTAATTGCCATGGTGACTAATATTTGATATATGGCACCAACATTCGTTAAGCCAAAAGACATAATCTTATAACAGTAAGTGCCAAAGTCTATAATGAATGAGGTATGGACCTCGTCTTCGAGAGTCATGCGAATCTGGTTGTATTCCAAATAGGAGTCCATAAAGCTGAGGAGTATGTGTCCTGATGTTGAGTCGATGAGCTGGTTAATGCAGGGGAGAGGAAAACAGTCTTTAGGGAAAGCTTTATTGAGGTCGGTATAGTTGATGCACATTTGGCATTTCCCGTTGGCTTTCTTTAAAAGCACTGTATTGTTAAGCTAAGTTTGGTATTTTTCTTGCTTTATGGATCCGACCTACAATAGTTTATAAACTTCTTGCTTGATTGTTGCCTGTTGTTCTAGTGCAAAATGCTACTTCTTTTACTTAATTGGTTAGATAGTAAGGTCAACCTTAAGGTAGTGGGTAGCTTTAGGGATGTTGATTATCCCTGGCATGTCCTCCAGGGTAGACGCAACTATGTTCATGTTTTGTTTGAGGAAATCGATGAGCTCAACTTTCTCATCTTCAGGTAGCTCTGCCTCGATTTTTATGGTCATCCCTCAAGTGCTCGTGAGCTCAATCTTCTCGGTTTTCTCAGCGGGCTCTCCTCGTAGTATTAGGGATTATGTAGTGGTAGAGTCGATGTTCATGACATTGTCTCTAGTTAGGCCTTGAGGTAAAGGGATCTGGATAGTTTTTTATCTCCTCAGGCCTTGCTAACTTTGATTGGCATCATGAATTTTGCTTTTACGCATCTTTGGCTTATAATCATGTCACGTTTTATGATACTTAGTCAACCTAATATGACATTGTATGGTGATTAGTGATCAATGACGACAAAATCAATTAACTATATGACAACGTGTATATCATCGCCGAGTCATACTGGAAAGGTGATGATTCCCTTAATGGGATAAGTCTACCCCCTCCAAAGCATGTGAAGTAGTGATTGTATGGTTGTAAGGGTTCATCTAACTGGTCCTTTATCCACTCATAGGCACTGTAAAAGAGTATGTCTGCAGAGCTACTTCTGTCCACGAATTTTTTTGGTAATGTCAAAGTACCCAATCTCCACATTTATAATGAGAGCATCACTGTGGGGGAAGTCGATGCTATGCTTGTCTTCCGTAGTGAAGTTAATGGTAGTGTCTATCTTAGGCTTTTTAGTTCAAATGAGGTATATCTTGTCTTATGTCTATGTAAGCATGATGTCAACAATGAGGCTAAGGCCTCTAAAAATGGTGTTTATTTATCCTCGTCTATCTCGACAATTTTAGTTGTCAATGAGGTCATCAACTTGTTGGTTTTTTTGCTGTTACTAAGCTAGTTGCTATTGTTCTACTCATTAGTGTTAGGTTAGCTATTGTATTTGGTTTCCTTCATTTGCTATGAGATGGTCAATGTGACTTTTATGAACAAGGCTTTAACCACATTTCTACATGACGGCATTCATCGATTTTATAGCCTTTCACTTGGTTATGGTCACAATATTTGCCTAAGTTGGCTACTTTAGGGATTTCTCTGACATTTGGTGGTCAAGGGAGTTATTGTATGACCCTGTACATAATCTCCTCGAGGCATCTGCTGATGGTTGTGTACGAAGAGTAATCTTAGAACTTTTGTTTTTGTTTATCTCACCTATCCTTCGATAAAGCCTGTAGTTTAGGGTCCCTTGGGCTATAGCCAGTCTTTTACCAACCCATAGATCTTGTTATCCACCTTAAATCGTGACCCAATAGCGTTCTCTTTGACTACATATTTTTTGGCCACTTGAATTAGCTCATTTAGGGAGTTCAACTTGTTTAATGAGATAATATCTAACAGTCTTCCAGTAGGGTCTATCCCCATAGTGAAGGCGTATAGGGCCATTCCTATGTTGAGTTTGGAGACTTACTATCATGACCTAATGGCATCATTGTCATGGTAAATTTCCATGTACCGCAAAAAGATCTACGATTAACCCCTTCGTTGATCATAAGCCTTTTAAACGACACACAAGGCTCCTTTCACTCTCTCTCACCATCAAGCCAATAGATAGGCAAAATATATCGAGAAGGATGACTAAAATTAATATTTAATTACAAAATACTAAAGCTAAGATGTGGAATTGTCAAATTCCACAACAAAAGAATATGACAATGTAATCAAAACTATAAGAGAAACCAAATTAAGAAAATCTAACTAAGTAAATATATTTATAGTTCACTATTTGCACAAAAAGTTCTCTCTTCTCATCTTGGACCCACACCCCATCTTAGCATAAGACTTACCTTGGGCATTCCATGGCTCAGATGAACAAAAAGATGGCCTTGCATCAAAAGAAATCTATCAATGTGTAAGCTTACGCTTATTGAATAAATCTCTCCATCATACTATGCAAACAATATCTTTTATATGCATATCATAAGAATGCGTGCACAAATAGAATGCCAAATAATACATGCAGCGACCTAGGAACTGTATGCAACTTAAAATTATACCCCTTGTAGTCGAGGTTGGAGATAATTAACCAACACAAACCATTAACCAGGTCCTACCACCTGTATTTTTGTACCAATTGAACCATTGTGCTCAAATCAATTCAAACAATTACATAATATATACAACTTTACTACTTATACAAAAATATCCTTTCTTTTTTAGAAACTCAAAATTTTAAGTCAAAATTCTCAAGTCTAGCGATGTAGTGGGCTCTATAATCCACATCACATGCCTTAAGCGAAAGCCACAACACACGGCCCTTTGTTAACAGTTGGTGTCCCCTGGCTCCTTGTAAGCTCAATAGCTTAAGACAGAGACGCAAAAATATATAAATGGCACATTTTCCCAATCTTAGCAGGAGACCCCACTTCTATGAGCCCCTTCCCATCTTCCGCATGAGGTGGCAGTCTGTATAGTTATAATACAAATATGAGAAATGCATGACTTATTGATTTTCTTATTTGGATACTTTAATTAGTTCAATTTCCATTGTGATCAAGAAATACCATTCCATACAATCGATGCGTACTATTATCACAACAATTCTCATTATTATCTCATTAGCAAGTCATGGCATTCAATCCTAATACAATATACATACATTTCCCATATCCCACAAACATTCAAGTTCAATTTATAAATTTAAGTGCGACTACACTACAAGCAAAACCAAGCATGAAGTCATCGAGAATCACTCACTCGACTATGGTTAATTAATCATAGTAATTCGAAAGTAAATCTTCTCCAACAATCGGGTCCCTTGAACAACACAAATATGATAAAGTTAAGAGTTTGAGATAAAGTTGGAAGGCTAACCTAAAATTCTTTAAGTTACACTTTTTAACTTGATTTCGTATTTTTCCTAGTTTTACTTGAAACTTCAATTGTGTATCACTTTCTCGTTTTAAATTCGATTTTGATGATCTTGTAGTCAATTTTCATCATTTTCCATCATTTTCAAGTGTACTTTAACATGGTGTGGTTAGATTTTTGAGATCAGGTATGCAAATCTATCCACTAATCAGAACAATAGCGGTCCTCAAGGTTTAGTGCTCTTTTGGGCTTAGTTTGGTTGTTGGGCTTTTTGTTATCTTAGGAAATCTTTTGGACTTAGGTTTATGATTTTATTCTAAGCTTAAAATACTATTTAAGGTTAGATTTCCATCCTTGTCTTATGGCCTTGGTGCTATCAACATCTTCTTGGACTTTTATGTGAGCTTAAGTAATCGAATGGGCTTATTTTTTGTTTAAACTAAAGATAGTCACTTTGTCGGGCTTAAGGAGTGTTATGTGCGCTTCTTATGAATTTTAAAACAACTTTTCTTGATTGTTTTAGGTGCTGGTCAAAAAATTTGTAGAGGCCTAACTTGGAGTTTTAAGCTTATTTTAAGGGTTTTAAGCTCAGTTTTGAGTTTTAGGTTATATTTGCTTTGGTTAGTCTTTTCACCTTACTTATTTAGTTTTATCATATTTTTAAGTGACTCTTCTTATGGTTCCAGCTCTATTCATGACGATTCAAGGGTCATACACTTGGTTTTCTAACTTATTTTTTCATTTCCTTAAGTTTAGAGGTTAGATCATGAACCTATGCGTCTTTTCCATGAGGTGATTATTTAGCTTGTATACTACATGAGAATAATAGATTCATACTTATCATAGCTTTTATACTATAATTCACATCTCAAAGAGTTGGTTTCTTTATAAAAGTTTCATAAAATGGATTTGCCTTTACATAAGGCTAGTTTTAAGCATATGAGACCACATAAAGTTAAAAATAACATCTAAATACTACACATACCCCTCACGTCCAACATGTTATCTCCATATTCGTACATATTTTTCATGATTTTCTCAACTTACAAACTCCTATTCTAAGTGCTAGATATATTTCTTACAAGATACTAACTTAACATGCTCATAATCCAACTTTCATGTAAGAGATTCATGAGCTTATCTCTTAAAGTGGTCTAACTATTTTATCGCCTTAGGTTCATGCTAATGTTTTCATGAAATATGATCTCCAAACATGGCATACTAACTCACTTTAACAAGGAAATAAACTTACTCGTTCTTAAAGCATAAAAATAGTGGTTGTACAACTAAGAATCCTCTTAGCTCCTTGTTTTCCTTCTTCTTCTTATAAGTTCTTTTAATGATTAAGGTCTTGAGGGTTGAGATGGGTTTTGAGGGTATCTTAAAGTTTCTAAAAATAGCTTTTTGGAGTTGACAAAAGATGGCAACAAAATCAAGCTTTATGCCATGAATGTGGAAACAAAGAAGTGGCGGCAATGTTGGATTTTCTAGGGTTGGGTTTCCTCTTTTAGTTTGTGTTTAAAGTGAGAAAAAGGAAGTGAAAGATGAAGGTAAAGAGTGAGAGACAGTGCCGATTTTGAAAGGGAAAGAAATGTATCCAACAAACTTCAATTGGTTGTCTTTTATCATGCACAAAAGTTAACTTTGACATGACTAAATGATGTAAGCATTAAGAGGTAAACAGTAGATGTATAAGACAATAGAGTGATTGAAAGTTGACAAGGTATGGCCTCCCCTAGTCTACTTCTTACAACTGGCCATAATGGCTTCTTTTTAGGGTAATGTGTTGTCTTGTCACTTGTTTGAAATTGAATTAATAAAATAATGTGATAACTTGTCCTTATGTAATATAAGTTATGGTAATATATGGAAAGTATCTTATCACTAACTTTTAATAAGTTATCAATTGATAATTGATTCCAACTCTCAATTGATAAGTTAATTAAAGTGATTAATTGGCTTACTTATTCATATGTACAAGGCTTAAGCATGAGAATAAGTGGATTGTCTTATATATAATTCTTTTAAAGTTTGGTTCTTAAATCAACTTGTAAGTTATGATTTATTACTCATAAAATTATGAAATTTTCTAGGGTTGAACAAAATTATTCAAATTAAATTCCCAATTATTCACTTAGGGTTATAAGTTCTTAATTATTTTAAGATTTAGAGTTTTAGGTGACTTTAGGCCCGTTGTTCTCATATCTGAGTTTTTATCGATAATAAACTTTTGAATTGAAAAACTAAGTTCGTTTTTAAATGTAAACTTAAATTCTTAGTTTAGTTTATTCTTAGGAATGATCGAGAAGTACTCTTAGTTGAATCACATGCCCGTTAAATAGTAAGGTATACACTTACAACTTCACTCGGTTGAAGCGCTCAAAGTATGCCTATCGGATTTCATTCAGACACTACCTGACATTATAGAGTATGGAAAAGTCTCTTTCAAAACCTTTGAGCTTTGAAAATTTTGCTGAAACTTGCTCGCCAAGTCATCGAAGGATGCAATGGAACCATTAGATAGGGTATTGAACCACAACAGCATGACTTTCACTAATATGCTAGGGAAAGCCTTGCACATGATGACATCCATGAAGTTGTACAAGTTTATAATGGTGCAAAAGTGGATGAAGTGGTCATCTAGGTAGATAGTTCCATCGTAGTTATTAAGGTGTGGGAGTCTTGCACCTATAGGCAAGGTTTCTACCTTGATCGATGGGACAAATGGACTCTTCATTGTTATGGAACATGATATGCAAGTAGATGACTCCACCTTCTTTTGGTTGTGGACACTAAAACGGCAATGAATATTTTCGTCCTACTCTTAAACATTCATTTCTTTGAAAGTCTTTAGTGACTACCTAAGGGATAATTTGTCAACTGGTTTACTTATCGCTTTACATTCACCTTGTATGTGCATCTTGTCCCAATTGCAATTCAGTCAATCATGAAGATCCTCAAGGACCTGTTGGTCATGATGAGTTTGGTTGCACAAATACACTAAGCCTACGGTTCATTACTTGTTGTTTTTTATTAGCTTTATGGAGGAGCTAATAGTTACCTCCTCATTGGGTCATTTATGGGGATGCATTCTTGAGTATTGCAACGTCCTTCTACAAGGCAAGATGGGTTCTTAGGTTTTTTGCTTTCTTTAATTATCTATTAGACAAAGAGTCTTAGCTATTAAATCTCATAGACTTGGGTGTCTAGCGGTGGAGGCATTGCTAAATGTTATGGTGAAGGTGATGTACTACAACCATTTGGTTGTAGCGTATTAGCATTGCCTAATTGTGAAGCATGTAGATTATTATTTTTTCTTTTAGCCATCTTTTGTTGAGTGGCCTAAAGTAGTAGGCACCAAAATGTTGATTATCATTGAATCAACTTCAAGTGATACAATGGATATGGCTTACTGAGGATTGGGATCATCTGCTCCTTGCTTTTGATACTTGTAAAAAGCCCCCTATAGGTATATCTACGACAGTCCTCCAATACTCAAGTCAATAAGGAAGACTATGAAAATTGAGGGAACAAGGGATGTTTGAGTACTGAGATCCTTAGGGAACATGCTCAAATGATAAGGAAGTATAGAGAGTAGAGTGCTTGTAGAGTATGGAATTAGGGTTTAGAATCAAGATCTAAGATCCCTTACCTGTTGGCCCTCTTACACTAAATAGTGTATGGTAGTACAACTATTTGGACTAGCATCAATCGTAAGTTCATCCGTACTAGCAACTAGCAAGGGTCATGCATTGCGAGACTGATACAATGGCTTTGGGAATTGGTTTGCCATGACCACACTGGCAACCATTTTTGTGATCTATAAGTCTAACATCCTTAGAGCATGTTAGATGTGCTAGCTATGCCACAAATGTTGGGTGGTAATTAACGAGCTAAAGTAGGATGCATGTACTAGAAGACAAAGAGAGGGCAAGGAGGCATAATGCCCAGACTCAACAAGAGAGGGGGTAAGGGGCTGGGAAGGTAGGCTGGGGTGTGGTCCTTCACACTTTTGAGCTCGACTGGTCTGTTGGTGAAATCCTTGCATGCCAAGCGAAGCTTATGGCCTTATGCTTGTTATGGTGCTTACTTGATTCCTTAGGATAGGTGGTCAACAAGCTACTTCTCATGGGGCTTAAGGATGGTTGAGATGCTTAAGCGGGCTACAACACATGGATAGAGAAAGGGATTGGGGGAGGGGAATCATTCCCTCTAGAGACGATGGGACATCAAAGGGGCCCAATTAGAATTAGGCCTCAAAATGAACAAGAATCATGTATCATCATGTAGGATTTGAGGATATCTTGAATTCAAATGAATGTTTACTTTGTCTATCTTATAACTTTGCTTTAACAAGCACGGCTTATAGGAATAAAAAATAGTTCTCAAACATGACTAATAACATCAACACTATATTAACATCATCCCATATTATAGGAGCAACTTTTTGTGTTGATGTCAATTGTTTTATACATCCAAATGCATTTCAATGAGAATGATATTCTACAATTAGCAACTTATCTATTTTCAAACCAATTTATTTATTGTTGATTATTTGATTGACTACTCCTTTAGAATGGAATGAATGAAGAGTTAAATGTTTTGACAATTCCTCGTGGAAGTAAAAATTAAGATAATTTTGATTTATGGTTCTAAAATTTTTGTCATCTCTCGTTGTAGTAATATCATAGCTATAGTTATTATGATGAAATGAAATAAGAGTCGTTTGATTTTGATTTTTGACAAATGCTACAGCATAAATTTTCTTCTCATTCGCTTAGTTATCAATTTCATTGATCAGAGAGGCAGTTACGGGTCCAAGGAGTAGTTGATTTTAATTAAATAAAAAAAGAAAGACAAATCCGATCAAAATATCCGTCATAACACGAAGTACCGTACGCGAAAAGCAACCTCCAGTTTTAAATAATGCTCAGCCATCACATTTCCGATGTTGACTTATATTTTGCTTCATACGAGGAATTCTCCTACAATCACGTCAACAAGACGTGCGATTAAAAAAAAATAATTGTGGATGTTAATCTAATTATAGTATTCAGCAAATAAAAGTTTTTTTTTATCAAATATCACTATTTATACATTTCATTTTATTTCATTTTTTTTATAATTTTAAATAGAAAAAAGGGTTTACAATTTTATACTTCATGCCATTTTATTTTATCCCATTCTAGTTTATTTCGATACATCCAATTTCAATTCATTATATTTTGTACCATTCTCTCAAAAAATGATATATTTTTCAATACATGTTTGGTCCAGTAATAGATAAAAATTAATTATATTTCAATACATGCTAATAGTAATGAATGGTTTTTACAATATTACTATCTATATTTTACATGTAAAAATTTTATTAATATTTATCTAAAATTAATTAATTGAGGTTAATGATTCAAACTTTTCTTCAAACCTTCCGAAAGGTGATTACAAATTTCATTTTTCACCTAGGTATTCGAAGGAAGAGAGAAGTATTGTGATTGAATAGAATAGAATCCTACCAACCAGGACTATTCTATCACCAACTGGAAACTCGTAAAGTTTTGCGTTTCATGTTATACCACATAAACCATTTCTTACCCTCTTTTTTCCCGACAATCAGTGGAATGATTAGTCATTTCTGTTAAGTCTTTGCTAAAATAATGATATTCAAGTTGTAAATCAATATGACCTTTAATTACAACATATATAAGGGAAAAAAATTGAAGGGAAAATGCAGAATAACAATTAAATACAACAAACGAAAATTATAATATCAACTTAAATTAGATATGTGATATAGTTTTAAGTTAGACTATTCATCAATTTTAGATACATTTACTAGCGGTATTTAGAGGTTGACTATAGAGTTGAAGTCTAGTGAAAAAATATTATGCATTCCAAAATTTAGAATTATAATATATTATGCATAAGATTTTAGGAAATTTGGAATGAAGATATAAGATATACATCAATTATCCATCTTAGAACCAATCAATTGTACGGAATCTCGCGGTTTTTCGGTATCCGAGTTTATGATGATAGCCCACAGTAGCACATGTGGGATTGAAAAGCCAAACCTTCTTGTCCAGCATCAATAGAATGGTACAAAGAGATACTAGGATGGAATAAAATAAGATAGTATTTTAAGAAACAAAATTAAGGAGTAAAAGCTACTCCTTTTCATTTTTTTTTTTTATAATGGAAATATAATTGAAAAGCCAAACCTGCATGTCCAACATCGATAGAATGGTACCAAGAGATACTAGGATGTTTATTTTGTGGAATAAAATAAGATAGTAGTTTAAGAAACAAAATTAAGGAGTGAAAGCTACTCCTTTTCGTTTTCTTTATTTTTTTTTATAATGGAAATATAATTGAAAAGCCAAACTTCCATGTCCAACATCAATAGAATGGTACAAAGAGATACTGGATGTTTGTTTTGTGGAATAAAATAAGATATTAGTTTAAGAAACAAAATTAAGGAGTAAAAGCTATGCCTTTTCGTTTTCTTTATATATATATATATATAATGGAAATATATTGGAAAGAAAGAAAAATTAAAAGAACAGCTATTCTTTAATCTTGTAAAAGAATTACTATTCTTCTATTTCACATCAATAACAATTCCTTGGAAAACTGATTTCTTCAACTAAACAGAGGAGATCTATCAAAGATGAATAATTATGCTATTCCACCATGATAGAGTCAATCAAACACACTGCTATTGAATGTAGCCAAGGACATCTATTGTAAAACCCCCCAAAAACAAAAAAGAAAAGAAATTGAAGGAAACTGGCGAACTAAGGCACAATAAGAGAAAAAAAAAAAAAAAAAAACAAGGGGAGGTTTGAGAAAAATATTATTAAATATTAGGATTGGTATGACATGCAATTGATTAATGCCTATAAAGGTGTTTTAGTCAATAGAAAGTTAGGAGCCTTCTTAACCCTAACATTCTTTTAAATCACTTATTTGACAAATAGAGAATCTTTTCAATCTTAGAAACCAAAGACCAAAATTCGGATCTTTGAGCCCTGAGTAAAAAAAAATCACAAGAGAAAGTCAAATTCACTAAGAGAATGTGATTATAAGGTAAGTTATCCATAGTTGATATTAGAGAAGTCATTTTTCTCTAGTGAGGGGTGAAAAATCTTATTGAATTTGTGTTTTACAGCGTTACAAATGTGGTGGTTTGAGTTTTGAGCACTAATCCTTTGATGAATTAGGCAAATATTCATAATCTCTTATTTTGTTTTCATTTTATAAGGAATAGATAAAGTAAGGTTAACTTTGACAACTTAAAGGGGATGTAGATGGTTGATTTTTGGCGTTTGAAGAGTGTTTAGATGGTTGTCGATGGAGTATTGTTGGGAATGGGGGAAAGAAATCGATTTGAGGGAATCACAACCAAAGACCATGGGCATGGTCTTGACCATGATCCTCTCAAGGGTATTAAAGTGAGTTTTAAGCGTGAAAAAAAAAAGAGAAAAATTTTGGCCAAGAAGATCATGGTCAAGGTCGACTACCATGATCCAAGCCATGTTCATTCTATTTTGCAAATAAGGGGACTATAACCAAGGTTCATAATCGTGATCTCTAGTCATGAACTTGTATCTTCCTTTATTTCATATTTTCCTTGTTTCATGATTTCCTCTACATTAACCTAATTTATTATAAACTCTCTTAAAATTCTAAATTGATTCCAAAAAGCTTAGATAATAATAATTTTGAACTCATAAGCTAAGTGACAAATAAGGAACCAAGTTAGGATAAGAAGTCTTAGGAAAATAGTTTCTAAGTGATGTTATTCTATAAAGTAGCAGTATTAGTTGCTCACCATATCTTGGAATGGGATACGTGTTTGCTCATTGTTCTTATTTAGAATGGTTGTTTAATCGAAATTAATTCAAACTTAGACTTGATGAACTTTTATGTTACTTGTGCTTGTCCCACTTCTACCTCCCCTTGGTAAGGTCCAAAAGGGTTGGTGATGTACCTAGTGATCATATATGACTCACATGATAAGAGTTCTACATTGAGACAACGTAATTAGATTCTATGAAAGGTTACTTGGGTGATAGGTAGGGCCAACCCCAATACCATTATGTATTATATATATTACTTGTCTAGGGGTGATAAGTTACCCTAAGTTTTGAAATGCCAATACTATGTTGGTTGCCAGCTAATAATCAAGATAATAAATGGTACTTATTTCATCGACTATTATGGTTATGCATATAACTGATTGGTTGTATATATTAAGAACATGTGTATATTGTATTCTATAATGGGTTTCAGCTCACCCGTATTATATTTTTCAAATGCAAGTGCTTGAGTAAAAATTTTAAGATTTATCGATCTTGGATAACATTAGCAAGATTATCAAATGGAGAGTGGGGACTAGCAATTCCATTATGGAAAAAAAAAATGAGGTAGAACAATTAAAGTATATCTTATAATAAGTACTCTCTTGTTTACAATTTTATAAAATTTATTTGGAAGTGATTTTGGATTTATTTAAAGAGTTAAATTTTATCGAAATTATTTGGCGATTTCGATAGATAATTTTAGAGATTTTAGTATTGTTTACACTTGACATGTTAGTAGATGATAGGGACATGGGGCGAGCTGTAGTGCTCTTAGTTTTGAAGTGTTACAGTTAAAGTGATATCAAAGTATAAGCTCATGATCTTTAGTGAAACTAGGCAAAGAATCCATAGGATAGTGAGATGACAAGAGTAGGTAAAATGTGGGTTAAGCTTGACTTTATGAGCATATTTATGTTTAATGTAGTTATATAAAATTACTTTATCTAATGTTATTGCATATGTTAGAGTTATATATTTATTTATTTTGGAGATATATATTAGATGCCTACAAGATCTAATCTTATTTAGAAGCATGAGAAATATGAGTAAAGTATCTAAGAGCATTGAATAAGTGCATATATCAAAGAATAGACTAAGATACTTGAATTATTAATCCTTATAAAATGTACTAAAATGGCACAAGTGATAATAAATTTTATAGCTATAAATAACAGCTAATAAACACACCCATTAAATACATTAAGTATTGGTTGATCAATATAAAATGTCACATTGCAAAATAAATGATAAAAAGGATATAAGATTAGCCTTAAGTAGTGTTAATAAATATGGAACAAAAGTATTGTCTATAAACCATCATAAAAGCATTGTTGACTAACAACATTAGAACTTATAAGAGAAAATCAAGAAAATACAATTAAGTGACAGTTACAAATAAGAAAGAAGATTATATACATATATATATATAATATTTAGAAGTAGACCAAAAAATCTTAGTTATTATACTCTTTTACTTTTATTAAGTATGGTAATGTAATAGGTATTAAACGGTTTACAAGATTATAAAATTTAGATATAGATACCTAACAGTTAATATGCATAAAATCTTTAATTGACTAATTATTTATAGAATTGAAAATAAATAAATGTCATAATAAAAACTACCATTAAGAATGGATATAAGATTGAATAATTCATGACTCTTCAAATGTACAATAAAATAGGTTGATCGAGAATTGTTACCAAATATATAATAAAATAGAAAACTACTAAAAGTAAAGTAATAAATAGGAATCAATGTATGAGTATAATTAAAGATGCCGCATAATGAATATATTTGCAAACTTAAAAAAGAAAAGAAAAGAAAAGAAAACCGAGAAATATATATTTTTTAATCATAAATATATGAGTATTAACTAAGACATCCAACGAATTCATCAATTAACTAAAATAATTTAAGTTATTAAAATTGAACAATAGCTAAATAACAAAATGTATTCCAAATTTTTATACATGACCAAGAGTCTACGAGACTATCTTCCCCAATAAATGGCAATGCTAACGTAATAATAATAAAACCATAAATAACACTACAATACAGATGACACTATTAATAATAACAATAAATATAAAATAAGATAATGATATTTTAATAATAGTGATCACAACCACAATAATAATCGTAGTGATAATAACAACAAGATTAATAATAGCGACCATTACAATAATAACAATAAAAAAATAAAGGTTCTATAATATAAAACTATCTTACTAAGTTTTCATAGTGAGTAGTGGTGTAACAATATTAAAGAATTTATTTATTTATAACTAATAATGATAACAATAAGTTATATAATAATTTAAAATCTTAATAAGATGTTTCATATTGCTATGTATGTACGTAAGATGAGACTAATGAGTTATATTCCCCTTTGTAGTTAGTTTAAGTCATGTTAAATGTGTCAAATGATGTCAATATGTAGTCATGTAATGTCAAGTTCATCACGTACATCAAATTGAGTCATCAATCATGTCTTGATCGAGTTTAGTCATGTCGTGTTGCTCATTAGCCCATATTTACATGTACGTGTATTAAGATGTACAATATATTATACTTAACAATTAATTAAAAGAAATAAAAAATATTTAGTATTAAAAGGGCAATTAATGAATTAAAGACTAGAATATATGCCATAAGTCTCGAATCAAAAATTAACAAATAATTAATCTGTAACAAAGTTTTAGAAAGAACAAGCTATGTACTTGTAACTTTAATAATAGTAACGACAAGTAACGATAATTATAATGATGACAAGAAATGATAAAGTACAATAAAATCTAGGAAAACTTTTTAAAGCTCAATTAAACAACTCAAGATCCTTCAAATAAATAGCATTTCAACCTACAAACATAATAATTAAATTAAGATGGTAAAATCAATTAGGATATTACATTGAAAGAGTAATAATGTCAATAGTACAGTAAACACAAGGAATAAGCTTATGAAATGATGAAAAGTAAATGGATAAAGTAACGCATTAAACCTTAAAATAACAAAAATTAAAGATAATAACTTATAATGTTAAGTAAATTAAGCTGGAGTGATAAAGTAAATAATTATAATAATAGAATGATGATAACAACAATCCTTCCTTCCATTTGGAATAGTTATAGTAGGTCATGCAATAGGAAGTTTTAGGTAGTTCTAAAGTAATATTAGATGGACTATGGTAGTATATCAAAAGTAAGAAATAAAAATTTGAGAATATGGAAGGTAATAAAATTGGAGCTCATTGAAAAAGCAGGAGGAGTTTAATCATTAAGTGTTTTGATTTGATGAGAAATTAGAAAATAAAATTTGGAAATCCAAGATTTATTAAGTCGGAATTTAAAATATGATTGGAGGCGAATTTTGGATACTCTAATTTCAAAGAAGGGATTTGCAAAATATAAGAAATGAGAAAGTAAATGAAGTTTTATGAATGAGTGTAAACCCCGCAATTTTAGCTATTTAAGGTAGAATTGAACCCTAATACTGTAGATATCTTGAAGAGTCATTAAAACCGAGTAAGATAAAAATTTAATAAATCATAAATCTAAATATAATATAAGTAGTAAAAACTTTAGAAATCGATCAAAACCCTAAATCGTATACTAAAACTTTAAAACTGCTTTAAACACCATTAACCAAAATTGAACCCGAATTTGATCGAAACCTTAAAATTATAAAAATAAACCTATAAAATAATTAAATATTACTCAATAATGATAAAATTATAGTCGATTATAATTTTCGACTAAATCGCCTATTTATACGAAATTGTAATGAAATTACCACAATAACTTGTAAAAATTATAATTGTAACGGGTACCAGTTAAATTGATAAAATTTCACAAAATTTTAAAAACTAATCTACGAGGAGATTCGTTATAATTTATATGATTCGAAAAATTATACATATTTGTTAATAACTTTCATTTTCCTTCTCTTCCATTTCCAATTTATCTTATTTTCCTTCTCCATTTCCAATTCAACTCATTTCTTACATAAAACATTAACCAAAATAAGCAATTAAGACAAAAAAAATCAGCAGCCACGTAATCAATCAAATTGCCATGTGTTGATGTTATTTTTTTTATTTTATTTACATTAATGCAAAAGCTAACTTAGCTTACAATTTAATAGCTTATAAGTAACTCACGTGAGCAAAGGAAAGCAATATAAATTTGGAAAAAAAAAAAAGCAAAAAAATCTACACAAACACACACCGACTTAGAGAGCAAACTGTGAAGAAGAAAAAGAAAGAAGGAAAAGAGAAAAAGAAGACAAAAAGAGGAAGGAAAAGAAGAAGAAAAAAATAAAAACTAAAAGATAAGTAATTTATTTTAGTAAGTATAGATGTATATTATAGTATACACATGTACTAAAAGATGAGTAATTTATATCGATATTAACCCTGAGCTGCCGCCAGACTATTACGATCCTTGAGATAGCCATGGCCGAATGAGTGTTTCCTAATGATTACATATTTGTTTGTGCTTATAGTTAGTGAACATAAATTATGAATTATAAATGAATGTGTATGGGGTTGGGTTATACTTGTGCATGATAATTGTTGTTGATGGTGAATTTACCTTAAATTGTAATAATATAATGACTGTTGCATAGTAGATTCACTAAATTAATTGTTTATGACTTGGAATTGAATTAATAAGACTAAATTTTATTCGACTAGAAAAGTTAACTTGGATCATGCATAAATTATGCACTGCATAACTAATTTCGGGTAGTCACATTACACAGAGGTAGCGAAATGCCATACTTGGGTTGATTATTGATTGTTATTGATTTCGTACGGTGCATACGTGTGATATGACCTTACCCTGGCTCACGGGATGACTAGGCGTTGGAGGTGTCAACCATCTGACTATGAGTCGAGTCCAGAGGCCTTCGTTTAGGGGTAAGTGAGGGCTGCGTGAACCTACTCATAATCATATGTTGAACTCGTTTTGATAAAGCTGGTAATGGATGTACCATTACATTTTAAATACGAAACACGGAGTTTTGTTATGAAATAAGTTGTAATATGATACCTAGATCTAACTGTTTCGATGAATCTCCAACCCTGACTTCGGAGGGTGTTAAATCTGAGTTACATGCAGTACCTAGTCACCTGCATGTATTTGTTTGGTATACTGCTTGTTCATGCATTCATTTGGTTGAACTTAATTATGGTATAACTTGATTGCTGTGTGGTTGAGGGAAATTAACTCACTAAGCTTTTGTAGCTTACTCCCCAATAGTTTTCTCTTGCAGGTTGCTAGATGATCGGGCATAGGTTAAGAATTGAGAGTTGAGTGCCAACATCGATATGCATAGAAGTTAGACTTTAAAGACAGATTATATGGTTCATTTGAATTATTATATACTACATTTAAATTTTGTGACTTTAGTAAGTTTGGTTTTTAGAACTTTACTACCCAATCTTATTATTTGGTAGAGGATACCGATTCTCTATGGTTCTGTTGGACTATGGCTTATCGGATATCCATAGTCACATATATGTGATCTTAAGATAAGTAAATAAATAAATAAAAACTTTAGTGACTAATTATTTAGAATCTTACAATCTCTGACTTGCAAGATGATTTTCAAATCATAGGTGCACACATGATGTGAAAATTTTAGGCAATCCTACTAGGCCCCCTTTAGAGTTATGACAAAAGTGGTATCAAAGCATTTGGTTGTTAAAGATAAGAGAAACCTACCAAATGGTGAGATGGGGTAGAATTTGGGTAGATTTAGGATTTAAACTAAAAGACTTAAACTTCTAAGTTATATACTATATGTATTATGTGTTCGTTATTCGAACGTTTACTCATTAACTAATAAATTCTTTCCTCAACCTATGTAATGTTAATACAATTTCCCTGAAAGGGTTTACAACTATAAGTTTGAAGCGTTGAATCATGATTATAAGAAGCAATTGTTGTAAGGCTTGATGGTGTTGAATTAAGAAGAAATATTTGTGTTAAAGATTTAGATATTTCAATTTTATGATGGAAGTTTAAAATATATTCCTTAGGAGTTACTAGTTTAATGGTTTTAGTAATATTTGGAATCGAGAATTTCATAGTATAAGTGGATCTCGAAATTGATATGATCGTAGTGATTATATATTTAATTTGGTGGTTAAATAGCTTGATGACTTTGAAATATAAGGAGATATTACTGGGATATAAAAGTTTCTGATTATGTTAAGTGATTACAATATAAAGAAGGTGACTATACAAAATTGTGAGGAATAGTTATTTGTTTTAATAATAATACCTAAGATTTAGGTACGATCAATGTAAACTTGACATATTAGTCGAACCTTAAAGTAATAGTCGGCTAATGATTTGGAATTGTCTATGGAAAATGAATTTGAGAATTCATGAATCATGAAGAATATTTTGATGAAAGAATTAAAGTAATTGATAAAGAGAAAGTGATGATTCATATAATAAAGTGATGATTGGTGATTTGAATACATAGGTTATTAAGTAATATTGATAGAGAGAAAATATTACCTTGGCAGGATGGTAGATAGTAAAAGGATGGATAGTAAAAAGAAATATGACACAAATGGAAAGAGAAAGAGTTCAATTAGAAAATCGAAGTCATATACAAGTAAGCTGAAAATGAAGAAGATAGCTAAAGTACGATGTTGGAAATATGATCAACAGCACTACCTAAAGAATTGCCTACGATTACAAAAGAAGTGTTACATTTGTGGAGAAAAAGGACAACATAGGATTCAACAATATCCTATGAAGAGTGAGGCATGCTATAAGTGTGGAAATCATGAACATGACTTTGCCTCTTGCCTTAAGAAGTAAAAAGATGACGATTCAACCTATGAAGCGTATTAATGTAAAAAGTATTAGGAAATGATAATGTCTTTTATCAAGTTATTAGAAGTGAAAAGAGAGACATGTGAATATTTCAAAGTATGTTGAGTAGTAATACTAAGGTTGAGAATAATGTATTCTATATTTGTGAAGAAACTGATGATGATGTATAGTGTTTAATTAGATATTTAGGATTTCAAATCTAAGCTGAAAGATGATTTGAAGGGTATTAGGAAAAATAAAGTAACTATAGTCAAGTTTCGAGGACGAAACTCTTTTGAAAGGGGGGAAGAATGTAAACCCCGCAATTTTAACTATTTAAGGTAGAATTGAACCCTAATACTATAGATGACTCGAAGAGTCATTAAAACCAAGTAAGATAAAAATTTAATAAATCATAAATCTAAATATATTATATGTAGTAAAAACTTTAAAAATCGATCAAAACCCTAAATCATATACTAAAATCTTAAAACTGCTTTAGGCACCATTAAGCAAAATTAAACTCGAATTTGATCAAAACCCTAAAATTATAAAAATAAATCTATAAAATAATTAAATATTACTCAATAATGATAAAATTATAGTCGATTGTAATTTTCGACTAAATCGCCTATTTGTATGAAATTGTAATGAAATTACCACAATGACTTATAAATATTATAATTGTAACGGGTACTAGTTATATTGATAAAATTTCACAAAATTTTGAAAACTAATCTACGAGGAGATTCGTTATAATTTATATGATTCGAAAAATTACACATATTTGTTAATAACTTTCATTTTTCTTCTCTTCCATTTCCAATTTATCTCATTTTCCTTCTCCATTTCTAATTCAACTCATTTCCTGCATAAAACATGAACCAAAATCAGCAATTAAGACAAAAAAATCAGCAACCACATGATCAATCAAATTGCCATGTGTTGATGTTATTTTTTTTTTATTTTATTTACATTAATGCAAAAGCTAACTTAGCTTACAATTTAATAGCTTA
The DNA here is from genome assembly GCA_024138015.1 of Lumnitzera littorea. Taxonomy (NCBI): domain Eukaryota; kingdom Viridiplantae; phylum Streptophyta; class Magnoliopsida; order Myrtales; family Combretaceae; genus Lumnitzera; species Lumnitzera littorea. Next base: position 44,354,822 of record JAMXBB010000009.1, read on the forward strand.
TAAGTAACTCATGTGAGCAAAGGAAAGCAATATAAATCTAGAAAAAAAAGGAAAAAAATCTACACAAACACACACCGACTTGGAGAGCAAACCGTGAGGAAGAAAAAGAAAGAAGGAAAAGAGAAAAAGAAGACGAAAAGAGGAAGGAAAAGAAGAAGAAAAAAAAATAAAAACTAAAAGGTAAGTAATTTATTTTAGTAAGTATAGATGTATATTATAGTATACACATGTAGAAATATAGTATTTGTATGGTATTTTTGACATATAACACTAATAGTATATATCTATGTACATGAATACTTAAATTTAATTATATGTATAAATATAAGGTTAGGTATATATACATGTATGTACATAGGTATATAGTATGTATTATGTATTTGGTTTTTTTTTAATACATCTAATTAGTAATTTACATAACTATAGTATAAATATATATGTATGTACCGTAACTATATACATATGTGGGTATATATGTATGATTATTTACATATATATGTGTAGTCGTATAGTATATAGTGGGGTATTTTTATAAGTATGTATATAAGACATATGAATATATATATATATATATATAATATAGAGTATAAATATTATAATATACGGCATATTATATATGTAATGTATAGTATACATATTTTATGATAAATACTATATAAGTATATATATGCCAAATATATGTATGTATTTATAGGTATGGATACATATAAGACATATATAAATATATAAATGTGTATAAGAATATGTTTTAAATAAAATCATATACATATATAATACGTGTAATATATAGTGTATATATGTATATATGTATATATGATACCATAATTTAAGAATTTACAATAACATAAACTATAAATTATATATTATAAGTATATAAATATATATATGTATAATCGTGAGATACATAAGAAAAATAAGAAAATGAAAAAAATAGGAAAATATACCCAAAATAATAAAAATATCAAATATATGATTTAAATAATTATTAAATCATAAATATGTTACGAAAAAGCGAAAATCAATATTTTATAATTTTTAAATTTAAATAATAATTTTTTGTGATATTTTTGTATCACAATTTACGTTACGAGTCACAACGTCTAAAACGGATCTCGTTACGAAAAAATACGCTCAAAATGATCAAAATGGACTATAAGTTCATAATGATCCGAGCTAAAATGAAAATGTTACACGCGATTCGATAAAAAGCTCGAATTGACAATTTCACATAACTAAGTGAAATAAACCTTATAAATTATAACACTAGTTAGCTTTAAATTCTCAAGCTTATAAAATTTTCATTATTCTCAAGTGATATCAATATCAACCCTGAGCTACCGCCAGACTATTACGATCCTTGAGATAGCCATGGCCGAATGAGTGTTTCCTAATGATTCCATACTTATTTGTGCTTGTAGTTAGTGAACATAAATTATGAATTATAAATGAATGTGTATAGGGTTGGGTTATGCTTGTGCATGATAATTGTTGTTGATGGTGAATTTACCTTAAATTGCAATAATATAATGACTATTGCATGGTAGATTCACTAGATTGATTGTTTGTCACTTGGAATGATCATTGAATTAATAAGACTAAATTTTATTCGACTAGAAAAGTTAACTTGGATCATGCATAAATCATGCACTGCATAACTAATTCCGGGTAGTCACATTACATGAAGGCAGCGAGAGGCCATACTTGGGTTGATTATTGATTGTTATTGATTTCGTACGGTGCACATGTGTGATATGACCTTACCCTGGCTCACGGGATGACTAGGCATTGGAGGCGCCAACCATCAGGCTATAGGTCGAGTCCAGAGGCCTTCGTTTAAGGGTGAGTGAGGGCTGCGTGAACCTACTCACAATCATATATAGAACTCGTTTTGATAAAGCTGGTAATGGATGTACCATTACATTTTAAATATGAAACGCGGAGTTTCGTTATGGAATAAGTTGTAATACGATACCTGGATCTGATTGTTCCGATGAATCTCCAACCCTGACTTCGAAGGGTGTTAAATTTGAGTTACATGCAGTACTGGTCACCTGCATGTATTTGTTTGGCATACTGCTTGTTCATGCATTCATTTGGTTGAACTTAACTATGGTATAACTTGATTGCTGTGTGGTTGAGGGAAATTAACTCACTAAGCTTTTGTAACTTACTCCTCAATAGTTTTCTCTTGCAGGTTGCTAGATGATCGGGCATAGGTTAAGAATTAAGAGTTGAGTGCCAACATCGATATGCATAGAAGTTAAACTCTGAGGACAGATTATATGGTTCATTTGAATTATTATATACTACATTTAAATTTTATGACTTTAGTAAGTTTAATTTTTAGAACTTTACTACCCAATCTTATTTTTTGGTAGGGGATACCGATTCTCTGCGGTTCTGTTGGACTGTGGCTTATCGGATATCCATAGTCACATATATGTGATCGTAAGATAAGTAAATAAATAAATAAAAACTTTAGTGACTAATTATTTAGAATCTTGTAATCTCTGACTTGCAAGATGATTTTCAAATCATGGGTGCACACATGATGTGAAAATTTTAAGCAATCCTACTAGGCCCCCTTTAGGGTCATGACAATGAGAGTTAAAAGGACATAAATTAACACATATTAATTTCAAGGAGATATTAGCTGCAACATGGTAGTATTAGGAAAATAATCCAAATAATCTAGAGTTTCTCATGTTAAAGTAGGTTAATGGATCAACATGGCCAAAAAAAAAAAAAAATTCAACATAAGGGGAGAATAGTTACTAAGACGATTGAAATTTTATAATTGAAGTATGTTAAAGTAGCATAGCAGATGCTGAAGTAAAAAAGAAAAAAAAAAGTAAAAAGAAAAACACTACTTAATTAGATATTAAGAGACAATACATAATACATGACTATTATTTTGGAAAACTAATAACAAAGTTAAGAATGATCTTATAATGGGATAGATACTCAAAAATAAAAAGGTAAATTTCAAAGAGTAGAAATGACCAAGTATGTTAAGGTCTAAAAAAATAACACTTGGTGAAAGAAAGTTACATGGGAAAATTGGTTGGGAAGTTTATAGTGAATTCGAGAATACTTAGCTGATAGTAAGTTGGAATAATTCTAAAGATAAAAAGATGGAAAGAAGGGGTTCTTTTATCCAAGTAAAAATAGAGCAGTTACAAATACGTAAAACAAAAAGAGGAAGTAAGCATGGGACTAAAGAGATAAAGGGAATGGAGTTGGAGCATTTGAAGTGGTGAGAACTATAGAGTAATCAAAATAAGAGATTTAGGAGTGGGAACTTTCGAGGACGAAAGTTCTTTAAAGGAGGGGAGTATGTAAAACCCAAATATATATATATATATATATATATATATATAATAAAAGAAATAAAAGGAAAATTGGTTTACCAAGGCATAAATGGAGAAAATAAAATAAAAAAAAAACAGAAAGAGAGAAAGGGAGGATTGAGAAAATATTATTGGGTATTAGGGTTAGTATGACATGTAATTAACTAATGCCTATAAGGGTATTTTAGTCAATAGAAAGTTAGCAACCCTCTTAATCCTAACACTCTTTTAAATCCCCTATTTAACAAACAAAGAACCCTTCCGCTATGTTAGAAACCAGAGACCAAAATTCGGATCTCTGATTCTTGGGTGCCAAAAATCACAAGAGAAGGTCAGATTCACTAAGAGAATGTGATTCTAAGGTAAGTTATCCATAGTTGATATTAGAGAAGTCATTTTTCTATAGTGAGGAGTGAAAAACCTTATTGAATTTGTGTTTTACAGTGTTATGAATGTGGTGGTTTGAGTTTTGAGCACCACTCGTTTGAGGGAACAGGTAAGTATTCGTAATTTCCTATTTTGTTTTCATTTTATAAGGAATAGATAAGTAAAGTTGATTTTGATGACCCAAAGGGGCTGTAGATGGTTGGTCTTTGACATTTGAGGAGTGTTTGAGTGGTTATTGTTGGAGTACTATTGGGAATGGGGGAAAGAAATTGATTCAAGGGAATCATAACCAAAGACCATGGGCATGGTCTTATCGATGATCCTCTTAGGGATGTTAAAGTGAGTTTCGAGTGTGAAAAAGACAAGAAAAATTTTAGTTGAGTGGATCACAATCAAGGTTTACTATTATGATCTAGGCCATGTTCATTCTATGTTTTAAGTCTACAACCAAGGTTTATAGCTATTATCCCTGGCTATGAACTTTTATCTTCCTTTATTCCATTTTTTCTCTGTTTCCTAATTTCCTAAACTATAACCTAATTTATTCTAAATTGTCTTAGGATCTTAAAAAACTTAGATAATGATAATTTTGAACCCATGAGCCAAGTGAGAAATAAGGAACCAAGTTAGGCTAAGAAATCTCAGGAAAATAGTTTCTAAGTGATGTTACGTTATAATGTACTTCAAGTGTTGACCTTGGGCAACCTCTTGGTGTAGATACAAGTAGCAGTATTAGTTGTTCACCATATCCAAGTATGGAATACATGTTTGCTTATTGTGTTTGTCTAGAATAGTTGTTTAATTGAAATTAATTCAAACTTGGACTTAATGAATTTTTATGCTGCTTATGCTTGTCCCTCTTCGACATCCCCTTACTAGGGTTCAAGAAGGTTGGTGACACACTTGATGATCATATGCAACTCACTTAATGGGCATTCTACATTAAGATGACCTAACTAGATTTTTGGAAGGGTTACTTAGGTGATGAGTAAGATCCACATCGATACTATTATGCATTATATATATATTGCTTGTTTAGACGTTATATTGCATTATAAGTTACCCTAAGTTTTGGAACACTAAGACTATGTTAGTTGCTAGCTAATAGTCAAGATAATAAATGGTATTTGTTGCATCGGTTATTATGGTTTTGCATGTGATTTGTTGTATGTGTGTATTATGCTCATGTGTATGTTGCATTTTGTAGTGAGTTTCATCTCAACCCATCTTATATTTTTTAGGTGTAAGTACTTGAGTAAAAATTTTAGGATTTATCGATTTTGGATAACATTACCAAGATTACTGGATCAAGAGTAGTGATTAGCAATTCCATTGTGGAAAAAAAAGAGTTGGAATAGTTAAAGTATATCTTGTAATAAATATTTTCTTGTTTAGAATTTCATAGAATTTATTTATAAGTGATTTTAGATTTATTTAAAGAATTAAATTTTATCAAAATTATTTAGGGATTTTGATAGATAATTTTAAAAATTTTAGTATCGTTTACGATTGATGTATTAATAGATAATAGGCACACATGGCAAGCTATAGTACTGTTGATTCTAAGGCATTACATTTACCTCTAGAACTTGCTTGAGAAACATTATATCTTCCACTAAGCCATAATATTTTTCTCAAAACATAGATGCATATAACAATTCCAATAAATAGATTGGTAAATTCATATATATACAATCCTAACATTCACCTATTTTCTCTTAAGGCTATTCATAAAACCAAATTAAACCGAATTGAAAACTAAATTAGATTATACTAAATTGCAAAATGTAGTTCTTATATATTTCAATTCAGGTCACAATTTGGTTTGAAGAAGTTCCAAAGATTCCATGGTTTGATATAGTGGATTGAACTAAGTTGAAGCACTTAACCTGAATGATACTGCTCAAGTTTTATTCTCAACTAACTTTTCTATGAAATTTTACATGTGTTACACATTTGTGTGGTGTATAAATACATATTAAATTATTTGTTTTTTTTTTCCTCTATTCTTAGTTTAAATAAAGTATTCAAATATTTAAATTGTAATGGAGAATATGATAGAAGTTAAACATTGAAATTGAATAAGAAGCTTAGAAGTTGAATGAGATATGGGATCGTTTCTTATGAATTGTTTAAATTTCACTACTTTACCTGTAGAACTAGAACGTCATCTATGATGTTTTCATGTAGATAAGGACTTCTTACTTTTCTTACTTTTAGTTTTGTAATAAACTATTAATATAGCATGTTAAAGAGAAGCAATAGAGCAAATTATCTATACTTCATTGTTTTTAATTTATTTTCTACCCAACTACTCATTATGTAACATTGATGGCCTAATAAAAAATTCACAAAATTACCCATGGTTCTCTCTCTGTTGTTGTTTTTTTTTTTTTTTTTTTTTGGTGTTTGGTGGTGAGGGGGAAGGAGGGGTATTAATATAATGCTATAATCCAACGGTTAATTTTTTAAAAAATTAAAATCACGCATTGAATAGTACATGTAAAAAGCACAATAGTTGATGTATATTGCACATAAGGAACATCACAAAAACAATTAAGTACTTTTAAAAACAATTCGAGTGAACTAAACTACACTGAATCGTTAAAAGTAGTTTAGTTTGCTAAGAGTTTAAATCAAATTGCTTCATATGTGGTTTGATTCAATTTGAACATAAACTAACCTACACTAGAACACCCCTATATTTTTTTGGAAACAAATTCATGCAAATAGGAATGAAGACCCAGTTCTACGCTTTTGATATGGGAAAAGGAAATAGAAAGGAAAGAATTAGGAGGAAACAATTAGAAGAGAAGAAATTATGATGAAAACATTTACCTTTATTAATTTGTTTAGATGATGAAGAGAATGAAATAATCATTAATAAAGACAAATGTAGATACTTAATTTTTACCGATTTTTTTTATTAATTGAGCCAGGTTAATAAAAAAAAATAATAAAATAATAAAAAACGAAAATTAAAAGAAAAAAATAAAAAAATAAGAAAGAAGAAAATTAAGTTAAGATATAGCAAGTTGAGTCATGAGTTGAATCGTGTCAAGATGGAGTAAGTTGAATTATTGGATCAAGTAGCGAGATGGGTTGAATTAATTGATTTGTCTAATTTAAGGACTTAAATCAAATTAAGGAATTATGGGGTTAAATTAGATCGAATCAGGCCTAGAAAGAAAAGCCCAAGCTAATTAGGGTTTTTATAAGCTAGAGTAAATCTTAGACGAATCGCAAATAAATATTTCATATCTTTGATACGAGAGATTCGATTTTGAGCTTATAAATAACACGTTGGCTAGGGATTCGAAAAAAGGTTTTTTTTTTTTTAAATCACACTCCTACCTAAAACACCACACACACCCTATGCAATTCCATACGCCACTACATGCCACCACACCACACACACCGTCGCTACACACCACCATGTACACCACACATGCCACAACCATCGCCATTGACACCTACAACCACCGCCACACACCACCAAAGCACCGCCCAAGCATCACCGCCAATACCATCTGTACTGCCTAAGCCATCGCCCATCGCACTGCTTAGTACTGCCCATCATTGCTGCCTAGTTTCGCCCACAGCATCGCCCGGTACCACCTACTGTTACTCATCGCCTAAGCCACTCCATCATCCATGGCCCACACCACTGTCGCCTGAGTCCACCGCCCTCGCGCATACCCAGCTCACCTATGCTGTTACTTAGTGATTGCCTACAGCTGTCACCCAGTCTCACTTGTAGCTGTAGCCTAGTAACGCCTAGGCACTCGCTTGTGTACGCTTAGTTCACCGCCTGTACTCACCCATATTGTCGCCCGTATGCACCTAGATTACCGCCCAGCATCAACAATCCAACATTAGGTAAAATTTCCAGTTTTTTATGTTTATTTATTTATTTATTTTAGTAGTTTTTTATTAATTTGTTTTATTGGTTATTTATCTTTATTATTAATTAATTTTTTTTGTTTAAGTGCATTTTTTATTTTCTTTTCTTGTTATTATTTATTTATTTTTAGTTAAGTTAGGTCTTTCTTGAAAAAAAAATCATTTTTTTAATAAAAATATATTTTTGAAACTTAGTGGTTTTGAAAAAAAATAAAAAATCAAAATTGAGTATTTAAGAAAAAAGGATAGTTAATTCAGGTTTTTTGTTAATTAGGGAAGGTTTCCTCCTCCTTTTTTTGGTGGCAAGTAGTATTTATTTATTTATTTTAACAAGTAGTATGTGTTATTGTTCAAGGAGGGAGAACTTCTTGTTATACAAAAATTATGGTTGAGTTTCAAATATATGCTAATATTTTAATTATTTTAACAATAACAAAAGGCATGGTATCCTTGATAAGTAATTTCTTCACTTCATGCAATGGAACAAAACAAATCACACCTTTCACGTCCTTGTTTCTTAGTTCATTTGCTAAGAAGTCAGCCACCATCTTTGCTTTCCTTAGAGCAAAAAAGATCATCACATCTTCAAGCTTTTTTAAGCCAATCACTGCAAATGAAAAGTGCATGTGAAGTATCGAATATTTTATGATGGTAGTTAACAATTAAATCAACTGCACATATATCATGTAATCCATTTAGATGATCAGCTTCTTGATCTACATGTTTAGACATAGTTTTAAGCCCCAGTGAGACTTTAGAACTCGATGTTTAGAATGTTTATGCAATAAAGTTTGCACATATATCCTATAATCCATTATCTGAAGGACTCTACCACCAATGGCCAGGTTAAACCTTAGCTTGACAGAGGCATTAAAGTTTAATGTTAAGTAGCCTTTCAAGAGATAAGAGAGAGGAGGGGTTAAAGAGTGTAGGGTATATTGCTCTAATTTATGTATTGTTGGGTGGTTAGAGCTGCACAATTCTTCTTAAAGATATTGAGTACCCAGGATTCGAATGCTAAGGACCGAACCTAATTGGCTATATCTTTTGTATTGATGTGTGCAATTTGGTTTTCAAAAAGTTTCTTATTTTTGTCCCTCCATATGGCGCATAATAGGAAAGAAAGGAGCACCCCTCTAGGAAGCACGGATGTTTTCTTTGAGTGCTTGAAATTTTCAAGTTTATAGCAAGCTAGTCAATAAAGGAGTTATTTGGCTTTGTCAAGCAGTTTACTCATTACTAGAGAGGTGCAATTAAGGATAGTCTCTTAAGGCATGTGAGATATTTTCCTCTAAGCGTGTATACCTTAGTTAGCAAAGTTGAATTTAGGATAAGAAAACAGTTGATTTCCTCTAATATAATTTCTATATTTCCATAAAAAAAGTTAACTCCACGGTTTTGCTTTTTACCATAAGGCCAATGCTCTTTTCATTTAAAATGCTTTATTTAGATTATACCTAGGCTAGTAGGCCTCCCTTGTGTTTTGGTTTGCACATTGGATCCCAACAAATGTAATGAATTTTCTTTTGATTGGTTTTGCCATTCTAGAAGAAATTTCTTAAGATAGTTTCTAGGGCCATTGTGGTTGTCAAAAGGAGGTTTGTAGCTTATATGGCATAGGGGAGATTGCATTTAGAGTGGATTCTATAAGGATGACTTTTCTAGTAAGGCTTAAGTGTTCGCCCTTCCGTCCAACAAGTTTAGATTATAATTTTTTAATCAAATCATCCATATCCTTACATTTACATTAAAGGCCCATATTGATAAGGAAACCTAAGTATTTCCCTAGGCTTTTTACTTTCTTAAGATGTATGGTAGAGGAGATGCTATCTTACATAGTTACAGGGGTATTTCATGAGAAGAAAATTGATGATTTTAAGTAATTGATTTTCAAACTAGACCATTGTTCAAATGTATGTAGTGTCTCTCCAATTGTTATTGCAGTATCTAAAGATGCTTCTGACATTAATATAATGTCATCAGCGAAGAATAGATGGGTAAGATGCAATTTCGACCCTCTAAACTCGATTGGCTTCCATTCCTTATTATTTTCCTTTTGTTCAATGAGTTTGCTAAAAATTTCAAGTACAATGATGAATAGGTAGGGAGATATTGGATCTCCTTGGTAGATACCCCTAATATACACTATTAGTGGTAACATAAAGCCATTTAGAAGGATTTCGATAGATGCTATGGATAGGCATAATCATATGGGTTTGATCCATTAAGGTAGGAATTTAATACTAGGAGTGCATGAAGGATAAAATCCCATTCTAACCTATCAAAAGCTTTTTCTAAGTCTAATTTGACTATCATGGATCCTATTTTTCCCTTCTTTGAATTAAGACTTTGCATTAATTATCAAAGCAACAAGATATTGTCATGAGTGCTACGTTTTGGGACAAAGCTTGATTGGTTAGGATTGATGATATTCTTTAAATGGAGTCGGAGTCTAAGAACTAAAATCTTTGAGATGATTTTATACATTGTTAGTGTGAAAGCTAATAGGTTTGAATTTGGTGATCTCATTTGCCCCAAGTCATTTTGGTAGTAGTAGCAACAATGTCTCATCCATCTCATTAGGGCATATCCAATTTGTGAAGACTAAAGATATGAGGGAAGTGATCAATGAATATATAATTGGACAGCAGGATTTATAGAATTTTGCATGAATTTCATCTTTTCCTAAAGTTTTAGTGATCCTATGGTGTAATGCCCAAACTCAAAAGTAATGAATAGCCAAGTTAACAAACATTAATGGGCCCATTTCAACCGCTTCACCTAAAAATTTTAAGCTTGTGTTGATAAAGTATTTATAGCCATGACCTTATAAACTAGTATTATAACCTTCCATAATCCATATAGAACACTTAACCATGGGATCTCACAATCTTCCCCCTTAAACATGGGACATTCTCATCGCGAGACCTTACAATTGCGCTTAGATCTACCTCCTTTTTCAGTATACGATTCGGGCTACCCATACCTATAAGTCATCCTAAAATCATGTAAGGAGTCACACCTTAGTAATACTCCCCACCTTCCTCAAACCTTTTCTCTAAATTGGAGCTAGACTCGAAACATCCATCTACTAGTAGGGAATCTGCTCTGATACCATTTGTAACACCCCAAGCCAAAAGCAGAGAATAGCCAAGTCAATAAACACTAATGGGCCCATTTCAACCACTTGGCCTAAAAGTTTTAAACTTGTGTTGATAAAGTATTTACATCCACAACCTTATAAACTAGTATCACAACCTCCCACAATCCATGTAGGACACTTAACCATAGGATCTCATATATGGAGTTCAGTGCTTCCAAGAGTTCCTTTTGGGTTATAGGTTCTACAAGAGATTGGTTATTAACATTGCTTAGTCTACCATGTAATATGTTAAGGATAGAATTAGCTAATGATGAATGTATCTTAGAGGTTGAATATAAGTTAGCACAATAATTTTGGATATAAGATACCAATAGGTTAGGGTTTGTGATTCAAATTTCCATAGTATCTTTTAAGCTCTAAATTCTATTCTTTGCTCTTCTTATTAGTACAAGGGAACAATAATATTTTGTGTTTCTATCCCCATCATGTACCCATTTTGTTTGAGCTTTCCACTTCCTAAGATACTACTCATGTTACAAGGTGATGTAGAGTTGTAGTAGGTTTTACTCATAGGATAAGAGTTGGTGCGTAGGGTGTTGCGCATTTTACTTCTCTATGCTCAATAGTTTCCAAAGAATGTTTTGTTTCTTATTGCTAATGATTCCGAAAGTGCAACAATTCTATACATATGCTTCCATTTGGAAGTTAGGGATTGTGTTTTATAGATTATAGTTATTACGTACCTAAATGGATTTTACCAACTCATTAAAATAGAGGTGTAAGAGACTAAAAGGCTGAAATTGAAAAGGCTTGTTTCCTAGATATCAATGTACTTTTAGACTTTTTGTAAGTAAAGGGGATAATAGTTAACACACATTTTCCTAGGTAACACATCATGGCCTTAGGGTAAGATCTTCCCCATGAACAGTTGGCCTATCCAAGGTCTATTTGAGTTTGTATTACATTGTTAAAGGTTGCCTATTTGACCATGAGTATTTAGGGCCTACAAATCCTAAATCCACTAAACTGCAACCGGTCATACAAGTACGGTATTGTATATCTTTTCTAAGGTTAAAAGTCTCTCCTCCCTATTTGTCTTTTGCATCAATAATGTCATTGAATTCACATAATAAGCACTAATGATTATCTCCTATAATTGATGAGTAATTTGTAAGTCTCTGCTATAGAGTTTCCCTACATGAGGGTTTATTGTTTGCATATATTACTATAAAGAACCAAGAGAGGTTAGAATGTTAAACCTATACAAAGACATAGATTTCCTACAGAGATTGATAAGTGCAACAACTAAAGAAGCCTTGTGCCATAACAATAGCAATCCTCCTCTCATGTCTTCTACCTCTGAACACATTGAGTGATTTGAAAGGTAATTTTGTAATCACACTGTATGCCGCTATTGCATGTGGTTTTGTTTCTAGGAGCAAAAACATATCGGGTTATAGGTCCATGATTAGCTCCTTAATTGCATTTATCTTTCTTGTTAAATTAGCACCCCTTATTCTAAGCAATGATTTTGATGGGGTAGGCCAATATTGGAATCATCTCAAAGTTCATGAGAGTAGTGGTCATCTTGTACTAGTGAGATTGTTAAGCTAGTTGGAGGATCCTCTTGGCTTCAAGGTGGATCTTGGCAAGGTACATTTTGCAAATCATTAATGTTGTACCTTCGTCTTTACTACTAGTGATGTGCCTTAGAGCGTATGAATTTTATGTCATTTGAACATTTATTTTTCTTTATGATATAAGTCATTTTATTTATCACGTTATTATTAGCCTTTTAATATTATAAAAGGAATCCTTGAATATTTTGTTCTTCTTTACGTCTTAAAAGTGTATGACTTTAATAGTAAAACCATAAGACAATAAGAATACTATTATAAACTATTCTATGTCTCTCGTTATGTGGAACAATAATGAATTAAGACTAATATGTTAGTTAAATAATAATCATGTTTTACTAATCATGGATATGAGATATCAATTTAACAGATAGATATATGCAGAAGTACTTATATTGGATCGACCCACCGTGAGAGTACTACATAGATCAATTTGATAAGTATTATTCATTACAGTGTTATTTTAGTCCTTTGACTTGATGATACCATGGATTCTTAAATAGTAAAGTTCTATGTTTTAATTTAATTCTTTATCATTTTTAATTGGATGATTATAAGACTATGATTAGATATGGAATAAATTATGGGAAGAAATATAAGTGTTTGTGAAAGAATTTGTTCCTCTCATTAATTTGAGAGAGATTTTTTTGGGCCCCTTGAAGAGTAAGACTAAGAAAAATGCATGGTTATGGTCAAATGACATTGATGTGCTCAAATGAATTGATAAGGAGTTATCAATGTCATTTGTTTAGTCAATCAAACTTTGGATTCAAAAAATGAGTTATTAAACAATATAAAAGTATCTTAATCTGCATCTTATGTTTAATCATTAGATATCGTGTGGCAAATGAACTAGATAATTGGCTATCTAATAGGTAGAGTTGGATCACCAACCTTTGCTTAATTTGGGTAGACATAATGTCTTACTAAAGGCTGCATACATCTTGTATGTCCATAAAAGAGTTTTAGGCTTACTACAAACTTTAGGTGAACCAAAAGGTTCACATACAAAGAACAAACCAAATGGACTAGGGGTTTATTTTAAATAAATATAACAAGAATTATTAAAATATTTAGTATTCTTAATAGTTTAAGAATGATAAATAATGACATTTATTATTTTTTTGGAGAAAAACAATAAATAACTTATTTTATTAGATATTGTTAATATCTTTTAATATCTCATTATATCTTCTAGAAGATATTATCACTCCTTTATATAAAAATAAAGGTAGCTTTCTATTAGAGTTACGTGTTGCCTTGTTGTCAACATTAGACCTACAAGGAAAGCTTGTAGACCAAAATAAAGAGAGTTAAACATGAGATATTATGAGTTGATTCCTACACGAATACAAATTCATCCTAGAGTGCTAGCACACATTATAGCCTATTTCCATCACGTTTGTTCATATGTAAATACTGATAGAGGGTGTTAGCAATTTGTAACACCTATTGATCCACCTAACTAAGAATTTTGAAAAGCATCATATAAGGTAAAATTCATAGTCCTCTTTTCGATTTAATTGAAATGCTTAGATTCTAAGACGTTTATGGATAATAATATTTTAAAATTCCACTATGCAAATGCATGATGTGAATCCTTAAAACCCAACATTTACTGCATATGATAATGCGAATGGCTATTCTTTGTTGCATCCAAAAGGTCATCGAAACAAGGGTTGGTGTTGGTTCTAAATTTGTTCAAAACACATGTGGACTGCCATCCAACATGTAAGAGCCCATTGCCCCTGTTGGGGTATGAGGGTTCGTGCGTGAAGGTTACATATGTGCTGTGTGATAGACACGCTATATGTAACTAGGGAAATGACATAAGTGAATATGATCGGGAGAGAAATATAGGGAGGAGGAGTAAGCAATCTTAATAAGGCCCTAAAACTGGTAATGATAGGTAAAGAAGCTAAGAGGCATCAAACTCTACAATTGATGAAGACTGAGGTAAAGTTCTTGAAGTCATTTAAGTGTTTAATCTTTAAGACGAGATTCCAATAGAATAACGGTGTTAATGGGGAGGTTTTCTCATGCAAAAATGAGGAAGGGAATGAGGCATTCATAAGAAATGGTAGTCCTATCCATCAAATCGTAATGATAATCAATGGCTAAAATTAATCCCTTTCTTTATTGAATTTAAAATGGACTTTCTTTATGGGTCTAGGCCCAATAAAGGTCTTATTCTTTTAGTATCAACTAAGTGGAAAAAGGTTGGATTGGACGAACCGATCCAACGAGCCTTACTCCATGCTCATCATGCCAAAACTCCCTTGATCATCCTGAATATTTGGACTCGACTCTTTAACCACTATCACATTAACTCAAAGTGTCAAACCTAATCAATAAATGGACTTAAAACCCAAAATTGAATTTATCTTTCTATATTTTGCCTCTTGACCAAAGTTTTTCAAATGAAATCGAAAGGATTTGAATATCAAATACACCTTTCATATGGCTAAGATGCTACCTAACACATATGCACTTTAAAATAGTCGTACCATTGCCAAGTGCATTCTTGTATCTAAGAATTTTATTTTATTGACAATTTGTTGGAGCTCAACATCAACGCCATAAGGTAACTTGATAATAACATAATATGTAAGTTGTAGCACCACTTGATTAAGTGTGTTGTCTTGGTTATATCAACTAGTAAGTGGCCCCAAAATAAGCTTGTCATAGATTTTATTGTATGTTTTACTAGATCTTCCTTCATAATTCTAGTAGGAACCTCGTTCATTCATCTTCTAGAAGGTATTTCCAATTCGAGATTACTCGGACAGGATCCTTTTGGTGACCCCCGTCAATTACTTTACCATATGTATATGTATCTTCCCTCACATGAAACACATCACGATCTTTATTGGCATAATGGAGAAATAAGTCATTTGCCACTCACAAATCCTTTACATATACATAACCAAAAAAAAGGAAGCCTCTTCTTTTTGAACTCCAATGATAGTAAACAAGGATGCTCTATATCTTCCTTCCTTAGGCCAATCTCAAACGCTATCTCATCATACTTGCTTTCTTATATTTAATAATCAATCGATATCTCTTCTTTCTTTTTTTTCTTTTTTATACTTTTCCTTTTCACGAATTTCACCTACTGGAGACTCCAATCAAACCACCATATGTCTTTACGGGGCATTAGTTATATCCAAATTGGGAACACATGTTGGACCCACTTTTCTCCTTGGAGCCTTCTCATATGGTAGGGAAACCATTTATTTTTCACCTTCATTGAATATCAGTAAAATGGCTTAGCCCGTGATCCATGCTCCGAAACCCTTGGAATTCTAATTAAGATTTACGTGTACCTGTGAAGTTTAGGCTAGTTATAAATTCATATATTTACTTCTTGGTTTCAAGTAACAGTGGTCATAAATGAATTCCAACATCGTCAGTAAATCATAGATGCATTGCATTAGAACTCAGCTAGGTTGGAGACCAAAAATAAAAAAAGGAGATGCAGAATATTTCCTTTATTCTTTAACCCAATCAAAAGCTTGACAGGTGTCCCTTGCTTTTTTCCTTTTGTAAACAAGTCACAAAATATAGCAACCATTTCAGAAGGGGGAATCACCCACTGCTCCTTCCTCGGTACCATATTCTTCTCTCTCTCTTTTTTTTTTTTTTTTTAAATTATGGCAAACCGTAGTGACAGCTGCAAAAATTTGCAAGCAACACCCCAATACCTCGCATAGCCACCGTCATTATCAATTCCATCCTCTGCAATAACTATTTCCCATTCCTATTTTTACACTCGTTGTCCCAAAATGTATATTGGGCCTAAGACATATCGGTATTCTTTCCAAAATAGATACATATACCCCAGAACACAGCCTATATTCCTCAATACACCTCCCCAAGCCAAAGGGGTAAGGATGGAAAAGAGCATATTCTTTTATTTCTTGTCTTCTACTATATGCTGGACACGTATCTTTATTCCTCTTATTCAGCGAATGTAACAGAATACATTCCACCGCTAGTGTCCGCTGTGCGTACCCTCCTCGTTTATTGTTAGCTCAGGACTTCGTTCATATTTCTTTCTTCCTTGATTTTTTTAAATCATTTCTTCTTTTAAGGGAACACATCCTAGCCTCCATCTTCATTGCTTCATTTTCCTCTGTTGTCATTTCGTTCACAATCAGCCTTCGTTCTCTTATCTCTGTTCCATCTTACACACATTCTCTTCCGATTTTATTTTCTCTAATATATCCAATACACTTTTTCTTTGATTTTATTTTATTCCATTCCATACACTTTTCTTTCGATTTCGTCCACACCCATTCAATATGCAACAATGTTTCTTCTGTCCCAAAGTTCGAGGGCTAAAAATAGAAGAATGAGGTAACCGTCAAAGATCGTATAGCTAAACACTTGAAAGCCCAAAGACTGAAACCATTTGAAGAGACTGAAGCGACATCAGTAAGGTTTAAAGGAGAGGAGGAACCAGAAACTGAAAGAGACCAACTTCTGAAGCTGAGAGTCGGAGAAAGCCATGGTTTATGGACTAGAGCCGAGAATCGATTAAGGCTAAGGAGAAGAACCAGCAGCATTTGAAGAAATGGCAACTCGAACGACGACACAAATTTCACATTACCGGATAGATCTTGAAAGAAAACGAAACAGCTTGAATGGCTATAGGTCAGTGACTTCTCCTTCCCTCTTCTCATTTCATAATTTTAGACCTTCTTCTTTTAATTTGCTATTGACTTCTGTTCTTTGACAGGTGCACTGAAGTAGTCGCAAACCTAGTATACGTAACAAGGTCATGCCTGAGTACAATGCTCCAAGTCCTATCCTCATGTGACAACGGTAGCACAATGACAAAGTCAAACCTGAGATCTAGGATAGGATAGCAGGGTAACCTTCATGATTTTCTTTTGAGCCCCATGCATGAAAGCAGTACGCATGTTCCTAGCTGTCCCACTGTTAAAACCGTGTGCGTATTGCTTCGCTAATGATATGTGTGTTGGATGTTGTGTGAACTGTACGCATATACCTTGAATATGGAAAAA
Organism: Lumnitzera littorea; assembly: GCA_024138015.1. Lineage (NCBI taxonomy): Eukaryota > Viridiplantae > Streptophyta > Magnoliopsida > Myrtales > Combretaceae > Lumnitzera > Lumnitzera littorea. Next base: position 44,372,232 of record JAMXBB010000009.1, read on the forward strand.
GAAAATGGCTGCTTCCTTGCACAAATACTTCGATAACTAAATCCATAACTATTTTAGAATCATCAAACTTGTCGGTACGTAATTGGAGTGATGAGTTGGTGTGTCCTGCTTAAAAATATTTGTTTGCTTTCTCTATCTCTGTCCATATTATGCTTGCCAGAGAGCTTCACCAAGGTCTTCGATTTTCGCGAATCGAAGTGATAACCTGTCCTTAAATTTATTTTACCATACCAATATTTCTTTTATCCTTTACTTAGCCCCCCTTACCTCTATGTCTCTGTCATCACATGACCCCCACTACATCAATGGCAACTGGCAGGGATATTTGACTGATAATATGAAATTTTGTTCAGCATCCCATAATCTACAAACATATATTCCCAAGACATCCCTTGAAGAGAGTAAGACAAGCTAGAAGACCGTGCTACCCATCTCGTTGACCAAGATTCTCATGTTTATTGGCAGTATTCATTTCAAATCGTGAAATCCCACCATGAATGTGCAGCATAACATCCTTCCATGCGACTTTTACATATTTGCTTGACAAAATAAAGACTTAGCACTCGTGCTGGTAGTTCGATTAGAATTGAGATCACATATGATCTTTAATACTTCCAAAAAAATATGAATATGTTGTTCATCATATAATAAATGATTGGATATCCTCATCACTGAATGGAGGTACGTAAAGACTTCTATTGAAACCGAGAATCTATAACATGATTTCTTTTTGGCACAGACCATCAACATCAATGTAATAAGCCTCTCCCAGCTTACCTTTTCTCCAGGCACAATTCACATTGCCACGTAGAGCCACCTCCGACTTATTCATGCTTAGAGAATATGCTACACAGAGCCCCATGCACCACAATGCATACAGGGCCTTTCAACTTTATACTGAGCTGCTATAATGGTGTACCACTTTAAAAATTGAGAACAATTTGCAAAGCACCATGCTTCATTTCATGCGACCGTTACTCGATTTTGTGAGGAATGTAGTCTACCATAGCAACATGATTCATTTCTTATACCACGAGATGAGTTCCAGGTTACAAAATCATGTGAAACCTCAATGATAAGACTGAACTTTGCACATATATAGATGAAACCAATCTCAACATACAAATTCAACCAGAATATAGCCCACAAACAACTTCTTTACGAGTCTATTACTACTCCTTTCATATTGAATTGATCTTGTGCTCAAGCTGTTGTTGGGGGCAACCCTTCACTTTATAACCCTTCCTTTGCTTGACTTCAATATTTCGATAACCACTTGTTTGCTTTATTTGAGATGTTGGAAATCTTGTGTACAACCCAAATTCATGCATTTTTCTTTGGCTCTAATCTTTCTTCTCAATGTAATGAATAATGAATTGGTTTTCATTACGCAATACTCTTATTCTTATAACTTTTGCATTTATGCCTTGGTGGATGTCTTTATGCTATTGATTCTTGCAGCTTACATCTCAAACCCTTACATAATACTTCATTTTCTCATCTTTCTTCTCATTTCATTTTTTTTTTTTTTCTATATAGCCACCTCCAACATTCTTCTCCTCCTTGAGCTCACTCTCATCAGTACTATCTACTACATTTCCTTAGAGCACCATGACACGTTAGTTCAAACACTCAACAACCATATGTCTAAAGCCTAAGCATTTAAAGCACTTCATCTTGCTAGTCTTCCATTTGGAGGTTTTCCCTTTTTCATATGTGCTTGAGCTTAGTTAGGCTTCAGTTTGGCTCAGCTAGCCTGCTCAGCTATTGTCAAGTTGGTCGTTCTTCTCCTTAGCTTAATATGGCCTCCTCGACTTAACTTGAACAAGTCGATGTGGAACAAGGGCTCAGGAGAATATTGGTCCAAGTTAGCTCAAAGCACTTTTTCTCTATTTTTCGACCCTTTGTGTTATCCTAATTGCCTCGTCCACAATATAGAACCTTTACACTTCCACAATATTGCAAATCTCATATTTGAGTTCATAAATGAACCTTGATATTGTGCTAGCTTTTGGTTCTTCCACATTGGCTCGAATCATAAGCATCTAGAACTCTCTCACATAATCATCAATAGATCAACCTCATTGGCAAAGTTCCTATAACTTTGCAAACGTATCTTGTAAGTAGATCTCGAGCACAAATCTACCCCTTAACAACCTCTTCATCTCATCTTAGGTTCTTACACCTTATCTTCCATCCCTTACTCTGGCTGAGTTTAGATTTTTCCATCACATAGTGGCATACCTAGTAAACTCCAATGCGGTAAGTCGAGCCTTGACAATATTTGTATATCCATAACAATCAAACACCTTTTCGGCCTTCTCTTCTCACTCTAAGTATTCATTTGCATCTTCACTTCCACTGAAGGGCAAAATTTAGACCTTAACATTGTCAAATCCTCGAAGAGCTCGGCGTCCTTGCTCTCTTGCTTGATAGTACTTAGCCTTTACTCCTTCCCCTTCATCAATCTCTACTTATACTTCCTTATCATCCTCTTATATCTCTTCTAACTCTAGCCTTCATCTAACAACTCGGCTTGCAACTCCTCTAGCTCGCTAAGGTCAATCTAGGTAGTTAGCTCAACTACCTTTGCCATAGCCTCTCTCCAGAACATTTTCAAGTGGGTTGTTTTGTGACATACTCTAGCGTTGTTGCCTATTAACTTGCATCGGGTGACTAAACTCTCAACAAAGTTAATAAGTTTGTCAAGTTTGTCATTAATTGACCCAAGACTGTTACTACCATTTTTACCACAACTAAGTTGAGCACCACTACTCTAGTCTCCAATAACACCTTAAATGCTTGATTCTGACATGGTATAATACATTTTCGAACAAATTAACAACACAATACATAGGAAAACAATGCTACCTTACTATGCAAAACTTTAACTAACACACTAACAATTTTAACACCCAATAATCACTCAAACAGAACAAAAATGAATTTGCAATGTTTTTATAGTGAAAAACAAAGTATGAACAAAGTAACAAGGGAACCACACTTATCAACACACAAACCTTCACTACACAGCTCATAACTACAAACTTACTCCATATGAACACACTGAAGAAGCTACAAAAAGAACATAGTCGCCACAAATATCAAACATGAACCAAAATTTCACTACAACTTTACATAGTCCCTTTCAGGATCGTGCTCTGATACCAACAAAACTGATAGCCTCTAAGGTCGAACATACAGTGGGGCACTACAATGTAAGCAAACCAAAAAGAAAAGAAAAGCTAGCAAAAGTCTAAGCAGCTGCTAACTGGATATGACACATCAATCGATCATACTTAGCCTACAATTCGCTAAATATGACTTACCAACCAAACTCAAGAGTCATTCACCACTACTTCTTGCTAAAGGAAATAGATAAGAGTTGAAAAGCAACAAGTATACTAGGGTTGCTCAAAGGGAAACTTATGTAAATTTTGATAATGAAATTGATATCTACATACATTAAGTGGGCCTTTATATACCCATCCCACTAAGATTACTTTACATGTATGAAAAGACGAAATGATATTCTACAAATAGGATACATAAAACATGTTATAAAGGGTAAAAGAGACAATGAATATCCTATACAAAAAAATAAAAAATCCTTCTAGAATGTTATGCCTGAAGATACATATCCCATGGTGGCTAGTTGTTCTAAATTATAGTACAAATTGGATTAAATGAAGAAAAGAGGAAGTTTGTAGTTAGGGACCGACTTGATCTGAATCAGGTCGGAGCTCACTCAATCATTTGCTAGAGAGTACTCAACTTAGGCTGAGGTTAAACATTGGTAGGTAGCTTAAATAGTGTTTGGAAGCTATCTACTTGGATGTTATGTCATGTCACAACTGTTCGATAGGTTTAGTATATGTGATAACTTGATAATTAGGTCGATAGTAGTGGGAAACATAATGTCAAGGGTAGGAATTCCTGTCTTAGATGAGGCTTCAAGATAGTATTCTCCAAATGAGTCCCTATAGTCGTCTAGCTCTACTACGTATAATCGGTCCAAAGGGTTGATTCCTATCAGGTAGTAACCGCTTATAGCCGCTACTACTTTTAAGAATAAATTATGAGTATTCCCATGTGAGGAATAACTCCACTAATATTATCCTTCCAATCGAGCATAAAAGATGTTGTAAACATGTGTAAGGCATTGGATCATGGGGAACATGCTAACTAAGCTCCATGTGTATACTGAGACTTGCGTACACAAGCACTTTGAACACCATAATCATATGTACGATTCAAGCACTACAAACATATGTACACCAAGCCTCATGACCATGTATGCATCGAGTATCATAAGCTTATGCGCTTTAAACCTTGCACACATGGGTGCATTGATTGTTACATATAAGGAATGTTGTATGAAGTAAGTGCCATGAGTAACAACCATTACTATGCAAAACTAGCTTCTTCATCTACCATGTCCATATAGAACTTTATTAACGCGTAGAAAAGGGCAAGTCAACAAGCTTTGAAGCATCTCATTCTTTTATGATACCATGGAAAACTAAGTTGTATCATAGTCTTTTGATGCTTAAGTATGTCTTGAGGGAGTGTAATAGGAATCAACCTACGACTATTGATAGCTCTTATTTTAAATACATTTCACATAGTGATTTTATAGTATTTCCCTTACATCTTTGGTTTTTTAAAAAAGAAATTGATACTTAATTGAGTAAAATTTTGATTCTAAGGTTTGAATACATTCTTGGATTGAAAACGAAGAAAAGGAATCAAGTTTCACTCAATTTGGAGTTCAAATGAATGAGTTATGAAGTTACATAAACAATAGGAAAAAGTGGCAAATTTTGGTCGGAAAGTTACACAGTCTAAGACACAACTGTGTCCCCAGGCTATGTCCATCTAGGAAGATTTTTTGTGCTAAGGTTAGTAAGTTACACAACCTAGGGACACAACTATGTCCCAAGCTGTATCTGGTGACGAAAAAAGAAACTTTACAATACATTATAAAAGGATTTACTAGAGTTTCGCACAAAACTTTAGACATTCAAAAGAGAAGATACTTGAAGAAAATGAGGAGCAAAAGGCAAAAGCAATACCTAACTTCAAGATTGAAGAGATTTTTCATCATCAAAAGGGATTTTTCATGTTTTATTTCTTGATTTTATTGCAATTCGTTTTTTAGTTTCATTATGATAACTTAAGATTCTGGTATTTAGGATTGTGGAACCTAGGGTTTCATGTGACTATTAAATTTATTGATAATTTTCAATAAAGTTTCTATCTTTCTTGATTTAATTATTTTTTTTAATTATTAATTGATACCTCTAAGGTATCAATCTATGATATTATGCATGATGATTAAGAAATCACATGTATAATGAGATCTTAACATAATTGAAAAGAATTATATGTGTACTTAGAGATAAGATATATGTTTCTTCCAAAAAGTTGTTCTTTTGTGTGGGAATTCATTATACATTAATGCAATTCTGAATTATATTACTAAGTGAAGAGATTCTGATAAATAATTTAGGATTAGGGTTAATATGCTTGAGAAAAGTGTTAACTTTAATTGTGAATCCCTCCGGTAAAAAATAATAGAGATTGAATTGGATACATTGTAAGTAGTCACATGTTAAACACTGGGGGAAATAATTCCTAAATACGTTATTTGCCTTCTTGAAGTCGTTATTAATTTTATCGCTTTTTAAATTGCTTAATCAAGTCTCATAATTAGGTTAGTTTGTTAATTTTAGTATTTTTAATTTATTGAACTCATCACAATTTTCCGGTTAGATAATAGAGCTAAGGTTAATATTAGTACTCGAAATCTTTAAGGGATCGACTCGGACTCATATTCACTATATTAATACTAATAGGCACACTTGTCTTGTATTAAGTTTTTGGCGCCGTTACTAGGAAATTTCAATATTAAAAACACTAGTTGCTTTATTACTTTGACTATTTTTTTTTTTTTCTCTTTTGTTTTCATTGTTTAGTTTTATTACCTAGAGCTGCAATTGATTCTATATTTCTTGCCCTTGCAGTACATGACCCAAAGCAACCCGAAAGATTTGATAGAACTTGATCATGAAATTGAGAGAACTATCCTTTAAATTTTGAGATTGCGACCTAGACAAACTGTGGCTACCATAGAAGACAAGTCAATCATTGAGATTAAGGAAAAGGGTGAAGAAGCTAACACTCAATTCATTAATCAAGAAAATCCACCACACATGGCTAACAATGGTAATGAAGCAAATCGGACTATGTCCGACTATTCAAGACCTATACTTACAGGAGCTGACTCTAGTATCATAAGGCCAACCGTCGCGGCTAATAACTTCCAAATTGCACCCGACATCATACAAATGGTGCAACAATATGTTCAGTTCGACAGTCTTTAAGATGAAGATCCTAATGCTCACATCTCTAGCTTTCTAGATATTTGTGATACATTTAAAATCAATGGAGCCACGGATAATGCCATCCAACTGCGGCCATTTCCTTTTTCCTTAAGGGGTAGAGCGATGTAGTGGTTAAACTCCCTACTACGAAATTTAATCACAACATGGAATGAATTGGTAGAGATATTTTTAAAGAAGTATTTCCCACCTACAAAGACCATTAAACTTCGGAGTGACATTTCTTGTTTTGCCCAATTGGAAGCGGAGACTCTATATGATACTTGGGAGCAGTTCAAGGACTTACTTAGGAGGTACCCACATCATAGTCTCCCACTATGGATGCAAATTCAAACCTTCTATAATGGTCTCAATTTATCTATGAAACAAATGATTGATGCATATGCAAGAAGTACTTTGAACACAAAGACACCCAAGCAAGCACAAAACCTGATTGAAGGAATAGCAATGAACAATTGTCAGTAGGAAAGCACTAGAGCCAACCAAAAGGTTATGGGAATTTATGATGTGAAGTTGACTACTGCTCTAGCAGCCAAAGTAGATCTATTGAGTAAGAAGATTGATACACTCTTTGTTGGCCCTCAACAAGTACAACCGGATGTAAGTGACTTTGGCATGTAGGGTTATGGAGCACAAGAACAACTGGAACAGGCAGATTATCCAGGAAATCCACCGATGCAACAAAATAACCCCTACAGTAACACTTATAATTCCGAGTGGAGGAATCATCCTAATTTCTCATGGGGAAACCAAAACCAAGGCTAGCAAAAGACTAACTTTGGTTCACCTGAATTTCAAAAACCATTACCACCTCCCCCTCCTCAAGAGAAGAAGTCCAGTTTAGAAGAACTTCTCACGAAATATATTCAAGACAATGAGGCTCGGCTATCTAACATTGAATCATCGTTGAGAAATCAAGAGGCTTCCAATCGCAATCTTAAGAAGCAAAGTTCAAGCAAATTGGTCAACTTGCAAAAATAATCTCTGAGAGGCAACAAGGGACACTCCTAGGGAATACCGAAGTCAATCCTAGGGAACATGTTAATGCTGTGACCTTGAGAAGTGGTTGAAAACTGCAAGTAGAGAAGAAGGATGGTGGGGAAGTAGTTGAGAAAGAAGTGGAAGTCAACCGTAAGGAAGATGCAAAGTCACTAAAATCAAAAGAAAGTATGAAACCACCAAAAGTGAAGGAGTACAAGCCTCCCATCCCTTACCCGTAGTGCCTTAAGCAAAGTTACATTGATCAGAATAAGGAATTTGATAAATTGCTTAATATTTTCAAACAATTACATATTAACTTTTCTCTTGTTAATCTCATCTTGTAGATGTCAAAGTATACAAAATTTCTAAAAGATCTTCTATTGACCAAGAGGAAGTTGGAGGAGCTTACAACCATCACATTGAATGAGGAATGCTTGACACTTCTCTAGAAAAAGCTGCCATAAAAATTAAAAGATCCAAAGAGTCTCACTATTCCTTGTATGCTTGGCAATTTGTTAGTAGATAATGATTTGGCAGACTTAGGAGCTAGTATAAATTTGATGCCATATAAATTGTTCAAAAAGCTAGGGTTAGGAGAACCTAAACTAACGCGGATGAGTCTTTAATTAGCTGATAAGTCTATCACATACCCTAAAGGCATCATAAAGGATGTTTTAATGCAAGTAGAGAAATTCATCTTTCCTATAGATTTTGTTATACTTGATATAGATGAGGATATTGAGGTGTCAATCATTTTAGGTCAACCCTTCCTAGCCACTGCTAGGGCTGTTTTTTATGTTAGTGAGCATAAGTTAATATTACGGGTCGAGGATGATGAAATAGTTTTTAAAACTCTAGAGGCAACAAACAAATTTCTTGACTCAAAGGACATATGTCACAAGATTAATGACATTAATGTTGTTATATCTACATGTATGTAGGAAACGCTTGCCAAAGATTCCTCAAGCTATTGCTTGCAAAAGGGAGATGAAAATCTAGTAACCAAACCCAATTGTACAGAAGTAGTAGCTCAAATAGAAATTCATGAATCCATTGTGGACAAGAAGGGGGTTGATCCACTCCACAAGCCAAAAGATCTTAAGTTAAGATCCTTCAAAGAAAAGTCACCAATGTTGGAACCAAAACTATTAAGAAATCATTTGGAACATGTCTTTGTGGTGAAAAGTTCAAAACTCCCAATGACAACCGCATCTATGCTAAAAGTGGACAAAATGAAGAAATTTAGGCTACATGAATTTGATAAGTGGCATAATAAGGAGAGAAACTATGGAAGTCATGCACCAATGAAATGGAATTGGCAAGGTCATTAGCCAAAAGGTAAATTTACACTTGTATGGAGAGTTCAAAAGCAAGATACAGGAGGAGTCCTATCTCCACCTGAATGAAGACTCACGAATGAGAAGACGTATCCCGTCGAGTTACCGACGTTAACTATAGCTCTTCTTAAGAGGCAACCCATGTCTAACTTTGCTCACACTTTAGTTCTTTTAGTTTATTCCATTTTATTTTTCTTTTATCTAACTTTGCTTTGCTTCTTTTATTTGTTTCAATTTTAGTCATAGGCTTTTCTTTTTAGTTTAATTTTTTTTCTATAGTTTTCTTTGTCTTATTTTTCTAGTTTAAGTACTTTTATTTCTTTAAGTTTCTTTTATTTTTAAATTCATGAATTTAGGCTAAAAAAAAAATAGAAAGTTACACAAGCATGGGACACGGCTGTATCCCAACCCGTATCCACCCAGGCCCCTTCAATAGACCATAAGCACAGAAAGTTATACTAGCATAGGACACAGTTGTGTCCCAACCCATATTCACCCAGGAGTATACACACAAAATGGAAAGTTACACGGGCATGGGACACGATTGTGTACCAGCCGTGTTTGCCCAGCACCTACACGATATTAGTATACGCACTGCATAACACTATCACAACATAAACACACACTCTCAAACACTTATGGACACACATAAATTCACTTAACCTTTCATCTTCTCTCTACCTTCTCCTCACATTTTACTTTTCATCAACAAATTTCTTCATCAAATCCAACTTGATCCAAGTAGTCAATCGAAAATCACACAAAGCTCACCGTTCGGAGAAAATCCAAGTATGCGACATCATCTTCTATGCAAGAAGGTGCCATTGTTGAACCATTGGCCACTCTCCCTCCAATAGAGCACCTAATGCTCCAATTTAAAGAGGAATACCAATCAACTCGTTATAATTTACTTAAGAACAAGCCATTTAGCGACACACTTCATTTGGATTAGGATATCCTCGCCCAATTAAAGCTAACAAATGAAATGAAGGAATTGTTGGAAGGAACCATTTGGGAGCAATTCTTATCTCTTGAAGCTCCGATTTGTAAGGTGCTGATATTCAAGTTCTTATGCACATATAAACTAGGTAAAGAAAATGTTAGTGGCATGGGCCCCAAACGCAAACTCCATTTCTCTTTGAATGGCAAGCCTTTCCACATGACAATAACTCAATTGGGCAATTATCTTAGTCTTTATGAGGATAAATTCATACGGATAGAAGAGTTCCAACGTTTAACATGTCGTTTTCCACGTGGAGTAACACCAAGGAAGTTTTGGGATGAAATTACTGATGACGATGCTTATGACCCAGCAGTAAGTAAGGCTTCTCAATTGGTCAAATCTGAATATTGTATTCTTCATTGGCTCTTTGCACATACATTGACCGGCTGAAGCCAAAGCACCAGTGTTGTTTTCAATAAGGATTGCCTCTATTTGTATAATGTTATTCATAAACACCCAATCAATCTAGCCATTAAGCTAGCTGAACTTTGCCGCCACCAAGCAACTACTACAAGGAAGAAAGGGCATATTTGTTGTTGCCCCTACATCACGTTACTAGTGCAGGCTTTGCGGACTAAGGTTATTGTTTGGCCTTCGCTTACCTTTGTTACTCAAGTCACTCCTATGCGACTTAATTCATTTCAACTCATGAACCTTTTACCAATGGGATGTCAAGGTTGACACGCACGGACCACCTCTAAAGGACAAACGCCTTCAGTAAGCTTTGAGGATAAATTTGATATCTTGATGTCTAAGATTCATTATATCCAAGAAAGTGTAGATAAACTTCATATCCGCTAAGACAAATTGGAAATTTTTCTCAAGATAAAAGAATCGGATGCAAATGATGAGGACAATGAGAGTGACAAGGAAAATGATACTGCTTTGGAAGAAGAGGAAGATGGGGGTAGTAAAGAGGAAAATGGGGGTAATGAGGAAGACGATGATGAAAACATGACGAATGCACCATCTAATGAGGATGATGGAGAGAGGGATTCCAATCCCTCTTCTTAATTCATTTTTTTTGTCTTTAGTTGGCAAGGGCATGTGCAATCAGACATGTAATGATGATGGCCTCCTAGTTATGGACTTCTTCACGTGCTTTTCAACTAGCAGGAAAGTATTAGTTTCTTTTTCAATACATGCATTTCCTTTTTCCCTATGATGTTTTTTTTAATTGTTTCATATCTTGCTATTGTGCTTTCTTAGTCGTACATTGAGGACAATGTACGTTATTAAGTGTGGGGAAAGGATATATATAAATTTGTTACTATTGAGGAGACCAATTATTTACATTTGACCCAATTAATTTTTAAGTTAACTTGCAATAAGTGATTAACAAGTATTGGAATTTGAAGTGTTGAGCCAAATCAACTATGTCATCTTGATCATTATTGATTTTATTATACTTTACTAGAATTGATTAGTCAAATATTTGGAAGGCAAAGTTACGAGTTATTTAGCTTAGGACTCCAAGACTTAAGATTGGAACAACATCACTAGTTGAAAGTTAGTCATGGTTATTTTTAAATTTATTTTTATGTATACCTTTCTCTTAGAAATTTTTAGAGCCCTATAATTCTTAGCAAACAAACAAATAAAATTCCTCTTTTAAGAAACCCCTGAAAAATCACAATGATTGGAGGTAAAAAATAATAATGAGTGTATGAATAGTAAAAAAAAAATTGGTAAGGATTAGTCTTAGTCCATTAGAAGAGTGAGATTGAGTCCCAATGCCAATACTAATGAAAAAAAAAAATTGGTATGGATCGACCTTAATCTGTCAAAAAAGCAAAGTTCTTTCTTGTTATCAATATAAGGGATAAGTTAGTATGGATCGGTCTTAGTCCATCAGAAGAGTGAGATTCTTTCCCTCTACCAACATAATTGTCCATTAAAGGTAATTGTGTTTAAATAAAGTAAATTTAAAAACCTCCCAACAAAAGCATGAATTAGGGGGATAATTAGAGAATGAGTGAATGTAAAATATGTTTGTTTTGGATTATGACACTTGATGAGATTGAAGAGAGAATTGTATACATTTTAGTCAAACGGACAAAATTTTTATAACTCTTTCCCAGTTGCGCAAGATGTTAAATCTAATTTCTAGTTTAAGAATCCTTAATTAAATGACTTGGGCAAACTTTGACTTCCATAAATTAACTAGTGAACTCTAGTATTAAGTATTGTTGGAGCATTCGAATATGGTCAAGTGAAATTATGACATTGTTAAGGGTGAAATTGGTTGACTTTATTATTGCAAGTTAATTGAAAATGATTTTCTTACTTTTCTTTAAGTCAAATATATTCGTTCACCGGTTTCCTAAGTAGTGAGAAATTTTGTTTAGCGTTTCTTGTCCCGAAATTTTTTTTTTTATTTATTTGCTTAAAGACAAACAAATGCTCAAGTGTAGGAAAGTTTAATAATTCTTATTTTAAATACATTTCATATGGTAATTTTATAGTATTTCCCTTACATCTTTAGTTTTTTAAAAAAGAAATTGATACTTAATTGAGTAAGATTTTGATTCTAAGGTTTGAACACGTTCTTGGATTGAAAACGAAGAAAAGGAATCAAGTTTCACTTAATTTGGAGTTCAAATGAATAAATTATGAAGTTTTGAAGTTATATAAACAATAGGAAAAAGTAGCAAATTTTGGTCAAAAAGTTACACAGTCTGGGACACAACTGTGTCCCCAGGCTATGTCCATCCAAGAAGATTTTTTGTGCTAAGGTTAGTAAGTTACACAACCTAGGGACACAACTGTGTCCCATGTTATGTCTAGTGATGAAAAAAAAAACTTTCAATACATTATAAAAGGACTTACTAAGGTTTTGCACATAACTTTGGACATTCAAAAGAGAAGATACTTGAAGAAAATGAGGAACAAAAGGCAAAAGCAACACCTAACTTCAAGATTGAAGAGATTTTTCATCAACAAAAGGGGTTTCTCATGTTTTATTTCTTGATTTTGTTGCAATTCGTTTTTAGTTTCATCATACTAGCTTAAGATTCTGGTATTTAGGATTGTGGAACCTAGGGTTTCATGAGACTATTAGATTTATTGATAATTTTCAATAAGGTTTCTATCTTTCTTGATTTAATTATGTTTTTTAATTATTAATTGATACTTCTAGGGTATCAATCTATGATATTATGCATGATGATTGAGAAATTACATGTATAATAAGATCTTAACATAATTGAAGAGAATTACATATGTACTTAGAGATAAGATATATGTTTCTTCCAGAAAGTTATTCTTTTATGTAGGAATTCATTATATATTAATGTAATTCTGAATTATATTACTAAGTAAAGAGATTCCGATAAATAATTTAGGATTAGGGTTAATATGCTTGAGAAATGTGTTAACTTTAATTGTGAATCCCTCCAATCAAGAACAATAGAGATTGAATTGGATATATTTTAAGCAATCACATGTTAAACACTAGGGGAAATAATTCCAAAATACGTTATTTGCCTTCTTGAAGTTGTTATTAATTTTATTGCTTTCCAAAATTGCTTAATTAAGTCTCATAATTAGGTTAGTTTGTTAATTTTAGTATTTTTAATTTATTCAACCCATCACAATTTTCTAGTTAGATAATATAGCTAAGGTTAATATTAGTATTCGAAGTCTCTAAGGAATCAACTCGAACTCATATCCGCTATATTAAAACTGATAGGCGCACTTGCCCTGTATCAATTATCTTTAAGCCAAAGCCAACCTATCCCAAGCCAACACCAATTTGTCAAAAACTAAGGCTAACCTACTTTAACTCGAGGCCAAACTATTCAAAATTAAGGTCGATTAACTCTTACCGAGATCAAGCTGATATTAAGAGGGCAAGAGGAAGAGAAGGAGCCATTCAGTATCAAGTCTATTATCTACCAATAAGTCAAGAGACCATATAGCCTAGGCCTTAAGGCCATAGATCCACTCAATACTACATGGGGAGATTAATGCCAATTAATTGTAGAACTCAGCAATTGTAGGTCGACCTTTTAAGTATCTCAGCCAAGCACTACAGGACTTTAAGGGTTCATACCCCGACCCAGACATCCAGTTGCTAACCTCGGCCGGTTCGGATCCTGCTCCTTCCAAGATAGCCCGAATGACTACATGCCAACTTCTTCTATTAAACTCACAATTTTTGCATTCTTATGAATATTTTCTTTATTTTATTTATAGGCTCATTCTTTAGGGTTTAAGGCTTTGTATATTATTTACAGTTTTGCCACTAAGGCTAAAGATAAATCGAAGAGAAATATACAGAGACACTTGAACTTTCCTTTTTTGAGTAAGGATATCCATAATTTCTTTAAGCTTGCCTTTGTTGGATTATTGAGTGCTGATTAACTCTTTAATCTTTCTTGTGTTCTTATCAATCTAGACCTTAAGATTGTGGTGAAGCCTACATTTGAGCAAGTTAGTGAGTTGCATCTAACCCTCATTTGAAACCCCGAGTGACATTTAGTATTTGTGAGTTTTATCGATCCCTATTTCAAGCTCAACCCCTGAATGTGTTTGTGTCTTGGTGCATGACATCCATCCACATTCACATTCAAAACCCTCATTTTACTTACTGCTCCTCATTCCCAAGTGAACCCTAAATACCCATCTTGGTTCCAGTCCGCTGCGTACACACACTGAGCCATGTAATCCATATCATCTTTGGTATCAGAGCTTTTGGTGAGACATGCGTAAAAGTGTTTGTCAAAGTTTAGTTCATGTTATTATTTTCTACTAGTTTTTACTATTTTGTGGTGTATTGTTCATGTTCTTAGTAGACGTAATATTATGATGTTGTTAGGTTAAGTAGTAGTAATTTCTAGGTAACTGTTTGTTGTATTTTTGTTAGCAGTAGTGTTTTAGGAATTGCTTTAGTGGTGGTTCTAAGTTAAGTGTATTACGTGTTTGTTGAATTTTTCTATAAACATTACTGTACAAACAAGAATGTCTAAAGATAATGTTAACAATAGTGGTGATAGTCTTCATAGAAGCTTAAGAAGACATGTTGATAACTTAGACTATCAAATTCAGAATCTCACTAATTCTATCGAGGAACTCACTAGTTTAGTCAAAGGCCCCAAACGAGTTAGTCGAGGTGAAAGAAGGGAACAAGCACCCATCAGTAGAAGTGGCTCTAACGAGCTTGATAATGAAGAATGACAGTCAAGAAGAGCTGCCGAGTTGATAAGAAGATGAAACCAACCTGAGCCAAGAAAATGCTACGATAGAAGTATTAACGCTGAGAACCCAGGAACCCATAGAAGAGAGCCAAGGCCAAGAAGAGATTTGGCTAAGCAGAGCTCCAATAGAAGTGACCAATCTAAAGTGAACCAACCAGCACAAAATGCAAGGGATGGACTCTAAGCATAAAGCCAAAGACTTGACAACATCAAGCTTAAGCTACCAACCTTCGGTAGAAGCTGTTAACCTTAAGAGTTCCTTAACTGGGTTCCCCAAGTCGAGAAATTATTTAAATGCTACGAATGTGATGACTGGATGAAGGTCAAGCTGGCTTCATTGTCCCTCGTTGAATATGCAAGTTTTTGGTGAGATAAGTTAGTCGCTAAGTGAAATGCCAAAGAAGAAGAGCTTATCAGAACTTAAAGACTTATGAAGAGGTTGATGAACCAATGCTTTGTGCCGACATACTTCAAGTAAGAAAGGATCCATGCTTTCCAACACCTAAGGCAAGGTCGAAACACTATTGAAGAGTATCTATAAGAGTTTGAGACCTTAATGACAAGATTTGAGATAGCTGAGCCCTAGGACCACACCATTGCTAAGTTCTTAAGTGGACTTTGAGACAACATTGCTGACATATTCAAACTATAACCATTCAACTCACTAAACAAGCTAATCAATTTAGCTTTAAAGGTAGAGAGACAAAGGAGAAGAAGGCACCAAAGGCTGACTAACCAACCTCAACCGGTCAAGCCTGAGCTTGAGAAGTATGCCAAGAGAAGGATAGAGAAGAAGATGGAGAGAGGTAAGTCTAGTCGACCTGATCAAGTCGAGATAAAGAAGGTTATGAAGGAAAAGGTATTCGGCACCAAGGTATAAGAAGTTAAATGTTTTAAGTGTTTAGGCTATGGGTATACTGCTTCTCAATGTTCGAATAAAAGGGTCATGATTTTGAAGGGCGAAGGACTCGAAGCTTAAGTAGAGAGTCAAAGTAACAAAAGTTCAAGAGACAAGTTGATAGAAGAAAATGTCTATGCTGATAATCTAGATGAACTCTTATCCATGATAAGCCGACCTAAAAGCAAATCCCAGATAAAGGGAAATTTTATTTCATATTCGATGTTTGGTGAATAGGAAGACCTGTTCCCTGGTTGTTGAAAGAGGAAATTGCACCAACATCATTTCTACCAAGCTAGTAGAGAAAATGAAGATACTAACCTACCTACATCTCCAACCTTATGGATTAAACGGTTGGAAAGTGGTCCATGATAGCTTCATTAACGCTTACACAATTCGGAAGGATGGAAAGAGCTATTGCTTAACCCCTATGAGCATTGGGGAAATCTAAAGCCACTCAGCACCCATGGTGAAGAGAAAAGGTAAGAGAAGTTTGTTCGGCATCCAAGCCCGTGCTTATTGTTTAACGTTGAGGACGATTTCTTTTTAGACCCGCAGTAATGATAGGAATCAACCTATGACTATCTTCAAGTTGAAGCCTACCTATCCTAAGCCAATACCAACCTATCAGAAACTAAGGTCAACTTGCTCTAACCTAAGGTCGAACTATTCGAAGCCGAGGTCGATCAACTCTTACCGAGACTAAGCTAATACCAAAAGACCAAGAAGAAGAGAAGGAGCCACTCAACATCAAGTCTGTCATCTGCCAATAAGCCGAGAGACTACTTAATCTAAGCCTCAAGGCCATAGATTAGAGCTGACTAATCGTAGAACTTAGCAACTGTAGGTTGACCTTTCAAGTATCTTGACCAAGTACTATAGGACTTTAGGGGTTTATACCCCCACTTGGACATCCAGTTGCCAACCTTGCCTAGTTTAGATCCTACTCCTTCTAAGAGAGCTCGAATGACTACATGTTAACTTCTTCTATTAAACGTACAGTTTTTGTATTCTTGTAAATATTTTATTTATGGGCCCGTTCTTTAGGGTTTAAGGCCTTATATATTATTTACAGTTTTGCTACAAGGGTTTTAACACCTGTTATAAATAGCAACATTTGTAATAAGCTAAAGACAGATTGAAGAGAAATATATAGAAACACTTGAACTTTCCTTTTTTGAGTAAGAATATCCTTGAGCTCTTTGAGCTTACCTTTGCTGAATTAGTAAGTGTTGATTAACTCTTTAATCTTTTTTGTGTTCTTATCAATCTTAACCTATTCAAGATTGTAATGAACCCCTTATTTGAGCGAGTTAGTAAGTTATATCTAACTATCATTTGAAACCCTACATGAAATTTAGTATTCATGAGTTATATCAAATCCTATTTCGAGCTCAACCACCGATTGTGTTTGTGTCTTGATGTGTGACATCCATCCACATTCACATTCAAAACCCTCATTTACTTACTACTCATCATTCCTAAGTAAACCCCGAATACCCACATTGGTTCTAGTCTGCTGCGTACACACGTCAAGCCATGTAATTAGTATCAAAGCGTATCAACATAACTTCATGACAACACTGTCTACATAGGAGCAATTATGTAGCTAATAATTTATAGCAGTACTCGTTCTTATAATCTTCTTGATCACACCATCAGAACTTATATTTTCTTACATATACAAATTGTAATAGAACATATAGAATCAATAATTATAAAGTCCATTTATTAACATTCTATGTTCCTTTGTTTCCTTAATGCTTCTGTTTGCTTTTTTTGAAGGTGTCTTGTCATTATAAACATGGGAATGATAGCTTTTCATTTGATAGCAACGTAGTAGGAAATAAAACAGTAGATTGCTTTGATCTCTTAACAACTTGTAATGTCTTAACAAATAATAAGAGGAAAATCTTGACTTAGTGGCAACATGACAAAGGAAAATGCAATCATTGCTAAATAATACATTCACTTAAGTTAAAGTATACTTTGTTCTTAGAAACTTCACATGCTCAGTAGTAAGAATGCCCTATTATCTCTTCTTTTTTCTTCTCAATAGAGAGCAAAAGCTCAACCTAGTCATACTGGTGTTAAGTGTTATGAATTTCAGATTTTTGGATTGATATAACCTTAAGGCTATTTAAACTCTTTAATCTAAGAGGCCTCTTATAGATATAATCGCAAGACTACTTACACTCAATGGTCTAAGAGACCTCGTATAGAATAGGCACAATTGTGAAACTACTTAAACTTAATGATCCAAGGAATTTCTTACGCTAACTGCTTAGACATGATTTAAGGGATCCCATATGTCCTCACATGTATTAAGGCAAGATTTTCACATGCTTACGATAATATATATATATATATATATATATATATAGAAAATCCCTTTTAAGAAGTGTTCAATCACGTATAAGCAATGATAATGACTTCAATTGCCTAGGATCAATAATCCTTTCTCATTAGTCAAGGGGCTATTTCCCATTACTCAACTATTTGACATGGTTTACTAGGATGGATGTAACCTAGGTTTGAATGTCAATATGTTAAAATGCATATCAATAGTATCGTTTCCATTACTCGATGACAAGAAATATAACATTTAGTTAACACAAAGGCTATACATAGTCACCATAGTGTGAAATGTGATTTGGAGATATTACTCCTACTAGTCCACAGCATATGAGCTAAGTTTATCATCGTACGTTTGGGAGACAAGACTCTTACTAGCCAGCGATGATGCGTAGACTATATGTTATGTTTCATTATGTTCTTTTAATCAATCAAGGGGTTCCATTGCTCCCATTCAAACGTAAACTATCTTACGGAACTAGTTGTGCCAATGATAAGGAGAAAAAAAAAAAAGAAACCCCTTTCATTAACAAGAAGTAGCTATCACCTTATTTACATATGAAAGTATAAAAGAAAATCGAAGTATAATCGATGAGGAGACATTCCGATAATCAGAAGTTCTCATGCTTTCTAACTTATATGGTGCTTTCTATTTTGGTGCTTTCATTAGCTCACTTATATTTCTTTGCACCTTTGTGACAACCACACATCCTTTTCTTCTTAAATGTTAGGGTATGAGCTTTTTTCCCCTTTGGGTAGCTATGCCTTGAGGGGTTCCACTCACCTTCATTTACATGCTCCTTAAAAAATGTTACTTTAGTGAAATGAGACTCATTACACGTAGACAAGTTCTTTATCGCAGGAATGAATATATTATTCCCATTCTAGTGACCTTTCATGCATTGATGTTATATCAAAGGTATCACATTGTGATTATGCAACCATATCCTTTTTATGAGGAGATAGTAAGATATAAGCGCAACAATCATATAGAACCATGTAAAGCTATGGCTTGGTCCAACATTGAAGTTTACCTTACTACACTTGATCGTCTTCACAAAAGACTCGTGCAAGCTATTTAGCATGATTAGTTATTTTATCAAGTAACGAATGTCTATTTTCACAACCTTGAAAGTAAACTAAGCATAACATTTAGTGAAAATCCATTGTCAACAAATGTTCTCTAAATAAGATGACTATTAAGTATGCTTTCCACATATAGGGGGTAGTTGTGATTTGGGTTCCTTATCCACGTGTCTGCACTTGTAAATGTAATTTCACAATCATTCATTGAGGCCATTCTCTATGTAAGACATTCTGTAGCATATTTCTCGTATTGACCTTAGGCAATTATGGTAAGTGTAGTCGTTGCTGCAAATTAAGCATCTTCATCAAATCCAAATAGATTAAAGAAATTCCTAACATTGGAAGTCTTTAGTAAAGTAAAGACACCATTATCATCTTCATTTTGTTGAATCTCGAGTCCTTTGCCTCTATATCCGTACAGCTCAACTGGCTACGTATCTATTTCTTGGGTCTTTGCAGGGTCATGGGTGAGCCACATTAGTTGTTATGAATTGAAAGTTGATTATTCTTGATATTATTATCTTCAATGATCAATTCTCCGCTCTAAACCCATTTGTTAAATATTTTTTTCAATGTCTAACAATCTTTTGTGAGGTAATCTACACTCCGATAGAACCTACAAAACTTAGAGTCACTCTTTTCCTCGTTCATTGGTAAGCACTCCACTCTAAGTTGCTTAATGTTTCCATCATCTTGCCATTGGTCAAATTTTTGTTTAGTTTTAATCGACGTTTCTTTTTGTTCAGAAGTTCGAGGAAGGGTAGTGGAAAGCTAGGAGAGAGGGTAGAAGAGTTTTCCGTGTCGAATTTTTTTATTATATTAGTTTCTGACCCATATATTTAACTGTTTGTGACTAAAGAAAGATACAGTTTCACATGTTCATGATTGCATCCTAAGCCAAATAATGGAATACCTTGTTTTCATTCCTATTTCCTTCTCACCCGAATTTTTTTCCTTTCACTTTCTCTCGAGCCGATCATAGGCTTACAAAGGAGAGGAAAGTAACAGAGTCTAGTGTATATACGATGCAACATGATGTGATGGAGCATGTTCCTGTACCGTAGAACCTGCATGATAGACTGAAAAAAAAAAGGGTTGCAACTTACCCCAAGCAGCACGGAATCCCTCATAGCCCCAGTACCATAATTATATTTCCCTGGATCATTGCCCGAAAAGATACGAATGAATTCTTGTTTATCAAAAACCATAACAGTCCCATAATTTAACAGAGACTCGAAGGCCAAACACAGGAACTTCGGGCACCATCAACAACGGAAGCCATGAAAACCACTCAAGCTGAGATCTATTGGATTTCACTACCACCATGCCACCCAGAACTTAACGCAAATGACATTTTGTCTTCAAATACTAGAGAGGTTTTATCATATTTGATATGCAAGAATGATTTGAAATAAAATAAATTAAAAAGGAATTAAATGAAATGAGAAGTGGAATGAAAATTTTTTTCCATATTTAAAAATATCCATGAAATAAAAAGGAATAAAATTAAATTAAATTAAATGCATATATAGTTATAATCATCAAAAATACCCTTAATTATTAAATATCATCATTAAATTAGAGATAATTCCACTAATAATAGTAAATACAAGAAGAAATAGAATCATAATTTTACCTTCTTAAAGAGAAAAGCGAATTCCCTCTTAAAATCAAAATCATTGACTCTATGAAATCATGATTCTGACTTTCAAATTCTCTCCCAAACATCAAAAAAGAAAATAGAACCTCAAATCATGAGTCTACTTCAATCCATTTCCCTGTACTAAACATGACATAAGATAGCATTTACTTTGCGTTAGCTAATAACAAAATTAAAATAAAATGTCCACTTAACCATATCATTTGTAATATTAATCAAATACTATATAAAAAGCCTATTAAAGGACCACATATTTTAAAAAATTTTATACAATCTGTTAGATAGATGAAAAAAAATAAAAGAAGTAAATAATTCTCAGAAAACTCCTGCTTCTCTTATTTTCTAGAAAAATGTATACCAAGCAGTGTATAAATGATGGTGCACTTTCATGCTTCTTACATTGCACTATCCTTATATTTTGCTTCCCCTAACTCCCTATAATAACTAAACACTTACCTACAAGGAAATTTCCCGGATTATTTCATTTGATTAGCAGAGCTCTCCAATGTCCTTAAAAGGGGATTCAATCAGAGAATCATGACGATCTCTTTATGCGACTGGGATCACTTTAGAAGTGGATCCATTCTTTCAGTGATTAATACACAAGACACCAACGTCATTTACAAACCGTTGATGAAGGCCTTTTTTGAATACTTTTGAACCAGTCACGATAAATCGGACGGGGGGAAGCTAGTATGTGTATGGATCATTTGGATAAGAAAGGGGAGAGCCAACAACCATCGGACTTGTCTGCTTTGAAAAGCCTCCAATTTTGGATCCTCTCACCACATGCTAGAATGTTCTCTTAACCTAGGGACACTTACGCCCCCTCCTTTTGTAATTTGCCAATCAATCTGCCAGTTGGAAGTTATTATCGTTTTATTAACCAAAAAAATAGAGAATAATAATTTAAAAAGAAAAAAAATCATCCAGGCAGCAGAAACAGGCGTCCACAAGGTCTAAAGCCTTGTAAATTCGACAATGAAATGCAAAGGTAAATCATGCTTTCCACGAAAGATGCGTCAAATTCTACAAACTTTGAAGTGCCGTATACAAACAACGGGCAATGTGTACAAAAAGGGTTACATTATTCACATAGCTTGGTTGTTACATGTGCCACGACCTAACATTTACCAAGCTTTCAACAAGAAAATACCTCACAAAAAAAAAAAGAAAAAGAAAGAGCAGATATAAGCTTAGAGAAATCCTCTTTCATAATTACACCACCATTACAGTTATATTACAAATTGAATGAAATAATACAAAAATAAATAAACGAATGTATGTAAGTAAGACTACTGCATTCAATTTCACATACTATCCATCCTACGCAAACAATTGTTGGATGACAGTTTCTGCATTACCATTATACTGCGCAAGAAGATGGATTGCATCAGCCCTTGGCAGTGCAAGAAATTCCTACATTTATGTGCAAAGGATATATCATTAATTTAAATCCATGTATAAGATAAAAGTACCTCATACCATTTGTAAATTGTAATATAAAGTTCACAAATTTCTGAAGTTTGATGACCTAGCCACAAGCTTTTCAAATCCGTACTACTTTAATCCTAAAGGGTATACTTCAAAAGACAATTATCCATAGTGTCATAATTAAATGTTTATTTGGTATTTTCCCTTCCATTTCAGAACACAATTATTCCTTTCGAACGCATGAATCCAATTTGCTGAAAGCAATGCATGGTTATGGTTGAAGACATAATTATTCCAAGAATAGCAAATACTACAGATCAATGAGATAAAATTGGAAATATTGAGCAACAAATTGGCATAGATAGGCACAATATTTATTGACACCGTAGGAGACACCAAAATTCATGTCTAGTAAATAAGTCTACCAATAAGCTAAAAAGCTAGCTGCATATTAGACCATGTCAAACCCCTCCACCTAAAAACAATAGTTAAAATTGATCTTCAGTTTTTTCTTTTCGAAAGAGAGCAGCCGTAATTTGACCCGTCATGGAATCACCCTATAAGACCCATGCACCGGTTAAATATAGTTTGGACTATGTAGATAGTGCCAAGAAGTCTGAAGCCACGACTGTCAGGCAAATTTTCATGAGCTCTTGGGCCTTGACTAGGCCAACCCCTTGGGGTTTATCTTCATTAGAGAAAAGCCAAGAGATGATGAATGTGATTAAAACAGAAGCATCTTCAAAGTTCAAGACTAAAAACATTATAGATACCACAACATGAAAGCATAAAAGCCAAGAATAAGAATTCGCAGTCTGAAGTGACTCTATGCAACAAAAACTCACCATCACTTTCAGAATCGCACTTTCATCACAGATATCGGTGGAGGACATTTGAGTTGGACTGCTCCCATCCTCAGCCATCTTAACACTAGAAGGGGATGTGACTGTGGAAGAACCATGAGTGCAACTATCACCATTCAACTTTGACTGCATCGCAGATGCAATCATTGGTCGAGTAACATCTTTCAATGAATCAATTCTCAACAGGCTTTCAAATCGATCTTTGCACATTTGAAGCTTAAACCATTCATTGTGGGTGTGAAGTGTTGCCCTCATTATCTTCATAAGCTGTGGCTCTTCAATTTTAAGTTTTCTACCAATTGCAACCTGCCATATCAACAATTTTCATCACAATCCAGAGCTTGGCCTCTTACCAAAAATAAAAATGTATATTAAATATATTGACAGTCTCAGCATTAATCCTATGATATCGACTCAATCAAGATCATTCTCAGAAACTATGAAGAAGTTCAAGACATCCTATTTACCCCATTAAAGTATCTATGAATATACATACACCTTAATAAAATTGCTACAATTGTCTCCCAAAACTGATGATCCAGATTTTACTCTGGGATGTGTGGAGCGCATTTTGCACTTATTTGTAATAGACTAAGATATAAGAGATTCAAACAGCTAAAATTCAATAATGAAGAAATGTGTCGAAGATCGATTTCAAGACAACAAAAAATGCAAATCACAACTAACTGCAGCTTTCTTTCGCTTTGCCAGAAACAGCATTAGGAACTTTCTGGCAGTCATTCTAGTTGCAACTCTGAGGCACGTCCCAAGAGGTTGCATGATTCAAAGTGTACATACCAGGAAATAAAATTCTATAGAATTGGCTACCATTTCATTCTCTGTTACCAGGTAGCAATTTGTCTGAAAGTTCCTTGAGCTCAATTCATTTGATGCGATCTTCATCCCAAGATGAAAAGAATAGTGTCAGCATGGTAGTGTAAGCATTTATATGAGCATGGAAGTGCAAAACATATAGATGATATTGATAGGTCATTTTGGAAATGGACTTTCAAGTCCAAGTCCACAAGGTCTGTCCTAATGACCTACTGAAAGCTCAAGCCCAAGACAAGGTCCTCCAATTCAGCACCAGATCAGCCAGCCCAGACGCAAGTCATCCTGACCAACCTCCCATCGTCCTGACCTGACCCAAAATGGCTAAGCCAAGCTTATGATTTAAATGAAGATAGGCCGAAAAAGCTCAACAAATAAGCTAAGTCATATCCCACAATTCTTTCCATAAAGTTTGGAGTCAGAGAAGATCTTGGCATTAACTGCCTTCCTTAACTAGCACATCATCCCTTTATGACTACCACATCAAAGCCATGGCAAGGATCAAAACTTGTCACTCTAAACTCTCATATACTCTCCCTCCCCACACACCCCCGCACACAGCAAACCCCCCACC